>WNWU01013802.1:23166547-23268366 GCA_012654045.1 Ptyas mucosa | reverse complement strand
TATGGACTACTCAGAGGGCTGAAAAAGTAATTTTTGACTGGTCCTCGAACTTGTGACCAGTCCTCAAACTTACGACTGTCCTCACATTTTACGTTTTTGCCCTATCTTATCACCATTTCTTTCTCCCCCTCTCTTTCTCATTCTTTCTCTCTCCCCCTTTCTCTCTCTCTCTCCCCCACTCTCTCTCTCATTCTCTTTCTCCCCCCTTTCTCAAAGAGAGAGGTGGTAGGTTTGAGGAGAAAGATTGCTGTACAATAAAAAAGATGAACGGGAAAAAAACAACCCCAAACAAATATAAAGATATCAAGATAAAGAATGAATTGTTAAACTTTAAAGAATAAAAGAGAACAAATATGAATAAATAGCAATAATTATAAACACACATACAAACATACAATGTATTTTCTTTGAACAGAGTATTTGACTGGTTCACAAATTTAAACAGTGTTTAGTCATTTCACTTAAATTTACAATTTCTATATTTCCTTTTTGCCATATTTATTCCTCATTGATTTTTTAAAAAACCAATATTACCCTTCATCCTCATCTCTAATCTTAATCAATTTTTCACTTCTATTCTATATTATACCCCTTCCCATTGTCATCTATTTTTATATCCATCCTCACATTGGTTAATTATGTAATATTACAGTTATTCAATACAAATTCAAC
Organism: Ptyas mucosa; assembly: GCA_012654045.1. NCBI lineage: Eukaryota > Metazoa > Chordata > Lepidosauria > Squamata > Colubridae > Ptyas > Ptyas mucosa. Next base: position 23,267,694 of record WNWU01013802.1, on the reverse strand, counting down.
ATTTTAATATAAATCAATTAGTTATATAACTATCTTTTTTGTATATTAATCAATATGAACATGAATATTCCAATTATTTCCATGCAATCCAATTTCTTACAAATCAATTACCGGTAATTATATTTACCAATAATAATAAACCAAATAATTTCCCCCATATATTCTTCCAAACCACAACTTAACCATTTCTGCTTTCAACACAATATACAATTAATGGTATCTCAATTATTACAATTCCCTAGTTAAATAGAGGTTTTTTTTCTTTTGTCTTTTAAAATCTTGAACTCTCCTCTTTTGCCATTTGCCATAAATTTCTCATTGTTTGCACCTACCTTTTTTGATGAGGAAAAAGAAAAGAAATCTGCCTTTCCAACGTTGCAAGCAAACAGCAAAGCCAACAACCTGCTTTAGTTTCGGTTTCATTTTCAGCTTGAATTGCACAAGGAGAAAAAAAAATGTGCTCCAGCAGCACTCTTTGCAGCTAGAAAAAGACCCTGCACAAAACAGCTGAGAACAAATCAGCTGAGAGTCAGGAGGCTGTTCAAATCAACTTATGGTAATTAACCTCTACTGAAGCTGAAAGGGGCTGTTTTTTCTATTTTTGCAGACACAGGTCTACTCATTTGTTTTCTTTTAAAAAGGCATTTTTTTTCATGACTCGAATATAAGCCAAGGGGGGCTTTTTCAGCCTGAAAAACATGCTGAAAAACTCGGCTTATATTTGAGTATATACGGTAATTGAACAAACTTCGTTGCATTACATTCTTGACTAAATTATCTTTCCATTGATATATACCTTTATGGTACTACTCAAAATAAAAGTGGTGTTATTAGCATCAAACCTCAAAAATACACTTTTCCCAAAAGGTTTCCACAATTTTGGCCACTACTATATATGTACAGAGAGAAAGGCAGTACAATACAATGCTGGTTTTTAATTGTAATAAAATTTAAATGTGAATAAAATAGGATATAAATCGGATAAATTTTTTAAATTGCTCCATCATAATCAGTTGCAGAGTACTTGTTTAAACAGTGTTCACTCCACTGGAATGGAGTCCACAAGTCACAGGATGACTTGCTTTCTTGTACTAACTATACAGAACTATATTATTGCTTTATTGTAAAATAGTTTACCTTCAGCACAACTGAAATCTCACCATTTTCATTTCTTCAGCAGTTCAGGAAATTTGAGATCTTGAAATGATCTAATCTGGGCCTGAAAAGTTATAAAAACTGTCTTATATTTTGTATAAATTATTAGCACTATACAGCTGAACTAACACAATTGCATCATCCTGAACTGCCATACTGAGATAACATCCTGCATTTTAAAAAAAAAAAACATCTATTTCAAAACTATAGCAGGCCTTTAGTCTCTGGAGCCTTGTTCTGCAGACCACTGTTTAAAATATTAAATTAGTAGCAGTAAAACTAGAGATTTTTCAAAGATAGGCCCATACCATGACAGCAATAAATAGCCCTACATCGGTTCTTAACTTGGCCTGAGCAGTGGAGTAATATTTTTTGCCTGTAGAACTTAAAATCCATCATCTTATGCCTGGACAACAAAAAAAAAAAAGGGGGGGGGAAATAGTCTAGATTTAAATTCAAACAAGCAACTACTTCTAATCTTGGATTCCAAATCATATTGTAGTTTGTGCACATAAGTCAGTGTTTCATTATCAAACATTCATTACCGTACATATCCAAAATGTATGTCCTGTCATATTCTTTTTTCCCCCTTTTTTTATAATAAATTTTATTTCTTTAAAAAAGTACAAACAGAAGATTTATCGACAAACAGATCACGGTGAGAACATTACACAATACATAACATTCAATCTAAAGAAACAAATATAAATAAAAGTCTAATCTAGCATAGTCCTTTTTATTCTATTATCTAACCAAACATATCATAGGTCTTGTCATATTCTTTACTAAAAACCCAACTTAGTTTCCTCATGGTGCTTTTTAACTGATGTTTCACATTTACCATGATTTTTCAAACCTAAACTATTTGCCACCTTATATCTTTTTAATCAGAATGTTATACTTTAGATTGATTGTAAATAAGACAAAGTGGGTTAACGCAATCCAAGATGAAAATATTTCAAGTTCAAAAAATGTGATAAACTGGAAACATCATTAAAAAGCTGTACACTGAAAAGATAAAATTACTGGATTTTTAATGGATCTTTTTGGGTAAAGATAGCCATTTTGAGCTCTGCAAACAATTCAGAGCAGGGCTTTGGGAAACAAAGAAACCACTCCCCTGAACCTTCTGCTTGGAAAGTGAAGGTGGCTACATCTTTTGGTGAAGTTACTTCGAGGATCCTATTTTCTAAGCATACATACACATGCATAGAAGGCATTTTACTTCTCTTTGGAAGGAAATCCAGATAAATGCCTTCTATGAATGTACACATAAGATCAGAAAACTAAGAAAGGCCTTTGAAGCAGCCACATTATTATTGCTTTGAGAGCTGCACCTACTTTGAGAGCATTTCATGAATATCTGTCTGGATGCCTTACACAGCTGTAATTGCAATATTTATACAGTAGGTTGGTTTGCATAGCTGTGATAGTTATAGAAAAATGTTTCAAAGACTATAATAGTTTCTGTTTCACACTGGCAACCTTTGCACACCGTTCTCAAGCACTGGCTCATCCAATAAGCTACTGAATCATAAATCATGACTTACCCAGTCAAAGGCAAACAAGAAGCACTGCTAAACTCTAGATTAGGAAGATATACCAAAGAGTTTATCAAGACGGAATTAATTGTAACATGTTCTGGGCTTCACTACTTTTCTTATCATAATTTTTTTTGTCCCACCGACAAGGAAGACTACGGGAACTTTTGGCTGCACTCTGCATTAGTGATAGAAATGTATTATAAGTGAACATTTATATCAAGACATAAATGAGGCTGAAGTGTCATTATGTCCTGGTTTTTGTACTCAGTACAAGCAGTTCACAATAAAAGTAATTTTTTTAAGGCATTTATTGATACAAAAAAGACAAAGATAGACAAAGAGAAAAGAAAAAAAAGAAAAAAAACAAACAAAAAAGGAAAAACACAAAAACTAACAAATAAACACATAAAAAATAAAACTTTTACAAATCAATTCAACGTTTCCGGTCTTGAGGAGTCTTTTCACATATAGATCATATTTACACTGTGTATTTACGTTGTTATTTGTACAAAATTAATTTTGTTTCAATTATGCCAAAGCAGTATTAATTGCACAGTATTTTAGACACATAATCACTTTTCTAGCAATGCACTTATTCCACCTATTCATCTTAATTTCTTATCAAACTCTCGCATCTGCTAGTTCTGCTTGAGTTTCCTGTTCCTTAACCATTCATACCACGGGTCCCATGCACTATAGAATTCTGATTCCTCTCTGTCATGTATCTCTAGTGTTAACTTATCCAATTCGGCACATTCTAAAATCTTTCTGATAATGTGCTCTTTGGGTGGTATGTTTTCTTCTTTCCAATATTGAGCCAAAGTAATCCTGGCTGCTGTTATTATATGTGTCGCCAAGTATCTCTTCTTTCTTGCATATGATTTTTTAAGGATTCCCAGGAGAAATATTTTAGGATCTAATTCCAGAGCATCTCCCAAAATTTCCTTCAGCCAATTATTTATCATCTTCCAGAAGTTTTTTGTTTTGGGACAGGTCCACCAGCAGTGGTAATATGTACCCTGTTGGTGCCCGCATTTCCAACATTTGGGGCTCGCTCCAGGAAATATTTTAGCGATCCTGGCTGGTGCCAAGTGCCACCTATAAATCATTTTATATTGATTCTCTTTAAGTGTTGTGGCCTTGGTCATTTTTAAATTGTTTGTCCAGATTTGGTCCCATTCTTCCAGGGTTATAGTCTGTCCAATATTTTTGGCCCATGCTAGCTTTGTGTTCTTTACCGTTTCCTCCATTAAGTCATACTCTACTAGAAATTTATATATTTTTGATAGTAATTTCTCATCCGTGCCCATCCAAATTTTATCTAAATCATTCCTACTTAACTCTATTCCCGGGTCCTCCTTATCTTTTTTATACCTTGATTTAATTTGGGCATATGTCCACCATTCTATACTGATACCTTGTTCTTTTAGTTCTTCTATTGTTTTAATGTTCCCTGTCCCATCTAAAATTTCTTTGTATCTAGCTGTCTTTCCCAATTCTAGAACATTTGGGTATATTATTGCCTCCATTGTGGAGAGCCATCTAGGAATTTTAACGTAATGTTTTTTCTTTGTCTCTTTCCATGTTGCCATAAGGATGTCTCTTATTTTGTGTCTGTGAAAGTAGGTTCTCGTTTTTTCCCCTGTTTCCCAAAGGTAGAAGTGCCATCCTTTCTGAAGGTCGCATCCTTCCAACGTCAATATCCTTTTATTGGTCAGGATTGCCCAGTCTTTCAACCAAATTAAATTTGCCGCTTTATAATATGTCTCCCATATTGGGAGTCCAAATCCTCCACGTTCCTTCTTCTCCTGCATATCTCTAATTGCGATCTTCGGTTTTTTTCCTCCCCATATAAATTTTCTTGTAATAGTATTAAGTTCTTGGAAAAATTTTTTATCTAATTTAATTGGCACTGTTTGGAACAAATACAGTAATTTAGGTAGAACACTCATCTTAATTGCTGAGATTCTTCCTAAGAAGGATATTTGTAATTTCCCCCATTTTTCTAGATCTTTTTTAATGTTCTTAATCAGGGGTGTATAATTATCCTCTTTGAGGGCCGAATGTCTTTTAGATACCCAGATTCCCAAGTATTCGACTTTTTTAACTACTTCAATTCCCATTAATTCTTCTAGGGCTTTTATTTGTATTTTGGACATATTCTTGGTTAATATTTTAGTTTTACCTTTATTAAGTTTAAGTCCCGCCACCTCTCCATATTTGCCAAATTCGTCTAATATTTGTACGCCTGATTCCAATGGTTCTTCTATAATTACTGCCACGTCGTCTGCAAATGCTTGAATTTTATAAGTTTCTTTCCTAATTTTAAGACCCTTGATCTGTTTATTCCCTCTGATTTTTTTAAGGAGGACTTCTAACGCCAATATAAATAATAACGGTGATAATGGACATCCCTGCCTCACCCCCTTTTGATTGGGAATGGTTTCGTTAATTCCCCATTGACCAAAATATTTGCCTTTTGCTTCTCATAGATGGTTGCTATTGCTTTTCCGAAATTTTGCCCGAATCCCATTTTATTTATTTGTTGGATCATAAATTCCCAATTTAAATTATCAAAGGCCTTCTGGGCATCTACAAAAATCAATGCCATTTCCTGGCCTGGGTGGTCTTCGTAATATTCTACCACATCCAATATTGTTCTTATATTGTTTCTAATTTGTCTCCCTGGGAGAAATCCATTTTGGTCATTGTGTATTATTCTATTCAATAACTTTTTCAGCCTTTCTGCCAAGATGTTCATAAATATCTTATAATCTGTGTTAAGTAAAGAAATTGGTCTATAATTCTTGATCAATTTTGTGTCTGTCCCTTCCTTAGGGAGGAGTGTGATATATGCCTCCCTCCATGATTCTGGTATTTTAGATTTCGTTAATGCTTCATTAAATATTGCTAACAGTTTTGGGAGCAAAATTTCTTCCAGTTCAGAATTTTGATATAGTTCCCCTGGGAATCCATCTGGGCCCGGTGATTTATTCTTTTTAAGTTTGGAGGTTGCCATCTTCAACTCTGCCATCGTAATTTCTTTATTTAATAGATCTTTCTCTTCTTCCTCGATCTGTGGTAGTCCTTCTTCCGATAGATATTGGTTTATTTTTTCTTTAGATATCTCTTCCTCTGTATACAATGTGGCGTAATATTCACGGATTAGTTCCAATTTCTCCTCCTCCTTATTGATTATATGATCCTCGGAGTTCTCTAATTGATATATTATCCCTTTTTCTTTCTCTTTTTTTAATCTGTATGATAGCCATCTCCCTGGTTTATTAGCATGTTCAAAATAGTATTGTTTGGTTCTTTTAATTTCTTGTGCTAAGTTTTCTTGATCCATTATATTTATTTTATGACGGGTCATCATCCAGTTTTGTTTTGCTAATTCATTATCTGGAGTTTGTTGGATTTCCTTCTCTGTTTCTATCAATTTTTCCAGCAACGCCCTTTGGCATTCTCTTTTTTCTTTGTTCTTATGAGCATTGTATGCAATAGCAAGTCCTCTTAAAAAGGCCTTCATGGAATCCCATATTATCCCTCGTTCCGTCGGTTCTTTTTCATTTCTTTCAAAAAAATCCAATAGCTCTTTCTTTAATTTTCCAATATTTTGTTTATCTCGAAGAAATTGGGTGTTTAACCGCCATCTTGTATTTACCCTTCTATATTTGCTTTTCCACTTAATTTCCAGCGGATTGTGATCTGCCCATATGTTGGGTAAGATCTCCGCTGACAAAATATCCATGCCAAGGTTCCTACTCACCCACATCATATCTATTTTCGACCAGGTTTTTTTTGGATTTGAATAAAAGGTATATTGTTTTTTGTGTGGGTTTAGAGTTCGCCAAATGTCTATCAAATTTAACTCGTCAATTAATTCAAAAAAGGGTTTCGGTAAGCTTTTTCTTTTTCCTTTTTGTCCTTTTGGTCTTTTATGATCTTTATTTGGGTCTAAAACTCCATTGAAGTCCCCTATTATGCATATATTATTATTGTTTGCCATAGTGCTAATTACCTCTCTAAGTTTGTTATAGAAATTTCCCAGATTTTTATTCGGGGCATAAATGGATATAATTAAGATTGGAGTATTCTCTCTCGTGATTTCTATAGCCAGAATTCTACCCTTGGGGTCTGTATATTTTAGCTCTGATTTTATTTCTTTCTTAATATATATGGCTACCCCTCTCTTCTTTTTTCCTGCTAATGAAGTATATAGTTTCCCTAATTTCTTGTATTCTAGATATTTTTCATTTTCCTTTTTGATGTGCACTTCTTGTAGGCATATTAAATCCAGATTTTGTTTAGCTAATTTAGTAAAAAAACCTTCTCCTCTTTTTGTAATCATTCAGTCCGTTTACGTTTATTGATACTAGTTTCCAATCCATTTTCGAATTTGGTGTCGTTCTAGTACTGTCTCGCCCGGATAACTCTTTGTATTCTTTGTTCTTGCTTTCCTCCTTTATTTCCTTTCTCCTCTGTTTCCTTTTCTTCCAGTGGCCCTTCCTTTGATCCTCTCCGTTGTATGAGGTCTTCCTCCATAGCAGCCCTTCCCAGGTCTTCCTTGCTACTTAGGTCTTCTTCCCCTCCTTTCAATTGGTCCACAAATTCCTGGGCCTCCACCAAGCTGTTGATTTTTATTTTCTTCCCTTGCCAGATTATCAGCATCCCTTCTGGCAGGGTCCATCGAAAAGGGATGTTTCTTTTATTCAGCTGTAATGCCAAGAATCTGTAGTCCCTTCTTACCTCTCTTACCCTCCTCAGGACTTGTTTTAGCACTATAACCTCTTTACCTTTCTACTTTATTATTTCTCCCTTGGCTATATTATAAAAAATATCCTTGACCTTCCTCCGTGCAAACCTTATGTGAACTTCTCTCGGGAGTTTATTGCGTCTTGCGTAATTCGTTTGGACTCTATATATTTCGTCCAGCTCTTTAATTATTTGGTCCTTGTCTTGTTGTAGAATATCTCCGATCAATTCTGCCATACTTGGCCCAAATTTTCTTCTTTCTCCTCGGTGATATTCTGGAAGCGTAAGTAAAAGGATGCTTTGTCCATCTCCAATTGCATAATCAAGTCTTCCAGGTCCCTATTCTGTGCCATTAATTTTTGATCAATAGCATCCAAATCCTTTTCTTGCTGTTCCACTTTTGATTCAATTTTCTTGATTTTTTGTTCATTTGCTTGGATTGCTTGTTGAAAATTGTTCATTTTTTGGTCTATAGTTTTAATATCTGACTTCAGTTCTATGTGGTTATTTGCCATTTTCTCCTGCATCTGAAGCATCGTTTCCTGAATCGATGTTAGCGATAATTGCATCGCTTGCATGGTGGGTATCATGGTTGCCAGGCTTTCTGTGGATTTTTGGGTTGCAGGGGATGACATTGTAATTGTTGGGTTTGAAGTATTTGGCGCTATCTTTTTTCCTGTTTTAGTTACTGTGGCGGCGTAGCTTGTCATCTCAGTCAAAATTTTTGCTTGTTCTTTTATAATCCTATCTATATTTTTCCAAATGGTCATCCACTGATTACCCCTCTTGTTATTGTATATAGTGATTTTGCTATAAGATATTCCTATCAGATAGTTTCAGATATCAGTTGCATATGTTCTTATTACAATAATGACAATCAATACTATATAGATATTTAAATAATTAAATGACTTTTTAACTTAATTAAGTATTCTGTATAAATCCTTATTCAATATATAAGCAGATATAATATAGTTAATATAAATATAATTTTTACCTTTCTGATTGGTACAATTGACTTAAGTATAAATAGAGGTTTTAAGCAAGATATTAATAAATCAGATCCGAAAACACAAGAGAAACTTATTAATTGTAACTTATTATTAACTATTCAATTTTATAACTTATTCTTATGTATCCAACATTAAATATTCCTTAAAGTTAATATAATATCATCTAAAGAATTTTTATTTAAAAAGTATCAATATAGACTTAACTCTAAATAGTTCTAATATTATATAAGTAACTATAGTTATAATATAAATAATCCTAATATAAATATATAAATATATATATAATATAAATATAAAAAATTTAGCACCAGTTGATTAATACTTATAATAAATTTAAAGGGAAAAGGAGAGAAAAAGAAGATATAGAAAGAGGGTTAAAGAGGGGGAGGGCAGAGCGGGATGATATGATAAGTTAATTAGTTGTTCCTTAGTATTCTGGGGATTCTTCCCGTTGCTCTGGCCGCTCGTTCTTCTTCTCGTTGGTTGCTCAATATGGGCGCACTTCCTGTCTCGCGCTGTCAGCACTCCTTTCGCCCAATCTGCAGCCTCGTCTTCTCGCTCCACCAAACTCCTCCTGACGATCTTTCCCGACACGTTCGTTCAGTTTTTAACTGTGCCCTCACTCCGTCTTGCGGTTTTCTCCACTCCGATCTCTTCGGCCGTTCCGGGATCCGCTCGCTGTCTCTTTTGGTGTTTTCTTTTAGTCGCCGCCCGGTCTCCGCTTCGCTCTCTCTTCCCGGTCCGACCAGCTCACCTACGACAGCATTTGGTGTGCATCAGGGATAGCGGTATGAATGCTTTTAAACACCCCTCTTGCCGGAATTCCTTGCTTCCTTACTCTGTTGATTCGCGAGGTTTCGTGTCTGCCATTAGACAGCAGACGTGCCGCATTAGTTTGGCCGTGAAAGTCGGTCCTGCAGGGTGGCTTTGCGATTCCCCACTCTGCCTGCCGACACCTCACTATTGCCCGCTGAGCCCTTCAAGTTCCCACGCCTCGAAGGGTCCCTAAAACGCAGCGATTTGTGGCGTTAAGTAGGAGTGATCGTTCCTACCATGCCATGTCACCTTGATCCTCAACCGGAAGTCCAAAAGTAAATTAATTAATGAACATTTTTCTGACTGTTTCAGTGCAGAAGTTGTCACTTGCTGCTAGGGTTACATGATGAAGATGTCTATGAGAATCAGTTCTCATCTATTGTTTCTACCGTTATTGAAAAATAAAAGCAATGAGGCATTTACTATATAACACTTCGCCTAATTCTTCTACTTTATACTTTTAATATTTAACTGTGGGTTCACTTGCTGTGTCCTTAAAAGTCTTTTTCAACAGACTATAACTGGAATATATGTGGTACTCCATGAAGGCTGGGCAACTTGCATAGTATCTATAACTCCATTTCTGCAGACCCTGAACTCTTTCACATCAGACATTTGCATTTCTCCCCAGTAACACTGGTGGCAAAATACAAGATTGACAACACAATTCAGAAACACTGAAAACAAGTGCTTAAATATATTTTTGTTTCCCCCATTTGTTTCTCTTGAAACCCTATAATATTAAATCAACTGCTTGCCTATCAATATGCCTATAATCCAAAGGGGAATGTGAACAGACAAGATATACTCAAGCTGCCAGGAAAAGAAAGCCCTTGTCTGCACAAGTTGGATGGATTAGAGGGTAACTCAGTTGGGAGAGTTCCTCTCAAGTCATTGCCAACCATTCATCCAAAAGGATGAACAGGCTGAGCCCTAAGGTGGAGTCAAATGCATAATCAGTCTACAGCTCCTACACCTCCAAAAGAGACCTAAGTCCAGCCCCCCTTGAAGTATTTTGACTCTTATCTGGCACTAATTTCCACTGATCATTAGTAGAGCAGATTCTTGTATATAGACAGTATGGAATACAGATGCTGTTACCTGAATGTGCATTTCTAGTTGGTAATCATAGGGAAGGAACAATTAAGCCCATGGTTGCTCAATCTGTAGTAAAACAAGGCTCGACCCTCTACTCCACATTATTCAATGTCTGTATGAAACTCCTGGGAGACTTTCCTCCATTGGTTTGGAGTGAGGTATCATGTTGTTAATTTATATATTGTCAACCCTACAGAACATGAAGATACTTTGGAGATTTTGAACTAATGGTAGATTGTGCAGGACTGGATGGGAAGAAAAAATTTAGATGTAACCATCACAGAATAGAGCTATTCATATATAAACATCTTGGCTTTCTGAAACATACTTTCAATTGTGGCTCTAGGTGAGAGTTGTGCTCCTCTTGAAGATACAGGCCAAAGACTTGTGGGTTTTCCTGGACTTACAGTTCATCTTGTTTCAACAGCAAGTGGAGGCCATGATCAGGGAAACTGCTGCTCAGCTTCTGATGGTATGCCAGTTACAGTCCTATCTAGAAAGCTTTGCTGATGATGATTCATATCCTTATCACTATGCATCTTGATTACCACAATTCACTCTATGTGGGATTGCTTTTGAAGATAGCTCTGAAATCACACCTTGTCTAAGACTCAGCAACCAGACTGCTAGTGGGTGGAATCCTTTACTTCAATATAACACCTATCCTATATTGCAGCCAGTAGGTTTCTGGATCAAATGCAAAGTGCTGGTTATTACTTACACACTCTATTTGTTGCAGTATTGGGCTATATTAGGAACCACCTTATTGAAAAGTATTCTATCTATGAAGTCACCAGAGTCAGCCTGCTTAGCTCCCATCCTGTCAAGTAGTGAGAACAGCCTGGATCGAAAGCAACCCTTTTTTTCCACAATGGAGGCATCCTAAATCTGCTACAAATCATATGGTGAAGTATGTGGATGGCATGGGAGTGGTGGATCTTATCCAGGACAACAGAGCCTTCAACTCTTATAGGGAAGAGTTGAAGGCTCTGATGGACTGGTGCAATAAAAATAACCTGGTTCTAAATGTTAATAAAACAAAAGAGATCATTGTATATTTTAGAAAGAGCCAGCATAGTCATACTCCACTCAGTATCAAGGATGCAGCTGTAGAGGTGGTCAACAGTATTAAATATCTGGGGGTGCAGATAACTAACAATCTGAACTGGTTTCTCCACACGTTATCCTTAGTGAAGCATGCAAACCAGCGTCTGCATTTCCTGCATCGGATGAGGACAGCACATCCTTTTCCTTCTATCCTGGCCACATTTTACAGAGGCATAATTTAGAGTGTTTTAACAAACTGCATCACTGCTTGGTTTGGTGGTAGCAGTGCCTCAGATAGAAGATCCATACAGAGTGTTAAGGATAGCCAAGAAGATTATTCCCGTTATTCAGGATACTGCTTATAAGCACTATATGCTAAAAGGTTGAAGAATTGTTAGAGATCCCACATACTTACTTTACAGTCTGTTTCTATTGTTCCCCTCTGGGAAAAGGTTTTGAAGTATTTCTAGCAAGACTACCAGATTTAGTAACAACTTTGTTCCCTCTATGCCATCCGATAAACTTGCAATATTTGTTTTTCTTGCCATGTGCATGTATATATCTGAATTAGAATATGTTGTTTTTCTATGTCATATAATATATGTGGGTATATGCATAATTTTTTGCCATGTTTATGTAGTGTATATTGGAAGTGGTGATACTTTGAGAGCTGTATGCAATTAAATTTCATTTTAATATTTGCCAATTAGTGTACATTTAAAGTTACAATAAAGTTATTTTACGTCTTATCAGTTATGATGCCCCAGAGATGCATCTGCCTCTCTCACTTCTGCCATTCCAAAAGCTGCTGAGTATGCTTTTGATTGCTAAACTGATAATGTCCAAGTAGCAATTTAGAATTTGGTTTTGTTGTTATTTTAGCTAAGGGGTGGAGTTATGGTCTGGGAAACTTTTTGGTTTATAATGCCATTTTTACTTTATATAGAAATTGCCTGGAGTCTATATGACTGGGTGGTATATACATTTTATTAATAAATAAAGCAAAGCCATTTGTGTTCATTTGACATAAAACATAGGCTTGAAAGGTGCCTATTTCTGGTCTCCCAGTCTGAGGAGGGTCACAAAGGCCCTAAAATTTTACTTCAGGCAAAGAATCTCTTCAGTCCTGGTTGATTTATGAGCTACTTAAAAATCATGCAACTTTTTTGAAAGTTATAGTAGCAGTTACAAATAAAACTAACTGTGGCTTTTATATTGGTGGTTTTATGTTAAATCAGTGATTCTTCTAATTTAGTATCGATCAACACATTTAAAATATTGCTATAAAATGCCCTACACATCCTGAATAAATGAAATGTCTTATGGCCTAATCAAGGCCACCAAGAACACTCCCACCAACACTGACAGGGCAAGCCACGAGTATATAAAGAGAGCAAACCCCACCCCTTTCTAGCACCAATATTACAGTACCTAGTTTGGTAATGACATGTCTGCAGAAAACAACCAAACTTAGAGAACCCAAAGGACTCCCCAGAAACATCCTCATTAAATGAAAATGAAAAAAACAAAAAAGAGACCAATAAACCCCCACTATCCCAAACCTATATTTTTACATAGAGATATATGCTTATAATACATGCCATGTTAAAATATGTAAAACTGTCTGACCCTACTTGCATTTAAAAGTAAAAGGTCAGGCCTGGCTAGTAGTTGAATAGGAGACCTGCAGGGAATATCACGATTGTAGGTTAGATGGGGAAGTCAAAAGACTACTCTGAACCATTCCTGTATTATTGCTAAGGAAAAAGCATGAATGTGTACCTTCGATGTTGCAGTATGTGACCAATGGAACAACATTCCTCCTGATATTTGAATGGCCCCAATTCTTCTTTCTTCTGTAAGGCATTAACAACCAGGCTCTTCTTCAGAGGGAGAATGAGGGGTGAGCCATCTAGAATGAAATATCTAAAATGCATTGATTGGCCTCTGCTAATTCTGGTATTTACTGTATATTTTATTTTTTAGTTCCTTGTTTTTATAATCTTATAATTTTAAGTCACTCAGAGTATTGCAGGGGGGCGGCGGGGGGATTGGGTAGCCATACAAATCTAACAAGCAAACAGTCCATCAAGCTGAGCTTGACTCAAAAGGAGATTCTAGTTTGATATAGTAGATTTCAGGTACCCTTAAAGCAAGATCCGTTATTTTCAAATAAACTGTTTTTTTCTGCTTTTTTAAAAAAAAATTTAAGAGTCTGGAGAGAAAAACAGTGTAAGATCTGGGATTAGAGTGAGCAACATTAAACAGATCTTATATGTTAGCTTTCAACAACCAGAAGTGAGAAGAGAGCATATACCATTCCCAGTTATATCCACCAGACCCACCAGAGGGAGGAGGCAGGATATGTTTGGGGTCTCCTTTCTTAAGGTGGTCTATCCGGTGGGGCCAAGATTTCCTCCCTGTGGAACATCATCCCTCCAAAAATAATATTGGGTCCATTTTGACACTCAAAAGGCCCTGAAGTCATTGTTTTGCCATGTTTTAGGGGATCCTAAAGCGATAGGGAGCCCATCAAGTGGCGGTTTGATTGTTGTTGCCAGCGGGGTGGGGGGATTAAGGGGTTTGTATTTGTACTGAGTTTGTATTTATTAAATAAGCCATCCAGAGACACCATGAGTAAGTTAGAAGGTCATATAATTTTTTGTAATAAATAAAACAATAAATAATATTTGAATGCCCCAATAGTCCACGTATTTCTGAATGTATCCTCTCACATTTGTTAAACTCTCACAGGTGGATGCCATCTGAGAATTATTGCATTAAACAAATAAGAAGGTTATAAATGAAAGCTAACAGAACTATCCCTATTTTGATGTCCTCCGCATACATTGGATTTCATGAATATATTTATTGGGGATCATGGGAGTTGTAGTCCAACATGTCCAAAGGGGACAAGCTGGGAAAAACGTATATTAAGACACATAAAATTAAAGACAGAACAAATACAAGTTGCTAAAATTCCATCACAGAATACAGGTAATAAAAGTAATAAAATGGGGCAGGACTCACTTAACAAATTTCTCAGTAACATGCATTTTGGGTTCAGTTGTGGTCGTAAGTTGAGGACTATCTGTAGTAATAAAGCATCAGTTTAGAACTGAAATCTATGACACAGCAAATCACCTTGAATCCACCTTCTCCCTGAAAAGTTGTGGCTTTAATTAAGGTTCAGGCAGAAATCTAACACTTAGGAAACTGCTGTTTTTCCCCACCCAGACTGCTTTCATTTATGCCTCTGGTGGTGCTAGTCTTGTTGGGGGAGCAAAATTTAGCAAAGACCATTTATAAATGGAAGAACAACTTGCACGCACAATTTGGCTCCTAATATGCGATGACCTAATGTGAATAAGGAATTGGCATATAAGAAATATTTGGAGAGTTTATCAATTTGTCTCATCACTGGTGCAGTGAGAGATAGTCTCTGGGGTTTCGGTGGAATACCTCATACTGATGTTGATCAGCATCGACATCATTTATTATATACATTTGTAAAAACCGGAATTTGACAGTTGAATATCAAAATATTGCCTGCTTTTTCCAGCCAGACCTATCTTAAAATTTCTATCGCCCAAGAAGATAGAAGATAGAGCATAGAATTCTGTTTTGCTGACATAGTTGTCAACGATGAAGTGTATTTTATCCAGTAACACTAGCTTATGCCACAAATGGAAGGATATCTGTAACAATTAAAAAAAAATGAGGAACAAATATGTATCTGACATCGAGATCATTCTTCAATTGTTGTGTGATGACCAATGATGTACCATTTAATGAAGAAGGTTTGTGCTTTGAGTCTTGAAATGCACTTATACTGTTTGCAATGAACAGATAATTTAATATTTTTCCTCAAAGTATAAATGCACATGAAATCTTATCCAAGATTCGTTTGTACTATTAAATAAAAGGAATTGTTTTGTCCTCATTCGGTCAGGTTAGCACATCAATCTTGTCTCAGAAATTCATCTGCATAAGCTAACAATAATAGGGCTGGCTCTTCTACACAATAAAGCTTACTATAGTATTTTGTTATATTCTGCTTACCCTATGATACAAAACAACCCGATATGCATTTTGAATAACATTTAAACTTACTAAAAAAGCTTTTTGATGTGAATGTTAGATTTTTTTTTTTATATTGATTATTGTAATAAGTGGACTGAGCCTGGGGTGCTGAAAAGGTAGCATAATATAGGTAGTCCTCAGCTTACAACAGTTCACTTAGTGACCGTTTGAAGTTACAACAGCACTGAGAAAAGGGACTTAGGACCATTTTTCACACTTACGACCATTGCAGCATCCCCATGGTCACGTGATTTACATTTGGATGCTTCACAACTGACTCACATTTATGATGGTTGCAATGTCCCGGGGTCATGTGATCCCCTTTTGAGATCTTCTGACAGTCAATGGGGAAGCCAGATTTATTTAAAAACCATGTTACTAATTAGCAACATAAAATTTGGGCTTAATTGTGCTCATAAGTTGAGGACTACCTGTAGCACTTTTAAAGAACTATGATTCTATTATGATTGATATGATTACATTTGCTCAACGGCTGACAGTTGTTCTTAGAAAAATTCAGCAGACACTCAGACCTGGGTTTCACTTACTATTGAGACTATATTTTTCTAAGAATTCAATTTCTGACAATGGAAAAACTACAAACCCTACCAGTTTCTAGATGCCTTTTGTGATCCTTCTAAACTTAACTACAGTACACTTTGCCAAAGCTACTGCCATAGCCATTCAAAATTTCTGGTCTATTTTACAAAGCTCTTCAATAGATTGTAAGGCATTAGTGAATGGCAAGGAAAGGATCGTTGCAGTAGACAACCTTCATTCTATAGTCACTACTTTCCCAGAACCCTGACCACAGCTACAGCTTCAGGAGTACACTTTTTCACCCAAGAACAGGAAGGAAGAAGAGGAGAACAAGGAGGAACCACCACCACCTGGTTATCAAGGACATGATTAGATAACTCCATTCCTTCCACCCATCAGTAAGGCCAGAGAACCTTTGAACCAATATGAAAGCAGGACAGTTTCAATTTCATTACGTGAGAAAGAACATTCTGTTTGTTCCCCAAGATAGAAGCTGAGGTTGTGATCATTCCAAGTCACTTAAAGGCTGCTCATAAGGTTATCATAAATCATTTTACTATAGATTTTATAACAGCAAAAGTCAAGCAAGGAATGAATTGGGACACCAATGGGACAGCACAGAATTATGGACAGAAGAGATAATATCTGAAGGTCCAAATACACTCTGAAGCATTAAAAAGGCTTATGATTATACTACCAATAATCATAAAGTTTAATTTAATAAACTAGATCCCTACACTATTGCACTGAATTGGGATGGCAGTCCAGAGAACTCCCTAAATCCTGAGTTTTAATGCTAGATCCCATTATATACCAAAGAAGAATATGACAAGATATTACTAAAAATATAGAGATGATAAAAGGAAGTCCCCAAATTAGAACATATGTTTCATACATGTGTGCATTTCAAAGTCTTCCACAAGATGGAGAGCACTTGTTGACAGTGGGACACCCTCTCCCAGGTCCGAAGACACAAAAGTTCAAAGATGATATATGTCATAAAACACACACTGGCTGAATTATGCTGAAGAATAATATTGCTAAGAATTATGCTGAAGTTTAAAGACCATGACTGGGTTCTCAACATACTAAACTCAAAGCAAATTAATCACATTATGGTTGAATGTATTATATGAATCCAGACTGAATGATTCACTCATCCACAATTATTTGGAGCATGGGCCAGACCTGTCTATTTAAGGCAGAGGTCTTCAAACTTGGCAGCTTTAAGACTTGTGGACTGTGAGCTATGCTGGCTGGAGAATTCTGGGAGTTGAACTCCACAAGTCTGTCAAGTTTGAAGACCTCTGATTTAAGGGATACCTAGAGCGAATCTCACAAATAAAACTCTGGGAGAGGGGGGAGGCAAAGCAACTTCCTATGGATATTACATAAGCACATAGAGACTAAACAATTAGCAGATCACATTTTAATTTTCCTTTTTCCTTGTCTATTTTACTTTGTGACATTTATCTGGACATGTTTTCTAAACAAATAGTTGTAAAGCTAGAACAAAAGTAAAATACCTACCAACCATTTAACAAAATCTAAGATTTCACATTTCATTTTCAAAACATATTAGAGCCATCTTAGTAAATATATAATAAAATCTCTGCTTTGGGAAGAATCTTTTTAGTTCTCTTTCTCACTTTGTTCTCAATTTATCATTTTAGCTAAATCATCTTCATTAACTTTCACTTTTAACTTTACCACTATTTCTTGATCTGAAACAGGGTTCATGACATGAGGTTCTTTATCTGCATCAGTGGCAGTATTCAGAAATGTGAATTATATATCATTATATAATGTACCCGTTAGTGACATAAGCAATTATACCTGGGTAAAATTCTGGTGTTCCAATCACTTTTCTGTTAGTGTACAGTCTTTAGAAAAGACACAGCTGCCTTAAAAAGTTGCAGAGAGGTATTATTTAATTAGATTTTTTTATCCTGCTTTTATTACTTTATGGCTTTATTAGTTCAAGCCAGTGAACATATATAATACTCATTTTTTCTTCCTATTTTTCCCATAACCTTGTGAGATAGGTTTCATGCCGAATGTGGGACTAGAACTCACAGTCTTCTGATCTCCAACTTGCTGCCTTAACCACTAGACCAAACTGACTCTCAAGTATGTTCATGTCTTGGACGGCTCTAAAGCATCTTTTCTGGAATCAAATGAGCATAGCTTCACTTTCCAACTGGAATTTTAATTAACATAACCTAAAAATGATCTATCATTCAACTCTTTAGTATCAGAAAAACAATATAAGGTCACTATACTGCTTTCAAAATCCCTTTTCTTTTCAAAATCCTTAATAAGAGGCTCACATTCACAACAAAGGTGGATAATCAGTAACCATCAAAGTTTAGTAGTATATTTCACTGCTACAAGTTAGCACATGGTTTGCTGCTAAAATTTGGCAGTGCTGCCTGCCACCCAAAATTGATTGTGAGTCACTATCCTGAAACACTCAAAGAACTGGGATTTCTTTCAATATGATTCAGGTACCACACTTTAAAAATTGGGCTTCCAGGATTTTTCAAAAAAATTCCTGGACTTTTAAACTATAGTAATCTCCTGGCCCTATTTATCTTCCACCTGTAGGCAGAAGAAATTAAAACTATAATTAAAATTAACCAGTAAAAATACTGCCCACTTGGTAGATAACATAATACATTGTTTCAGTTTCCTACTTTATTTTATAGATTCAAGATTTTCCTTGCCCATTATTCAGCAATCTACAATATATTATCAGCCAATGTATCCTTTTTTGTCTAATATTTTTCAGAATTTGTGTATTTGTATGTGTTTTATAAATGTTAATGAAATGTATACACACACAATTCCTTATTTTTCAGAGGTCCAAATGCACAGTTTAATTGTGGCAGATAGGATGGGCCTGGCTCACAACACGGACATCTGGCTGGGTGAGAATGGAGAAGTATCTCTATCCAAGATGTGCATGACTGGTTTTGGGGTATTTCACCAGCCTAGTTTCTAAAGCTGCAGAGGTAAATTGACAATAATCTGGGAAACCAATAGGTTGATGCAGTCTTTAAATTAGATCTAACCATTCTTGCACCTGATGAAGTGCAAGAACTGCAGTTTACAAAATAATAAATGAATAAATAAATGTTTAAATTGTCTAGAGGCAAGACTGATCACTGAGATTCAACCAACACATTCAACCAGAGACTACATCCAAACTGAACACAGCAAGGAACAAAAAACTACCCACTCCCCACAAATGAACCTTTAGATCACAGCAGGGATGGGTTCTACTTACCTTTACTACTGGTTCGCAACGGGATCGCATGTGATCGTTTTGCTCGCGCACCAAGCTTCTGCGCATGCACAGATCGCTTGATGATGTCAGGGTCAGTGGGTGGAGCCTCCTGCCGGTTTTACTACCAGTTCTATAGAACCGGTCCGAACCAGGGGCAACCCACCACTGGATCACGGGTGTCAAACTTGTGGCATCACGCTGCCATCATGTGACAATTCACGACATTTTTCCTATTCATGAAGTTGGGGTGAGCATGGCCTGCATGTGATGCATCCAGCCTTGGGGCCGTCAGTTTGACACCCCTGCTTTAGATGAATTTTAAGATACAGACCGATGGCAACATGTCACTCATAGAAATAAACAACAATCAAGAACAATGTTTTGGCTGTCTAGTACAGTAAAGCCCCATTGGAGCTGAGAAATTGATTTTATATCCTCTCTCTGGAAGAAAGCATGCAGACATCTGGAGAAGGGACATCATTGACAGGAAGAAAAATAGCCCAGCTTCCCCAGTGGTGGCACTGGGAGACTTACTTTACTTCTCAGGGGAATGGAATGAGCAATTTGTAAACTGGACAATCAATTCATGGAATATCTTGTCTCCCAGGAGCAAAAACCAAAGATGTGACTGAGAACTTTATTAAAATAATCAAGCCCACACAAATGATACAACAAAGAGCCTAAAAATGATATCAATAGATTATGAGCAGTTCAGAATGAAAGCCAAAGGTTTAGGAGCACAGGTGGTATTTTCATCTGTATTTCCAACTGGTCAACAACCAATGAGGGAACGGAGAAGTTTAGAAGTAAATCACTGGCTTAAAGGATGGTGAGGTTGAGAAAATTTCAGATTCCTAGACCATGGTCAGGGGTGAAATCTAAATTTTTTTGCTACCAGTTCTGTGGGCGTGGCTTAATTAGTGGGTGGAACTTGGTGGTAAGGTGACTGGGTAGGCATGGCTTGTTGGTCAGGTGGGCGTGGCCAAGTCAATGTCACTTCTTTGCCCTTTTTTAACCTACAAAACACAACACAACACAACTGGCTCACCCATTCAGCCCCAAAACTGGCCAAAAAAGTGGCCTGAAAACGGCCCAAAAAATGGCCTGAAAATGACCCCCAAAACAGCCAAAAAAGCTGGTCTTTGGGTTTCTGGCGCAGAAGCATGCACACGCGTTCCGGTTTGGGCACACGGTGCCAAAACGGTTCGCCATCACTGGCCTACAGTATACACCTATGGCAATGTCATTCTTTTTTTCTTTTTATAGTAACCCATATGCATTCAAGGCTTTCATTCTTGGTTTTATGCATTTCTGTAGAGGTGCAGTGATTTCTTACATATAAAGCAACTTCATCTCCTTTTAGGCCTGTTTATAGCCTATACACAATTTATAGCTTTCCAGGCCTGCTTTTGGGGCATTTTTTGGTGCTCTGGTGCCCATGAAGACCAGCTGGCGACGGCACGTGTGCCCACAGAGAGGGCTCTGCGTGCCACCTCTGGTATGCATGCCATAGGTTTGCCATCACGGCTATAGGCCATGCAGAGGAAATAGAAGAACATTTTGCTAATCAGTTAGCTAAGGTGTGCAGGAAATGTAACTCAGCAGTAATGGAGGACTTTAATTACCTCAACATCAACTGGGAAGCAAACTCTGCAGCAAGTGGGAGCTCAAACAGGTTCTCACTGGGCCTAGCTGACAACTTTTAGAGTAGGGAACTATAGGATCAGCTATAATGGATTTAATTTTTAATAATGGAAATGAAATGATAGAATTGAAGTTGTGGGAACTTTGCAGGAACCCTATTATTCTATATTCTGTGTTTATCATTCTTTTTATATCTGCTGTTTTCTTGGAGGGATGTCATTTTAAATTCAGAATCCTTTTGTTTCCCAATATTATTTATAAGACTGACATACAAGCAACATCTGTCATTTTATTATCAGGCATAAATACAAAACAAAGAGTGTGTGTTTGATTGCAATAGTAGACTAGGCATTAAATTGTATTAAACAATCACAATTTCTGTAGGAATGAAATTACAACATTGTTCTCTAGCAAGCGCAGACAACTGTTTATCCTTTATGTATTTTAAATCCGCTCCAGATAGCAAGATGAACAGGTAGAGATTATGAAAACTGACAGTATTCTCAAACTTTTGGAGGGATTCATCTGGGAAAGATTTTCCATTCTAAATCAGGACTACATAAAAACTTGAGGCCAAGAGCCTCACATAGTTACTCAATTCTGCAAGACTTCTGTAGTTATAGAAGACCTTCGTGAATTAATGCATAATGGTAACAATATGCCATTAAAAAAGAATAAGTATGTAACTAGCAGAAAAATATATTAACTATATTTACTATAAATTAAATACCATGAATTTAAATGTTTATCCTGTCTTCTCAATTAGTTTTTGAAGTGTAACCACCAATATATTAGTCCATGACCAACTGAAATCTTATTCTATCCAAAAAAATTCAGCACACCTTTCTAAATCACCTGAATACCAAAGTTATCATTTTCATTCGCAATCTCAGGTATAAGGAAAACTGGATCTGTCCAGATTCTGTTGAAATCTGCCTTGGAAACTAGATATTACACATACTGGCACTACTTATTTCCTGCTCAACAGTGAAAGCAAATTAACTGTAATGATATCCAAAAAAGGATACAAAACAGAGAAGTGTATCTTTAAAAGATTTTTTTCTATATTTGAGAATCAAAGACTTGAATGTCCTTGGCTTATATCCAGGCTTATGCAAGAGGAAGGCTGCTTGTGTGCAGTACTGTTTTCCCACCCCTCCTCCACTCTGCAATTCCAAACCAATACCTCCCCCCCCATTTTGTGAGTTAGGGGACTCTAAATAGCATGGCATGACATAGCAGAGCAGAGCATAAAAACATTGAGCTGGGATAATTTTCTTTTTTTAAAAAAAGCAGAACTTTATTTTAAAACAGAAATATTCAGGAAATGTCTTTTCAAAATGTATTTTGTGAGCACACTACTCATCAACAATGTATTTCAATCTTTCAAATGTATAGGATAAATTCTAATACATAAAATATCAATTCATAAGTCAATTAAAAAGATTCTTTCTAGGAAAAACTTTTACTACCGGTTGTCTATTTCTGCAATTTTCTAAGGCCATAATTAATCCTTTAACTGTGAATTATTGGGATCTGTTTAATATTGGACCCAGAATATATTTTTGCAACCATAAGGCTGTGTTGTCCAGGACTTAATGTCATGCAGTTTCAATATTATTCAAAACTAATATAAAAATTCAAACTTTTAACTCTTCCTTATTTCAATTCTTTCTCACTACTTGAAAAATGGATTATGACTTCAAATGAAAACTCCTTTCTTTGAATCTAAGAATATCCTGGAGCATTTAAAAGAAAATTCTTCTCATATTTGATTTACAGGTAAACCTTTCCTTTAGACTTGTATTCTCATTACTAGTACCTCAGGGAGATACGACAGAGACTAAGAAATAAAATACCGTGGCAGTTCATGGATAGAGCAGTAATGAATAAATATCTTTTGTCCATAAAATCTATGGCATATGTTGACATTTACATATTCTGATTTCATAAAATTGCATAAATACTTGAAATGAACAACTGATAGTCATTGTCAGCAATAAGGAATGGTAAACATTAAAACTGCAGCATGATCCAGATTCAAGGACAAAATTTGATTTGGAGCACATGTGGGTACATATGAACATCTGTTAAGAATATGTTAAACCTATGGTGTCTTTTTCCAGAACTGCATGCCAGCTTCAGAAAAACAGCTACAATCTTCTGAAAAACTGGAGTTGCTTTTCACCTGGTCCCAACAGGTGATGTATCTATGATAAGTTTTCTCTGAATCACAATCCAATCTTTTGACTCCAGATCTTTGCCCATCCCTAATAAAGCTCACCTACTATATTAATAAATTTTTATCATTCATTAAAATCAAATATTTGAGGCAAACAATGGGCATGTTCTAACTATTAGAGTATACACACAAATTAATTTAATCTGGATGGAACCAATTTTACATATTTATATTGTATAACCTTATATAATATTTCTGAAGAGCCTTTTAATTCCAAAGGGGAAAACTAATAATCATATTAGTCTCTTGCAGCAAATACAACAAAGAATTTAAAATTTCATAAGACAGTTTAAGCCATTTCTAATAGCTATCTAAAGCCTTTAAAGCTAGGCTGTGCATACTCTCAACACATGCAATTTCCCCCATCACACCATCTGTTATATAATGTTAGTTATTATGTATTAAAAAATAAGTTTTTAAAAATCTACTCCATACTGTAGCCTGGTGTTTGTTTGTTTTTTAGTTCTCTTATCATTCCCAGTGTTCCTAGTATCCAGGAATGAGGATTGGAGTCTTCTAAATCTAGATTCTTCTAAATCTAGAAGAGAATCACTGCCTTATGTGGTGCTTATTTTGTAACCACAGATGAGTGCTTAAGTATAGGACTGATGTATATCATGATGTATATCATGATTGTTTAAAAATAACTAACATAACCTAAATATGCCCAACAAAAAAACCTGTGGGAAAATAAATAAAAAAAAAAATAACTGTACCCAGACCACACACAGTTTGATGAAAATTGAATGTTATATAAATAAAACAAATAAAACATTTTTTAAAAAGTATAGGACTGATTCTACTATGAGGTAAAGTAAAATCAGGTAACAGATTCAGAGAGGTGGAAGTTGGTTCATTTATCTTCATGTCTATCTCCAGGAAGCCTGCTTAGCTTAATGTATTATTTCGATGGACTGAACACCAGGGAGAACTACTGTAGATCAAAGTAGATTGAAGTCCTATAATGCCAGATACAGGAACTTCCAGCATGGCTAACCTGACTTATCATTTTGAGAAAGTCTAAGGATGAACCAGTTCGGCCAAGAGCCATATCATCTGCCAATATTGGAGCTGCACCAGAGATTACCGGTAGCTTCGAAATGAGGCACTACAGGTGTTACAGCAGCATGTATGGTGTCAGGCTTCACACCAGGCACGCAGTACATTTCAACCCTCCAGACACTAAATTGTAACAAAATTTATCCTTAGCAGAAGAGTCACTTTCAAGACATGACTGAATAAGTTACACTTTGGGGCAGAAAATAATTTATACACATACATAAGATCTGCCAACTGCAGAGTATGGAAATCAGTATCTACATAATCTGTTTCGGGATTTAAGTGCTATGCTTTTTCCTCCCACATCTGCTCAGTATTTACATAATGGTTCTGACTGGCCTCAGAGTCACTCATGTCACTCTTCTAGCTTCAGCCCTTGCAAAGTTTTGCTGTGATGAAAGTCCTTCAGAGCAAGGTACCTAAGTGGAGAAAGAGAAGCAACAAGTTCCCTGCCTCAAACCTGAGAATCTTTGGGTAATGCTAGCCAGCAATAGATCTACCAAAACTGAAAGGTGGATCCAAGTTCTTGAAGCTTCTTGTTCAATCTGACATTTTTCAGTCAGGCATATGTAACAAAGGGTTTTTTTGGAGAGGTTTTAAAAAAAAACCTTTGTCAAGTGGGATTTTTATCTCCTGCTTCCTAACTATGGGAGATCATAACAGAGGTAACTCCACGGCTTGGCTGGAATTCTCCCTTGCTTTAATTTTTTCATTTCCTGGGCTGACTGACTTTGGAACCATTTTCTTATGACAGCTTTGTACAGTCTCTTCAGCTGTTCTGCAAGGAAGCTATTATGAATGAAAGATAGTAAAACACTTGCATGAAATGCTGAATAGGAGTTGTAATGGAGTTGTCGGCTGTGACACTGGGACTCAAAGATTGTGGCAACATCATTTGGTTTATAATGCAATAGGATGAATTGAGGCTATGTTCTCATCATCAGAGTACACTGTCTCACTTGCATGGGGGCAAGCATGATGATATTTTCTGCCTGTACAGGGCTGGTTGATAAGTACTAGGGATTTTCCAAAATGTTCCCCATATTTTTTGTTTCTACAGGTTTTAAATATTGTTCTGATTTTTGTTGTTGTTGTTCATGGCATAATTCATCATTTCTACACATTGGATCAGCGGTGAGTTGCCCCCGGTTCGGACCAGTAGTAAAACCGGCGGGAGGCCCCGCCCACTGCCCCGGATGTCATCATCAGCAATCAGGGCATGCGCAGAAGCAAGCATGCACGTGCGATCCCGTGCAAACCGGTAGTAAAGATAAGTAGAACCCACCCCTGCATTGGATGCAATATTAATGTATCTTATCACAGTACTGTAAATGCAGGATTATTGTCACTATTGCTCTGTACAATAAAGCCAACCGTCTTTAGAGGTTTTTTTGCAACTGCTTGTAGGAAGATATGGAATCCTAAATATAAGCCTTACTCAAGGGTCTTCCAACTTTCCTGTTTACCCAGAAGATGTTTGCATGTAAGGCCTTAAGAACATAATCTAAACACATTCAACTGAACATGTGTAAGAGTTGGGACTTCAAATATCTGGGTACTAGAATTTTGAAATCACTGTAGGAGAGGCATGTCAATTTACTAAAAATTATGAAGGTTTAAGCCTTACAATACTTGTTGGTTTGAAAAGATGCTACCTGTTTTGTTTTGAAACAGCTGTCATTATTGTAGAACAGTCTCTGCAAATTATACATTTATGTGTATTCTTTTGCACAGAATTATTAGCAAATATAAATCAATATATGTAAAATGGCTTTAAGTATCAACAATCCTAATCAAAAATAATCTAAAATATTAAAAATAGGAATATATTTTGAAGATGCATACAATAAACTAAAGATGCATACAATTTGTCTTCTCCTATGCTAGCAATTTTTTCCACCCTATTCCGTTTTCTGGGAAGGTTATTACAATACTGCAACTTCCAGTAAATTTGATATAAGATCTAATCTACTGAAAGTTTCCCATGATTCAGTTCTATTAATAACAATAAATTAGTTGTGACAATCTTTACAGTCTTCTCATATGCATTGCTACTCAGAAATGCCCAGTTAAATTGTATATAATTAATTCCAACTAGCAGCACTGTATGCATATTTACCTGGCAGTAAGTGTTATAGCAGATTTAGTTTTCAGTAACATGCATAAGTCAGTAATATTACTCGTAGTTAATTTTTGTTGCATTAAGAGAGGAGGAACAAAAGTGACTTCTTGCAGAGGAAGGGAAAGTAGTTCTTAATAGCCATCCCCATCAGTGTCAGATATCGGTTCACTCCGATTCTGAGGCACTAAGAAGCACATCGTTCTTTAACCTCCATGCAGACAGTTCTTTTTTCATCCACTTTAAGAAGACTTCACCAACTATTTCTGCCTGCAACTGGGCTGCTGTCTCACGTTGAAGCTTATAGAAGTAATTTCAGCCGCAAAACGGAAACTGACATGGTTACCAAACTGGGCGGGGATTCAAGAACAGCATGGCTCTCTATCAGGAACGGTCTTTATATTAATTGCAATTATTTAAGCGGCCATGATGAAAAACTGACCGTTTGGTACACCATTTCTCGGAAGTTGCCTCTGCCAAGTTGAACGTACTTAGTATTAGGGAGTTTTTCTAGCTCTTCCCCTTGCCTAAGAAGGCTGCCCAACCGAACCTGCCCTCGCCTCGCCCAGCACACGGTGGCTGCGTTTATTCCTTGCACATCACTTCCCCCACACCTTTAGGAGCTTTGTAGTGAGGGGAGTTATGTAGGCAATGTGTGTGGGGGGGGGGGAGGAAGTTATTCCTCTCTTCTCTCAGCTCCGCGTCTACAGGACACGCGCTTAGAACGACTTCTCTATCTCAGAAGCTGCGACAGGATGGGGCCCTGCGTAAGGTTATGGGGAAGAGGGAGGAGAGAAAGGAAGGACGGGGGAGGGTTGCGGTGTTTCCAGGCTGAGCTATGCGCGTGCGCATTCCCAGTAGAGCCGAGAGGTCATTCTCACCCCCCCCCACCGCGCCGTTTTTTCCCCCCCCTCTTAAGCATCACTGGACTGGGCCAGGGAAATCAGAGAGAAGCTGGGCGTGCAGCGTCACGGCGACGGCTGGAAGCCTCGCCCAGCTAGAGACAGAGAGGAGGGAGGGCGCGCGCAAGCAGAGAGGGTTTGGTCAGGGAGGCGGCGGCGGACGCGGGGAGCTGGAACGCCGTCCGGTAGGTAGAGGCCGTTATGGGAGGGAGGCGGGGGAAGTACGGGGGGCTGTGTGAACGCGGTATGTGCGGCGCCGCGCGGGTCTGATACAAGTGGGCCGGCAACGGGTGCTTGCGAAGCGGCTGAGGACTGGCTAGGAAGGGGGCGGTGGCGGCGGCGGCGCTTTGCGGGCGGGACAAGGCTCTTGAGAGAGAACATGGCGGAGGCGGAACCGACCCCGCCGCTCCCTGCAGGGGGGGAGAAGCAAGGCAAAAGCTGCTCCGGTCTCCCCTCCCTCGGTTATAGCTGCCTCGCCAAGATAAGTTCGAGCGGAAGGGGAAAGTTAGAGCCCCTCGTCCGAGGCCGCCCCTACTTGGGACTGTTGGGCGAAGAAGGCGACGTGGGCTCGGAGGAGGAAGTAACTCGCGCCTTACTTGTCGCTGCGGGGGAAAAAAAAGTTCTTGCCGGCCGGACTTGGATGGCGACGGCGGCAGCGGCCTCAGCTGAGAGCCGCAGCCCCGCCTAGTCCGGCTGAGCTGAAGCAGCTCACTGTTTCCATTCTCTACCCCAGCGGGAAGCTGGGCGGCCGCTCCTCAGGCTGCGATAAGCTTCTTCCGCTTCCCATTCTCTTGCCAGAATCCGTTTTCAGCTTTTAAAGGGTGGATTGCAGCAGCAGCAGCGGAGATCATATTCAACCAGATCCTCAGTTTAAAGAAGAGCTGTTTTCTGACCGATCCTTGTTCGTTAAGAGCTGGGTTGAATTCAGATTCTTAAAGATAGGGAGAAACAGCGCCCGCACGAAGAAAGAGAATTAGAGAATACTGTATTGGCTATAGTTCTATTATTGCTGTTTTCGCCATTACAAAATCGACTGGAGTAGAGACATTTGGATAGAAAGATGACGGCAACCTGTGGTACTCTGCTTTATGATATTCCTAATATTGATTATCTAGCTCATGGCTTAGTTCTGTAAACAGTGCTTTCTAGAAACATTAAATCAGTTGACATTCATTTTAATTATATTTAATAATGCAGACAAAGTGAATGGTGTATTTAGTTTTGGGTTTTTAAAAATGTCTCATACTACATTTTTCTAAATAATTATTTTTAAATGCTGTTTTAGAAATAGTATGGTAAAACTTTCAAGTTCTCCATATTTCTTAGTTAATTGAATGATAGTTTCTAATCAGCTTGAACCAATTCATTATTTAAGTAATTCATGGTCTTGAACTAAATCTAGATATGGCTGAAGTAATGATTGCTTAACATTGTGTCAGAGTGATTCTCTGAATAATATTGTGGCCTTGAGATGCTCTTGAATTTAACATCTGTCAAAGTCTAGAAGTAGGTTGTAGTGGAAATGCCATTCATTTTTGTGTCCAAATAATAGTTTTGATGCTTAATTGCTAAAATGCTGAGTAACTAGTTCTTTCTGTAAAATCAGCTGGTATAAAATGTAGAGGCATTAGAAACCTTTTTTCCAGTACAAATATAACTAAAGATATTATCAGTCATCTTCAGTGTAGCACCCTACAGATGAGTTGAATTACAACTCTCATAATTTCCTGCCAGCTTGTTGGAAGTCTTTGCACATATGCAACACATTTAGTTAGGGGTTATTTAGCAGATAGACTTTACTTATCTTTCTGGATGTACTGCCTAGATCGGCCTTGCTTGGTTATAAAGTGATAAAAACAAAATAGTTGTGAATTAATGCCAACTTCTCTCAACCAGTTTTTAAGTACTGTAATGCTAAAGTATTATGGGAACAGACTTTGAAAAGTATAAACTTCAAAAAGATTAAAATGAATGTAGAACATTAAAAATGCTGTAATGTAATTAAGTCACTAAAGTAACTTTTTTATTACACTGTGAATATGAACTATGTTGAAGCAAGAGAATTGAGCAGGGAATGAAGTTAATTACAAAATATAGTTTATTATTAACATTGCTAATTTTAATTATGGAAATATAATATTTAAATGCCCTTGTTTTTCCCTAGAAAAAGTACTTTGTATACTCCTTTGCTTATCAAATATAGTTTGTAAGCTTTGAAATAATATGCATGTTTTTTTGGCATATGTTGACATAAATTTGTTTTTTATATATCATTAAAAATTTGCCTATCTATGTCTGATCTGTTTATATATACAGGTAGTCCTTGACTTACTCTGTTTCCCCCAAAATAAGACACCCCCTGATAATAAGCCCAATCAGGCTTTTGAGCACATGGCAAGAAGGTGAAGTACTTATTTCAGGGTTCAAAAAAATATAAGGCAGGTTCTTATTTTTGGGGAAACACGGTACAACCATTCATTTAGTGACTATTCAAAGTTACAACAGCACTGGAAAAAAAGACTACTGGCCAGTTTTCACACTTAAACTTTTGGCAGCATTCCCATAGTCAGTCACATGATCAAATTTTGGATTTTTGGCAACTGGCATGTATTTATGACAGTTGCAGTGTCCCAGGGTCATGTGACCATTTTTGTAAACCTCTCAGCTGGCTTCCAATAAGCAAAGTCAATGAGGGAAGCCAGATTCACTTAACAATTGAATGATTCGTTTAAGGTTGTAAAAGGTTGTAACTGTCTTGCTTAGTAATGGAAATTTGGGGCTCAGTTGTGGTTGTAAGTCAAGGACTACCTGTATTAGCAATTCATGAAAATGAATTGTTGCATAGATGTGTGAATCCCCCTTGACCTTTCATGCTTCATCATATTTTATTGAAACCAGTTCTGATGCTAGAACAGATTTGGAACTGAAGTAATGAAAAGCAAAAGAAAGGCTGGTCGTCTGATGTTCAAAGGAAAAAAAACTAACAATGTGATCTGTTTTGCTTTTGATGAACAGGCTACATTTAGCTATCTCTTTTTTTAATTTGGATGGTACCCTAATGAATTGATTCACTGAATATCTACTCAAGAATTTTTGCTTCAGCACATAGTTGCAGCATAGAAAAATATTTTCTAAACAGTTGTCAATTTTTTATATGTGTCTATTCTACATGTTTGCTTTGTTGTGCTGCAGTAGCTTGGAATATTTCCAAGTTTAAATGTGTTATTTAAGTTTTAAAAATATAGAAAAATAAAATATTTATATATCTAAAAACTATATAATTTGTAAGGATTATAAAACCACCTGTAATCAATACGTGATGACTATTTTATATAGTATCGTTTATTTTTGGTTCCAAATAAATCAAAACCATCCTCTTTCTTCCAGTTTTTGGAGAACAGATTGATAGGAACTATTGCTGCACGCTATCTCTAGTGATTATATTTTAAGGTTAGAGTTGACTATTTTGTACATAACCATTTATGATTTATCATGCTTTCGTGATTTTGAGATTACTATATTTCAGCTAGCCAAAATCTTGCAGTTAAGGAACTAATATTATAAATTAGAAATTGAACTGTTCATACAGTGAACACTTAAATAAAACCTGTTTGGAAACAAAAAACTTTTTAGGGATAATTAGTGGCAATTACATTATAATGCATTTGCTATTTAATAAATGCCATTAACATAAGATAATGAAATACAACTGGATATATTTGTTTAAAACAAATAGTACATTAAAGGTAATTGGGAAGAGGCAGCAACACAGTTGCTAATGTTAGCAATAATATGCTGCTGTTACCATAATTAGGGAATAGTTTTATACTTTGCAGGTTCACAAACTCTTCAGTAATACTCCCCAGCACAGAGTTTCTTAAATAGAATTTAAAACTAGTGTAATCAAACAGAGATGAATGTATTGGAGGACACATGCTGAACTAAATGAACTAACATTTTAAAACCTACTTCTTTTCTAATTCAGTGAAAAAGCTGTTTTTGTTAATCTATTCAGCTAACTGGATCTGGTTAAAATGTTTATATTATGCAATTAGAGAAAATTAACCACAAGCTACCTCTATCCTTATCTTTCAGTAGTTTTTAACTATCTAAATAAACTGGTCTGTGAAAAAAGACCTCTGGAATATTGATTTGTAATTCAGATAATCTTCATCTGCAAACTTTTAAAAAAGTAACAATCTTCTTTTCATTTTCATTTTTTAACATGGTTACTAGGAGCACATCTTAGTCTTGCCTTCAAATACTTTTACATTAGGAAAAAAATCCTTGAAATAGATTAGACTTTTTGAAGTGCTTAACATTGTTGTCTGCCTGTAACTGGGAGAAGAACAAGCAAAACCTGGGAAATAGATCTGATGTATTGCAGATAGATACTTGAAGAAAAACAACAACATGGAAGTAATGATTGAGGTCGGAGGACATTAAAATTAAGGAGTGTTCCAAGTGAAGTGTGTACAGTAGTAGGAAAGAAAGAGTGAAACTATGTACTAGAATGGAATGAGAAGGTGAATGGTGCGTACGTTTTGTGACAGTTGCAGAATGGACCTTAAATGGAGCACATTTGAAAACCATTGAATTCAGTACTTTGGGAAAACAGTTCAATAAATTTGGTTTGCTTATATGTTATTCAGAATATAGAATGGTTTCTTTTGTAATCATGGCTTTATTTCCTTAATGCATGCAATTTGGGCAGCTTCTGTCTTGGAATTTTGTAGTGGAATGTAATTTTTAGAGGAATGCATTTTATTTCACTCAGAAAAAAATGCTATAGTGCATGTAGGTTTTTTTTTTTTTAAGAAAGCTGATTCGGTAGGTAAGGGTCCTGCATATGCAAAATTTTGTTACTGTAAATAGTTCTCAAAGGAATAAAAATGTAAAGTGCTGTCAGTTTTTCTTATAAAGCCATCTAACACTTTCTCTTAATATTTACATTAGTTTCATTTGCTTGGGTCAAATATTCAATATGCTAATCATATTGCTAAAATAAGGAATTGTTTATTAATAGTGTACATTTTTATTATTTTCATAAGTACCATGAAAAGTCAGGTTGCAATAGATCCTTTTCCCATATCTTTCAGTACGTTTTTTTGATGTTTTTAACAAGTGCTACTTTCAATATTAATGTTTTTCATTCCTATTGCCGCAGTTTTGTAGTTGTTTTAATATTCTTGCATTTTAGAATAATGTCTATTTGTTAACTGTCTGGAATGCTGTTTAGGTTAGACCACTGTAAGTAAATAATACAATTATTATATCCCATTCCCAGTAAATACCATGTTTTCCTGAAAATAAGATCTACCCAAGAACAAGCTCTAGCCTGATTTTTGGGGGTGGCCTAATATAAGCCTTGCCTAGCCCTACCTCAAAAATAAGCCCAGTGGGGGCCCGGGCCAGCATGAGAGGTGGCGAGCGCGTGGGGGCTGACGATGTCTGGCAGCAAACACAGTCCGTCAGCCACTTGGCGCAGCACAAATACTGCTAAGTCTGAGCATGGAGGCAGAGGCATGGGGGAGAAAACAGGCGATCCGGATATTCTGCACAGCTGCCTGACTCACAGGAGGCTTGCATGGCTGCAGCAGGCAGAGGCGTGGGGGATGGGGAAGGCAGGTGATCCTGATGCCCTGTGCGGGTAATTTTTCAGCACTGCTGCTGGCAAGCCAAGAGACAGTGGGACAGGGTGGGTGGTGCGTTGGAATCGCCTCCACCTGGCTCTGCTATGCACTTTTCACCCAGAGGGAGACGAAGCTTTGTCTGCTTGCAAAGGGGGGCGGTTTGAAACAGAGCCATTACCGGTAGCTCTGTTTCAATCCGTCCCCTTTGCAAGCAGACAAACCTTCGTCTCCCTCTGGGGGAAAAGCATTTGGGCAGCTACCACCGGCCCTGCCCTCTGCATCCCACTGTCTGCTTGCTCGCGGCCTCAATTGGGGCCAAGCTCTCAGCACACCCCGGTCTCCACCTGCCCTGCCAGGAAGGTGAAGAACCCTTGTGAGGCCATCAGCAGCATGGGCAGCCACTTGGCAGCCAGCACAGCACCCACCGTGGCCAAGAAGTGTCCCAGCAACAGCTGAACCAGCAAGCAGGCTGGGTGGAGGCCAGGGCATGCCGAGAGCTTGGCCTGTTGCAGCCACGGGCAAGCAGACAGTGGGACAGAGAGGGCGGGGCCAGCGGTAGCTGCGCTCCCACTCCCGTCGGCCCCTTCACTCGCTTTCTCCTGCACTTAAAAATATAAGATCTCCCCAAAACTAAGTCCGAGTGCTTATTTTCAAGCCCAAAAGAAAATAAGACTGGGTCTTATTTTAGAGAAAACATGATTGTGATTTGTGCCTGACACTGTTGATTGCAATATTAAAAAATTCATAGTGCCACTCTTAGCTATGCCATTGGCTTATTAGTCACATTGAATATTTTGAAAAATGCTTGTCAAAACTTTTCTGCAACATACTTGTCTTCTGCAGTCATAAAGGCACACAGTAATTTATCTTTAAGTCTTTCCCAAAGACAAATATCTTTTTTTAAAAGAATACATTTTGACTCAAATACATATCAGTTTTAAAATCAAGGGGTTTCTTACGGTAATTACTAGCTCTTTAAAAAATTTCTTAATATATATGTTATTTACCCATAGTTTCTAATCCAGAGATTAGTCTAACATATTGTTCTTCAGTCATATATATTTTACCTTTGCATAAGGCAAAGCTTGACAGTTTTAAGCCCAAACTTTAAATGTGTAAAATTAACAGATAGTATATCTTTTAGAGAAAAATCATACTGGTTATAAACTATAGGAAATCTTATGAAGTATTTGTAGCCCAGGGTCAGTGAATAACTTGATTATACCAAATCATGGAAAAAGTAGCTTGTACATTGTGGAACCAAGTTACAAATAATAGATATTGCCAATTCTGCTCCTGTTACTCAATTTTGAAACCAGGCCAATAGTATTACTAAATCAGCTATTAGAAAGAGACAGTAATATTTAAATGCTTCTGTATATAAATGTTTTATCATTTTGTGATCTTTACAATTTGGAGATATTGGGAGTAACTAAAGTTGACAGGTGGGCATTTGTACTTGCTTCATTGTGCATTTTCTTATAAAATGTGTTACATTTATTTTTCAGGATAAAATATTTTTATTTTAATTTACTTTAATAAAATAGTTACAATAAAGCACCCTGGAGCTAATTGGAAGACCTGGGAAATAGTCCCAAGTTTTTTCAATATAAAGCTGCTTGGTTTTTTCCTGAACTTTGCAGATTGGATGACATTAACTTTGGGAATCAGTTTGCCTATAGATTCAGTTCAACCATAATGTCTAACTTTTAAAAACCTATGGTAATTGGCCGACAACTAGTCTGCTTCAAGAATTGCATTTTTCCATATTTAATGTTGAGGGTGTAGGCTTTTCTGTTTCAATAGGCCTTTCTATAGATAACACGGCTTTGCTGTTAAGACTTATAGTTGACAGAGTCATTTATAATATTAGACTATGATATATAGTTAGAAATAAGAGGAAATACATTGGATGGCAGATCATTAGCTCATTGTTGGGTAGGGAAGCACAGTAGTGCTTGGCAGTAAATGACATCTGATTATTTTGCGTACATTTAAAAAAATCAAAATAAAATAAAATACCATCAGAATTCCTAAACTGAATGGAGCATCATCTAATGTCAATAAAGGCCATTCACATCAAGGGAATTGAGCACAAAAGCTTTCCTCCAAAGCAGAGAATCAATATCACAAGCTAGAACAGGCAATTAAATGAAGCAGCATGCTTGATTTAGAGAAGAGACCTTGTTTGTTTCACCAGACAATACTAAGCGTGCACATTTTCTTTAGGACTAAACTGATCCACTTTTCTTAAAAATCATGCCTGCTTCTTTCATACTGATTATGTTACTAAAGCCTATTTAGCAAATGCTGTGTTTTTTTCCATGACATTTGAAAGGGTCTAGTTATTGTTAGTTTTTGATGTAACTCAGCTTTCCTTATGGCAGTTGGATACAATTTATATTTCCAAATGTAGGTTTATATATAAAAGCATTAGGGTTAAATAATCAACAGTTCATCAAAAACATCCAAGCCAATTCTTAAAAATACATATTTTGCTTATAGACTTTGGATGGCTTCAAATTTATTTTGTTGAAAAAATTGCTGTTATACTTTATTTAAAGAATATATTTATATCCAACAAAGCTATATTATATTTGAACATAGCAGGGTACACTAAAGCAAAATGGTTACTTAAATCAGAGGTCACCAACCGGTGGTCAGCAGACCACTGATGGTCCATGAGAAAATTTTGATGGTCTGCAGCGCACCCGGGTGGAGGAGTTGTTCCGGGTTGACCGATGACCAGTCCGGTGACTAGAGGTCTGGAATATGGGACCGGCCAGGCAGCTCATGGTGGGGCTGGAAATTTCTGCTGCAGAGGGAGGTATGTACAACTTGAACTTTGCAGGTGGTGCAACGTGCAAGGAGTAGTACAGTCCTCGCCTGCCGGAATGAGGTAATGGTGCAAGGGTGGGTGGCGGCGCAGGCAGGCTGAAGCAATGGGTGGCAGCAACCTGCGGGTCTTTCTTCCCTCTGCTGTGGCTTCCTGTTGGCTGAACTCACCAGTGGCTGGCCCCACCCCTCGCCCTCCCCTCTGCATCACTCCTCGCCTGGCCTGAGAAGGGAAGGGTGGGGGTGAAGATTCACTCAATATTCCAGAGCGGGAGCAAAGCTTCCATCTCTTGCTGGGCTTTGCGGGCATTTCTTCCAGCCCTTGTTGGTGCTTTGTGCACCTCAGTCTCTTGGGGAGATGCGCAACTTCCTCTCAGCCCTGAGACACTGGCCTGGCCTGGCCATTTCTCTCTGCTGCTGCCATTGGCGCCTCCATGGCCTGCCTGTTGCTCTTGCAGCACAGTTAAATTTAGTGTGCTTCACAATGGGGGAGACGACATCCTCTTCTCTTCCTGGAGACCATTACAACATGGAGCAATCGCTGTAGCTGGGACAGGTGAGTGTCTCGTGGCGGAGAGCAGGTCATGCGTCTTCCCAAGCGACCGAGATATGCCCAGCACCAACAAAGTCCAAAGAAGCACCCGTGAGACCCAGAGAGCACTGGAGAATCAGAATGAGAGCGAGA
This sequence comes from Ptyas mucosa, assembly GCA_012654045.1. Lineage (NCBI taxonomy): Eukaryota > Metazoa > Chordata > Lepidosauria > Squamata > Colubridae > Ptyas > Ptyas mucosa. The sequence goes on along the minus strand of WNWU01013802.1, from coordinate 23,231,235 downwards.
CAGAGAGAGAGGGGGGAGAGAGAGAGATGAGAGAGAGAGAGAGAAAGAGATGAGGGAGACAAGGGGAGAGAGAGAGATGGAGAGAGAAAGATGAGAGGCAGAAACGAGAGAGGGAGAGAGACAAAGGGGGGAGAGATGAGAAAGAGATGGGGAGGGAGGGAGAGAGAAGAGAGTTGAGAGAGAGAGACAAAGAGAGATGGGGGAGAGAGATGAGAGATCCCGGTGTTTTGTTTTCTGTGGGAAACATCCAAATGGTTCTTTGAGTGTTTAAGGTTGCAGAAACAGGCAGTCAAACTAAATGCCTGAAGGACCCCATCCCGTCACTGTAAGTCCAGGTGCTTCAGTGAGTGGTGCGCTGGATTCGTATAGTGGTCTGCGGGATTTAAAATTATGAATTTAGTGGTCCCTGAGGTCCGAAAGGTTGGTGACTAGTGAAGAAACAAAACAAATAGAGTTCTGACTTCTCTAGATAAAGGATGTAGATGAAAAGAGTTCTTTACAACTCTGTACCTACCTCAGGAGTTCCCTTCCATGCATGGAGGAGAGCTACCTACCCTCCTTTACACTCTGTAAAGCACTTCTGGCCATCATAAAACATTGCTTCCCTGAAGTCATGTGATTGTGATCTAGGTATTTGGCAATATGCTGTCACTTATGATTGGTTGCCAAGCTCCTGCAATCATGAAATTGCCATTTGCAGTCTTCTCTGCTGACTTCTCTAATCTCTGCTCTCCAAGCAGAAATTAGGTACCCAATTCAGCCATTCCATTCTATTGAGCTGCCGCGCTATCAACCCCCGCTACCACAAAGATCCTGCAGGAGAAGGGCAGCATGGACAACCGTGGGATCTGGCAGGTGAGAGCTGTGAGCCATAAAGCTTTTGCTGTGTCTCAGCATAACAAATAGAGTGCCCTTGCTGACCTTAATAGGGATACTAAAGTGACAGGTCAAGATAGCTGTGATAATGATAACTCAAATAAGCAGGGGATCGTGGTCCAAGATGAAGAACTTACTTTGGAAAGGGGAAAGTATGAATCAGGTATTACACATTGGTCACACAAGAAGAGCATGGTATCCAAAAAGAGAAGCCACCTTCTGGTTGGTGGTTCAATTGTAAGGGATGTAAATTTAGGAAAGGATATGGAGATTTTGAAAGAGGTCAGGTGTCTGCCAGGTGCTACTGCCAGCAGAGACAAGAGGCGTATTCTTAAGATAGTAAAGAATTCTAGTAAGGACTGTGATGTTGATGCTGTTACACATCTTGGCACAAATGATCTGTCCCAAAAAGATGTACTTTCTGTGCAGAATGATTTCCAGAGCTTGCGGTATTAACTTAGTAGTATAGCTTGTAGGCTTATCTTTTCAGAGGTTTTACCAGTATATAAGGAACAAAAAGGGAAAGGCCAGCATGCAGCAGAGTTTAATGTGTGGCTAAAGGAATGGTGTAAAAGGGAAAGCTTTGGTTTTATTAGTCATGATGTCTGCAGCTGGTCCAATGAAAAATTGTACAAAAGAGATGGTTTGCTCAAAGAAAGGGACTGAGTTACTTGGCATTAAATTCACAAATTTTCTGATAAATATTTAAACTGAACAGCGAGGACAGAGAATTAATTGATACAGAACATTTCTGTCCCCAGCAATCTAAAATTAATAGGGTTATCAGTGCATGTAACATAGATGTTTGTGCGGGTAAGATTATCAGCCCTGCTGTCAAGCAAAATCAAGCATTTAATAGTGAATGTCATACCATGTGTACTAATCAAATAGGTGGCAAGAAAGTAGGGGCAGTCAGGCACAACACAGGTTATGTAGACAGTAAAACAGGGTCAATCAAAATGGACTCAAATGTCTATACACCAATGCACCAGGGGTGAGTTCTACTTACCTTTACTACTGGTTCACATTGTACATGCGCTTGCTTTGCTCGCACTCACGCACACTGTTCTGCACATGTGCAGAAGCCTCTGCGCATGCGTAAATCACCTATGATGACGTCCGGGTCAATGGGTGGAGCCTCCCGCTGGTTTTACTACCGGTTCTTGCGAACCGGGGGCAACCCACCACTGCAATGCACAGAGTATGAGGAATAAACAGGGTGAATTAGAAATTCAAGTAAATGAGGGCAGATATGATATTGTTGCCATTACGGAAACTTGGGATGAAACCCACAAATGGAACATACAGCTAGAGGGATTTAAATTATTTAAAAGAAATAGGCCAAATAAAAGAGGTGATGGAGTTGCACTATATATAAGAAATAACTACATCTCTACAGAAATAGAGCATAACAACAATGAAAATTATCTTGAATGCATTTGGGTCAATATTAAAGGAGGTAAAAATGACATTGCCATAGGTCTATACTATAGGCCACCCAAGCAAACAGAGGAAGTAGATGAACTTTTTGCTAGTCAGCTAACTAAGGTATGTAGGAAGCACATCACAGTAGTAATGGGGGATTTTAACTACCCTGACATCAACTGGGAGACAAACTGCACCAAGTGGAAACAAGATTCTAACAAACCTAGCAGACAACTTTGTTTCCCAAAAAGTAGAGAAGGGAACAAGGGGATCAGCCATATTGGACTTAATTCTCACTAATAGAGATGAAATGATAAAAGATGTTGAAGCTACAGGAAACTTGGTGGCAAGTGATCACACAATATTGAAATTCAACATTATGAAAACACAAGTAGAACAAAGTCAAACTAGAGTCTTGGACTTTAAGAGAGCTAATTTCAATAAACTTAGAGCTTGGGAAGGATTCCATGGATGAGAATCCTCAAGGGGAAAACAACTCAAGAAGCTTGGGAAATTTTGAAAAGTAAGATTATAAAAGCCCAGTCTAGCACAATACCAATGAAGAAGAAAAATAACAGCTCTCAAAAGAAACTAGCATGACTGCATAAAGAACTCTGACAAATTGAAGACAAAAAGGACAAGTATAAAAAGTGGAAAGAGAGGCAAATAACTAAGGCAGAATATCAGCAAATAGCCCAAGCATGTAAAAATGAAGTGCGGAAAGCTAAGGCTCACAATGAACAAAGGCTTGCGACAAAAGTAAAAAATAACAAAATAAGCTTCTTCCAACATATTAAAAACAAGAAAAAAGTCAAGGAAACAATTGGTCCATTGCTGGGAGAAAGTGGCAAGAAAGTGACAAGCAACAGGGAGAAAGCAGAACTATTTAACTTGTTTTTTGCATCTGTCTTTACACAAAGGGAAAAAACAGTCCAACCTATCAAAAACAGCACCACAAAAAACAGATTAGGAACATGTTAAAATAGGGAAGAAAAGTGAACACCTGCCTACCCTAGACAAGTTCAAATCACCAGGACGGGATGGATTACACCCCAGGGTTCTGAAGGAACTGGCAGATGAGATCTCAGAACCACTAAACTATATATTTCAAAGTTCCTGGAGCACCGGGGAACTGCCAGAGGACTGGAAAAGAGCTGATGTAGTTCCCATCTTCAAAAAGGGGGGGGGGGGGAATAGATCCAGGAAACTACAGACCTATCAGCCTGGCCTCAATACCAGGGAAGATTCTGGAAAAGATAAGCAACGAATTAGCAAACACCTAGAAGCAAACAAAGTAATAACCAAAAGCCAACGTGAGTTTGTCAAAAACATATCATGCCAGATCTTATAGCATTCTTAGACAAAGGGACAAAATTAGTGGACCAGAGGAATACTGTTGATGTAATTTACTTAGATTTCAGTAAGGTATTTGATAAAGTAGATAATAACCTACTACTAGATAAAGTAGAAAAATGTGGGTTAGACAGCATCACCACCAGATGGATTTGTAACTGGCTGACCAACCGTACTCAATGTGTCCTCAATGGAACTGCATCTACATGGAGGGAAGTATGCAGTGGAATACCCCAAGGCTCTGTTTTAGGCCCAGTACTCTTCAACATCTTCATCAATGACTTGGATGAGGAGATAGATGGGGAACTCATCAAATTTGCAGATGACACCAAACTGGCAGGAATAGCCAACACTCCAGAAGATAAGCTCAAGATACAGAAGGATCTTGACAGACTTGAACATTGGGCGCTATGTAACAAAATGAAATTCAATGGAGAAAAAAGTAAGGTTCTACATTTAGGCAAGAAAAACAAAATGCACAGATACTGTATATGTGATACCTTGTTCAATAATAGTACCTGTGAGAGGGATCTTGGAGTCCTAGTGGACAACCATTTAAATATGAGCCAGCAGTATACAGCAGCTGCCAAAAAAGCCAACACAGTTCTAGGTTGCATAAACTGATAGAATCAAGATCACGTGAAGTGTTAATGCCACTTTATAATGCCCTGGTAAGGCCACACTTGGAATACTGCATTCAGTTTTGATCGCCACGATGTAAAAAAGATGTTGAGATTCTGGAAAGAGTGCAGAGAAGAACAACAAAGATGATTAGAGGATTGGAGGCTAAAACATGAAGAACGGTTGCAGGAACTGGTATGTCTAGTTTAATGAAAAGAAGGACTAGGGCAGACATGATAGCAGTGTTCCAGTATCTCAGGGGCTGCCACAAACAAGAGGGAACAAAGCTATTCTCCAAAACACCTGAGGGTAGGACAAGAAGCAATGGATGGAAACTAATCAAGGAGAGAAGCAGCTTACAACTAAGGAGAAGTTTCCTGACAGAACAAGTAATCAGTGTAACAATTTGCCTCCAGAAGTTGTGAATGCTCAACACTGGAAGTTTTTAAGAAGATGTTGGATAACCATTTGTCTGAAGTGGTGTAGGGTTTCCTGCCTAGGCAGGGGGTTGGACTAGAAGATCTCCAAGGTCCCTTCCAACTCTGTTATTCTATTCTATTCTATTCTATTCTATTCTATTCTGTTCTGTTCTATTCTGTTCTATTCTATTCTATTCTATTCTATTCTATTCTATTCTATTCTATTCTATTCTATTCTATTCTATTCTATTCTATTCTATTCTATTCCATTCCATTCCATTCCATTCCATTCCATTCCATTCCATTCCATTCCATTCCATTCCATTCCATTCCATTCCATAGAAGTTCAGTGGGGAAGCTGGCAAAGAAGGTTACAAGCTGCTGATGCCTGCCAAAGGATTTCCCCTCCTCTCCATGCATGGGAAGGCAGAAATCCTTCATCGGGCAGCCAAAATGAATCTTGGATTCCGGATCCATGCTTCCTTTTTGCTGGCCAGCACAAGAGTTCCCTTCTGTGCATATACAGGCTTGGGAAATTCTTAAACTGGGCTGGAGAAACTTAAGTGGGGATCCCGAAGATCAGAGTTCCATTCATATACTCCACCAAAGGAGTTCCCTTCCATGCATGGAGGGAGCTGCCTACCCATGTTGGCAGGCAGCTTTTTCGCTCCATCCATTTGATGACCCATGTGATTATGTAACAACCATAATGGAGAAATGGGATTGCATTCGTCGGGTGAAGTCATGTGGGATCTTGCTTAAAAAGCACTTTGCTGAATGACCAAATCATGACCTTGGCATTCTTAATAAAATTCAACAAAAACGTTTTATTTGTATCTGCACAACTTTGCTTTGAAAGATTCTTGAATTCTGATTTCTTATCAGCTTTGGATAAAAAATATTAACAAGCAACTTTCCTGGATTGTATATATGCATACATTTTGACTGATTAATGTCAATGGATTAATGTCAATGTGCAATATGTAGTTTTAAAATGTGAAAAGTCTAATTTGTTCTTCCTTTCCTTGTTTAATAAGATTAACAGATAGCAGGTGACTCAACCTCAGAGTTCTTATTTACTGTAATAACATTTTGGAAAATTAGTCTATTTTCAGGAATTATCTAAAACAACCCATAGCATTAATTTACGGTGTGTAAATGTGCACATAAATACACTAGTACTAAAATATTTAGTTTTTTTTAATAGTATGGCTAAAGGAACATGTATCTTTTATGTTTTGCATTGCTTAAGTGGTAGTTTAAATATATATTCTAATTATTACAAAACTGTTTAAGAGTTTACTAAACACCAGTATTTGACCAGTGTTTCTGTGAGGGGTTGATTTTGCATCTCCTTGCTCTTCAGTGCATCTCACTCAAGAGCTGCTATCTCAGAGAGGGTAGCAGTTAGCAGATGATACGCATATATCATGCATCTTCACAGCAAACCTTAAAAATTCAGTGAGAATGTTGCATGAGTGCAGCCAATGTCTTTTCCAATTATGTTCCTAAGAATTATCTCTAGTATTCAGCTTGTACAGTAAAATGGTTTCTCCCCCCCTCCCCAAATTTGACTTGCCTTTGACTTGACACATGTATATTTGCAACCTATTTCTTTGTATTGCAGGTTTTAAGGTGATTTAAGATTTACATCATGCGCGAATATAAACTAGTAGTTCTTGGTTCGGGAGGTGTTGGGAAGTCTGCATTGGTAAGTAGTATTCACATCCATCTTATTGATTTATAAGCATAGGAAATTAATATGTTGCATCTATAGTTCAGGGTGACTAAACTTTAGATTACTTCTGTGCGGAAGAATATTGTATTCTATTGTGAAATTCAATTTTTAGAATCAAATTGATTTCTAGAAAACATAACACAACAAAGCAAAGTGAAGATATGTGGGAATGACCTTGACAGACAGGAGAAAGAGCTGGATAGCAGTCAGTTAAAAGGCAACATAGTCCAAAGAAGCCATGGGGGCATGGAAGATTTCTCAGAAGGGACCCTTTATAGTGTTTTGGACTGTAAAGGCAGGGAGAAGAGATGCACGGTACTTTCAGACTTGCAAGAGCCTCTTAATGTGGCCTTACAGTAAAGGTAAAGTTAATACTTGTGGGTGTGCTTCTTGTTTGGATTACCTTGCAGCAAAATGATCTAAAATACTTTTATTCTTACATTTAGTGCTGAAAGAACTCAAGTATTGTCAGCAAGGGAGTATAGGAATTCTTAAGTTCCTTCCAAGCAAATGGAAAATTTGAAGGCTTCAAAAGCTTGCCATTTGTTTAGAAAGCAAACAATTAAAAGTTTTTTTCCCCAAACTTGATTTAGATCTTTGAGAGCCCTAGAATGATACTATAAATAAATGGTTATCAGTACTTTATTCCTATGAGCATGCACATAGTAAAATCAAGTGAAAGGAGTGCTGGGGCCCTCTTTTGGTGCACATATTCTTTGTCAAACTCTATATTGATTGGAAATGCCTATTTATCTTGCATTTTAAAAATCCAGTCATCTGAGCCTACTGCAAGCATTTAGTAATTACTTCCTAAAAATCAGATCTTTGGAAGAATTTAAACTGATCTAAAGGCAGAGTAGAGATTCCGTTTTGTTAGTGATCAGGGAAGAAACTGGGAGGTCCTGAGTTTTAGTCCCATTTTAGGCATGAAGCCAATAGAGTGACCTTGGACCAATCACACATACACAGCCCTAGGAAGCAGGTAGTGGCAAACCACTTCCAAAATCTTGCCAAGAAAAATACAGGATTATCCAGGCAGTCAATTGAAGTAAAAAAAAAACCTTGGAGGGATGCACACAAAGAATGAAACTAGCATTTAATTCAGAGAACTTTTTAAAAATATCTTCTATAGAGTGAAAGAAAACTTAGTGTCTGAGGATGATGAAAGAACATAGAGCAATATTAACTTTGTAAATTTAAAGATTACTTTGTTTAAAAAGCAAACAACCCAAAGAACTTTGGCTGTTGATGATGGATTCTCTTAGGAGTATAAAGTCACCTGTTGCCTTGTTTAATTAGTTTGGAAGGTCACCTTAGATTGTAATGGGCTGATGAAGTCAGTGGAAATCTGGTAGTTTATTATGTGTTGCAAAATGGGGTTTTAATATTTCACAATGTACACTGTCAGTGATCATGCTATTTGGTGTTGCAGAAAATAAAAACTTCTTGCTTGGCAATGTAAATTTTGGGCTCAGTAGTGGTTGAAGGAGAGGAGTGTATGCAGAAATTTAAAATTTTCTAGGCTAAAGCAATGTGAGTTACATTATCTATTAGAATGCAGCAAGGGATATACAAGCTGTGGTGGCGCAGTGGTTAGAGTGCAGTACTGCAGGCTACTTCTGCTGATCACCGGCTGCCAGCAGTTTGGCAGATGGAATCTCACCATGCTCAAGGTTGACTCAGCCTTCCATCCTTCTGAGGTTGGTAAAATGAGGACCCAGATTGTTGGGGGTAATATGCTGACTCTGTAAACCGCTTAGAGAGGGCTGTAAAGCACTACCGTTTCCCCTAAAATAAGACATCCCCTGATAATAAGCCCTCCCCAAAATATTTAAATGCATGTGCAGCTGTTCCCCACCAATTTCCTCTGGTTTCCTCCATGTGCCCCAAAATAATAAGACCTCCCCAAAAATAAGGCTAAGTGCTTATTTCAGGGTTTAAAAAAATATAAGACAGGGTCTTATTTTCAGGGAAATACAGTATGAAGCAGTATATAAGTCTAAGTGCTATTGCCATTGCTATATACAGGTAGTCCTTCCTTAATGACACTAATTGGGACCAGAATTTCCATTGCTAAGTTGTATGGTTGATAGGCAAAATATAGCTGCACATTTAGTGATGGCACCTTTGTTAGTCTAGCTTGTGGAACTACACCCACATTATTTTTAGGCAAGGACCTCATGCTTCTCCTGCCCTATGCAGAAGACCTGGTATAGCCAGCAACTTTCTCATGAAAGACCAAGCTGGGCTTGCCTTATCAGCACTGGGAAGAAGATGATAGTGAAAGTTAATGGAAGGCATGGTGGCAGAGGGTGGAGGTGGGCAGGAAGAACAAAAAGAGTAAAGATGGGAGGAGGTAGGTGGGTGGGTGAGTTGAAACATATTCCTGCAATTGTAAATGAAGGTGGGTTACCAAATGCCCAAATTTTGATCCCATGACTGGGGGCACTGCAGTAGCCATAACTTTGAGGACTTGTCGTAAGTACCATTTGTTCAATGCTGTCATTACTTCAGTCAATGAATGGTCATTAAGAAACAAGTACCTATAAATTGGTTATAGAAGGTCTATATGCCCCCTTTAAAATGCCATGTTTGTGAGATGTAAAAAAGTCAGACCAAGTTAAATCACTTCATTTTCCCCCCAACTTTTAATATAGCATATAAGCGGTACAATTTAGTTAAAAAACAAATTGTAATCTTTTAGGGGGGAAATAACAATAAAAAACAATCAGTGTGATTGTCTAAGAGTGCCTACTCATAAACTAATGATTTGTTGAAGTACCTTTTGATTCTATGACAGCATTCAGTTTTTTGGAGTAGGAGCCTATCAGCATAGCACATTTTGCCTTGGGAATCTTTTCCTTGCAAAAGCACTCTAAATCTGTCAAGGGCATTTCCTGTGCACAGCTTTCTTCAGGTCACCCCACAGATTTTCAATTGGATTCAGGTCCAGTCTCTGGCTGGACCATTCCAAAACATTGATCTTCTGATGAAACCATTTTTTTGTTGATTTAGAGGTATGCTTTGGGTCATTGTGTTGAAAGGTGAAATTCCTCTTCAACATTTTAGCAGAGGTCTGAAGGTTTTGTGTCAAAATTCACTGATATTGGATACTGTTCATAATTCCCTTCACCTGGACTAAAGCCTCAGTTCCAGCTGAAGAAAAGCAGACCCAAAGCATAATCCTGCCACTATCATACTTCCCTGTGGTATACTTTTGGTGATGTGTAGTCTTGTTTTTGCAGCAAACATATTTATTGTAATTAATGACCAGAAAGTTCAACCTTGGTCTCATCAAACCATAACACGCTTTCCCACATTATTTTGTCAGAGTTGATGTAGGTTTTGTAAAATGTAGCCAGGCTTGGATGTTTTTCTTCGTAAGAAAAGGCTTCCATCTTGCCATTCTATCCCACAGCCCAGACACATGAAGAATACAGGAGTTTTTTGTCACATGTAGTATATTACCAGAAATTCCTGAACTACTTTACTGTTGATGTAGGCCTCTTGGCAACCTCTGAGACCAGTTTTCTTCTAGTTTTAGAGGTACATCCAGTTCTTGATAATGTCACTGTTGTGCCATATTTTCTCCACTTCTTAATGACTGTCTTCATTGTATTCCATGATACATCCAATGCCCTGGAAAATTTTTGTACCCTTCTCCTGACTGATATCTTCCAATAATGAGATCCCTTTGATGTTTTGTAAATTCTTTGTAGACCATGGCTTTTGCTATAAATGTCACTACAGTAGCAGAACTTTATATGGGCTTGATCACAGTCACTTTAATTGATGGCAAATGTGTACTGAGTACTATTTAACATCAGTTTGAATGTGATTGGTTAATTCTGAACACAGCACATTCTTATACGAGGGTGTGCACAGTTATGCAACCACATTATTGTATGTTTTTGATTCTTATTTTAACCCCTAAAAGAATTCAGTTTATTTTTCAATTGAATTGTACAGCTTAAAAGTGACATTAAAGGTGGAAAAAATTCTGAAGTGATTTATCTTGGTCTGATTTTTTACATCTCAAAAACCTTGCATTTTTACAGGGGCATATAGATCTTCTATAACCACTGTATAGGTACTTCTTGTTTAATTACCATTCATTGACTGAAGTTATGACACCATTGAATAAATGGTGGCTTTAACAGGAGGTCCACCATATGTCATAGTGAACAATTGTAAAACTGAATGTACAAACAACTGCAACACTGGAAATTCACTGACTTAGAAGTGTGTGGGGTAAAAGCATAAATGACATAACTGAAATTCTGAATTTTCTTTTCACCTACTTAAATATTAATATTTGCTTAGATTTTCTTCCTTTTTTACAATGCTTGAGTAAAGAATATGGCTTCAGTTTCAGTATCTTTTTGAATATGTTAATTTTATAATTTGTAGGTATGTGTAATTTGTAGATATGTGAACTTTGGTATTCCCTGAATTTTAAATAGAAATATGATTATAATAAAGGTGATTTTAGCAGGACAAATTATTTAAAGATGAGGAGTCCTTTGAAGCATTGCTTATAATTCAGTATGAGTATAAATTAGTGACCCAATGTTCTAAGTCAATTGCTTAAAACAACTGGCAGTAACTTAGGGCTTTATTTGTCCTGAAATTTTTATGAACTTTCCAGTCTTTGAAGTATTGTTAAAGAAATTTCAAACAAACTCTTTGTATCTATGTACACACTGCCTTTTATTGTAGACTGTACAGTTCGTTCAAGGAATATTTGTTGAAAAATATGATCCAACGATAGAAGATTCCTACAGAAAGGTATGTGCGTTTTTTTTAATTATAAATTTACTTAATATTAAGAAAAATAGTCTTAGCACTTAAGAAGTATGCATGATGGAGTAATAAAGAGGGATGTGGAGTTCAAAGGCTTTTGATCAAAAGAATTGGATGTAAAGAAATGGGAGTTCAAGAAAAACTAGGAAATTGCTATTAGAAATTCATAATGCTGGACAAAGTATAAGAAAAGAAGAATAAGACAATCTGCAACACAGTAGCAGTAATTTTGCTGTCATAGTACATAAACCTTTACATGTTAACAGTTTGCCAACTTATTTGAACATGCCAAGAGCAAACCTCCATGTATTGTGGATATATTTAATAAAGGCAAGCAACTATTTATGCTTCAGTAAAAATTTGCTTCTGTTCTTTTGACAGCAAGTTGAAGTAGACGCACAACAATGTATGCTTGAAATCCTAGACACAGCGGGAACGGTATGTAAAATGATGCTGTTGTACAACTTTATGAAATAAAATGGGAGACTTTCATAATAAGATTTTGCCACTATTTCTGATGTCAGATAGCATGTAACTTAAGAAAACACAAATTATTTTTATCCGTTATTTAGTTAGAAGCATACAAACAACATTCCTTGAAAAATAAGACTATAATTTCAAGGGGAAAGAGAAAATGTGAGGGATAAGCTATAGCAAATTATATTTTCAGTTTAGAAAGGTGATTGGATTGGCATTTAAAATTTCAGTTGCACTAGTATTTTGATATTTGGTACCCATTCAAAAAGAGTTCAGATATTACATAGAATGTTAGCATTTGACTATACTTTGCATCAGTCATGTTTCCCAGACTGGTCCAAGGAATTGGAGAAATCCTTGGTACACTGGCAACAGCTTAATATATTATTTCTATATTCCTGGGTACACGTAAGTGTTATCTATGTAAAGGACAGCAATGATGTTAAATTTGGTATTGTTTCTACCTAGTTAGGCAACTAGAGTTCATTTAATGTCATTTCATCATTTTATAATACATTCTTAAGAAATAATTATCTTTGAAGAAAAAGCATTCAAAAGTTAAATTATTTGAAAGAAAGGCCATGTTTGAACAAGGGGTAGGTGCAGCCTCAGGAAGAAGGCCTGGTGCAGCCAGCAGGTGACTCATGAAGAGCCAGGCCGATCATACATCAGTAGCAGCGGGAGGAAGAAGAGACAGTGAAGGTCATCTGGGATAACTGTGACTTTGCACTACAGTGCCAGACTGGGGCTTCCTGTGGCAATTGCAACTTTGTACCATGCTGCTAGGGATTCCTGGGATGGCTGTGCTTCATGCTAAGGACCTGGGCTGGGAATTTTCTAGGGCAGCTGCAGCTTTGCCCCACACTCCTGGGTGACTATGCTTCATCCTGCAGGGCTGGGCTTCCTAAGGTGACTGCAGGTTTGCACCATGCTCCTAGAGTGACTGCCTTTCATGCTGTAGGCCTAGGGCTTCCTGGAATGATTATTTACGTTGCAGTCAGTGGTGAAATGCAAAATTTTTTGCTACTGGTTCTGTGGGTGTGGCTTGGTGGTGGGGTCATGTGACGGTGGGCGTGGCCAACTTTTTTTTAATAAAGCATTTTTTTTACTACCTATTCGCCCGAACCGGTAGTAAAAAAATGCTTTAAAAAGGTTTTTTTAAAAAGGTTCCGAAGATCACAGCTGTGCCACACGATCGTCTGACCTTTTTTTTTTCTTTTTTAAAGCATTTTTTACTACCTATTCGCCCAAACTGGTAGTAAAAAAATGCTTTTAAAAAGGGGGGGGGGGGGGGTTCCGAGGATCGCACAGCACAGCTGTGATCGTTGGAATCTTTTTTTTTTTACTTTTTAAAGCATTTTTTAACTACTGGTTCACCCGAACCAGAGCAAGCCAGTAGCATTTCACCCCTGATTGCAGTATTGAGTCACATGACCCCGGGACACTGTAGTCATCATAATATGAATCAGTTGCCAAGCATACAAATTTTTATCATGGGGGGGTGCAATGGTTGTAAATGAAAAATGGTCATAAGTTACCTTTTCAGTTGTTGTAACTTTGAACAGTTACTAAATGAATTTAGACAAGGATTACCTGTAAAAAGTAAATGAACAATAGTTGCTTATGTTTATAATATTAATATAAAAGGAAAATACTTATAACAAGTCAGTTTGACTTTCCAAACAGGCCAGTTTTGAATTCTCCATTTCTTTTTGTATTACAGGAACAATTTACAGCAATGAGAGACCTCTACATGAAAAATGGTCAAGGATTTGCTTTAGTTTATTCCATCACAGCACAATCCACATTTAATGATTTGCAGGATCTACGAGAACAAATTCTTCGAGTCAAAGACACTGATGATGTAATTAACATTTTTTTTCCTTTTGCATGAAGATGGATGTAAAGAATGTATTAAGTAGTTGCCTTTTTTTCCTGCTACCTGTCACCTTGCTGATTTCTCTCATTGGTGGACTGATTGTTTCCTTGACTTTTTTCTTGTTTTATATATGTAGAAAGAAACTTTTAAAACTATCTTTGGCATTTGTTGCAAGTCTTAGTTCATTCTGAATCTTAGTTTTTCTGACTTTATTCTTGCAGATTCAGGCTATTAGCTGGTATTCTACTTTATTTAATGTCTTATCTATTATTTATAAGGCATCTTATAGCAGTCCTATTCAGTAATCTTAGTTGGCTCATAACATGATAAATAAAACAGTGTGCCATTATAACTGATAACCCATACGCCCTACTCACTGGCTCATCCTCATCTAACCTAATTCTTGGGGAAGAACAAGGTCTTCAAGGCATTCAAGAAAATTAAAAATGTAGTGCTCTCTCCAGTTCTTGAATGGGAGGCTGTTTGAAAGTATAGGAAATATGCACCTTAGAGATCCCACCAAATAACAGCATATCAGGGAAGAGACCTGAGCATTCTCCCTCTATCTAACATGTTGGAGTGGGCATTCTCAGGGCGAGGCAGTGATCTTGTGCCATGTGATGCTTTAAAGATGCACCTTGAATTGTACTCAGGAAGCAACTAGAAGTCAGTACAACTTCCACTGCAATGGTGTAACCTAGATAAACAGTGGAACACTCAGAACTGCTCACTGCTACCTGTTCTGGTTTGCAGGTAGTCTTCAATCTTGTGTCAGCAGGTTACCAAAAATTATATGCTGCGTTATTAAAACCTTCTCCATATAACAATTAACATTCTTTGCAGAAAGATATTACAAATGTTTTAAAATTACATTACATCAGAAATTTTAAATGAATCTTAAAAGGACTAAAATAGCCTAGAATATACATAAAAATGGAATAATTGTAGCAAATTGCATTTTTCTGTAACACCATTCATTGAACAAATACATCTATTTATCTGGAACATTAATTACCATAAGAACAGAAAACAAAATCTAAAACTTGAAAACTACAATGGAAAGTTCTATAATATATTTGACTTGTAATTTGGTGAAGTACAGTTGCAAGAAAAAGTATGTGAACCTTTGGACTTAATAACTGGTTGACCCTCCTTTGGCAGCAATAACCTCAACCAAACGTTTCTTGTAGTTGCAGATCAGACCTGCACAACGATCTGGAGTGATTTTGGACCACTCCTCTTCACAAAACTGTTTCAGTGTAGCAATATTCTTGGGATGTCTGGTGTGAATCGCTCTCTTAAGGTCATGCCACAGCATTTCAATCGGGTTGAGGTCAAGACTCTGACTGGGCCACTCCAGAAGGCATATTCTGTGCTGTTGAAGCCATTTTTTGTTGAATTACTTGTATGCTTTGGGTCATTGTCCTGTTGCATCACCCATCCTCTGCGGAGCTTCAGTTGGCAGACAGATGGTTGTACGTTTTCCTGCAAAATGTCTTGATAAACTCTGGAATTCATTTTCCCATCAATGACAACAATCCGTCCAGGCCCTGAGGCAGCAAAGCAGCCCCAAACCATGATGCTCCCTCCACCATGTTTTACAGTGGGGATGAGGTTTTGATGTTGGTGTGCTGTGCCTTTTTTTCTCCACACATAGTGTTGTGTGTTCTTCCCAAACAACTCAATTTTGGTTTCATCTGTCCACAGTATATTTTGCCAGTAGTGCTGTGGTACATCCAGGTGCTCTTTTGCAAACTTCAAACGTGCTGCAATATTTTTTTTGGACAGAAATGGCTTCTTCCGTGATGTCCTCCCATGTACTCCATTCTTGTTTAATGTTTTCCTTATTGTAGATGTGTCAACAAAAATGTTAGCATGTGCCAGAGATTTCTGTAGGTCTTTAGCTGACACTCTAGGATTCTTCTTTATCTCATGAAGCATTCTGCACTGTGCTCTTGCAGTCATTTTTACAGGACGACCACGCCTAGGGAGAGTAGCAACAGTGCTAAACTTTCTCCATTTGTAGACAGTCTGTCTTACCGTGGACACATGAACATCAAAGCTTTTGGAGATACTTTTGTAACCCTTTCCAGCTTCATTCAAGTCAACAATTCTTGATCGTAGGTCTTCTGAGAGCTCTTTTCTGCGAGGCATGGTTCACATCAGACAGTGCTTCTTGAAACCAGTAAACCCAAAACAGGTGTGTGTTTTTAAAGGGCAGGACAACTGTCAGCAACACATCCAATATCATCATACTGATTGGAGTCAAGGTTGGCTCACTCCTGGCTCCAATTAGCTCTTGGAGAAGTCAGTAGGCTTAGGGGCTCACATACTTTTTCCTCCCTGCACTGTGAATGTTTACATGTTATGTTCAATTAAACCATGGCAACATCTAATGTTTGTGTAGTATTATTTTAAGCAGACTGTGTTTTTCTATTGTTGTGATTTAGATGAAGTTCAGAGCACATTTTATGACCAATTCATGCAAAACTCAACGTAATCCCAAGGGGTTCACATACTTTTTCTTGCAACTGTAGGTACCTTACATGCATGCATGCATAAATACATATCCATATGCAAAGCACAGAAAGTGAGTAAGAATTAGCAAGAAATTAAAAGCATCAAATAAGAAAAGGAAATATTGTATTTTATACCTAATTCAAATATTTAACTACAATTTTTTATCCTTGCTTCCAGCACGAGCATTTGTCACTTCATAATTTTTCTTTTGTTCTTTATAATTCTAAACTATTTTGAAAATCTCATCCACTCCATCAATATTTCTTGGTATTCCTTTCCTTGCAGTCCCTTCATAATCATCCTGGGTTGTACAAGTACCGTATATACTCGTGTATAAGCCGACCCGCGTATAAGCCCCCCCCCAATTTTACCCCCCAAAACTGGGAAAACTTGTTGACTTGCGTATAAGCTGGAGTGGAAAATGCAGCGACTACTGGTAAATTTCAAAATAAAAAAAGACTGGTCAAAAGTGCGAGGACCTGTCAGAAATCACTTTTTTCAGCCCTCTGAGTAGTCCATGTGCACAAAAGGACTACTCAAAGGGCTGAAAAAAGTGATTTCTGACAGGTCCTCGCACTTTTGACCGGTCTTCGCACTTAATGACTGGTCATCATTTATGCCCACTGTAGCATTCTTAAAAACAGTGTCACTCATTTCATAACTTCTTCTCTTTACCATGGTGACAAGATAGGGCCAAAACGTAAAATGTGAGGACAGTCGTAAGTTCAAGGACTGGTCACAAGTGCGAGGACCAGTCAAAAATAACTTTTTCAGCCCTCTGAGTAGTCCATCTGCATAAAAGGAGTCCATGTGCATAAAAGGAGAGGGAGGAAGAGAGGAGGAGAAGAAGGGGGGGAAGAGAAAGTAAGAAGGAAAGAAAAGAGGTGGTAGGTTTGAGGAGAAAGATTGCTGTACAATAAAAAAGATGAAAGGGAAGAAAACCAACCCCAAACACATATAAAGATATTAAGATAAAGAATGAATTGTTAAACTTTAAAGAATAAAAGAGAACAAATATGAATAAATAGCAATAATTAGAAACACACGTACAAACATACAATGTATTTTCTTTGAACAGAATATTTGGCCGGTTCACAAATTTAAACAGTGTTTAGTCATTTCACTTAAATTTACAATTTCTATATTTCCTTTTTGCCATATTTATTCCTCATCTATTTTTTAAAAAACCAATATTACCCTTCATCCTCATCTCTAATCTTAATCAAATTCAATTTTTCCCTTCTATTCTATATTATACCCCTTCCCATTGTCATCTATTTTTATATCAATCCTCACATTGCTTAATTATGTAATATTACGGTTGTTTAATACAAATTCAACATTTTAATATAAATCAATTAGTTATATAACTACCTTTTTTGTATATTAATCAATATGAACATGAATATTCCAATTATTTCCATGCAATCCAATTTCCTAAAAATCAATTAATTATATTTACCAATAATAATAAACCAAATAATTTCCCCCAATATTCTTCCAAACCGCAACTTAACCATTTCTGCTTTCAACACAATATACAATTAATAATATCTCAATTATTACAATTCCCTATTTAAATAGAGCTTTTTTTTCTTTTGTGTTTTAAAATCTTGAACTCCCCTCTTTTGCCATTTGCCATAAATTTTCCATTGTTTGCACCAACCTTTTTTGATGAGGAAATAGAAAAGAAATCTGCCTTAGCAAACAGCAAAGCCAACAAGCTGTTTTACTTTCGCTTTTGGTTTCAGCACAAGGAGAAAAAAAAATGTGCTCTTTGCAGCAGGCACCTTTTTGCAGCCGGCACCGATCTTCTCATTTGTTTTCTTTTAACCCTGATCAGCTATGGGGGGGCCTTTGAAGCCCCATGGCAAGAATTTAAAGGTTTTTTTTCCCTTTAGCCATCAGCTGGAACTCAGAAGGCAGTCCCAATAGATTGGGAGTGGGCGGGGTAAGCAAACCCCGTTCTCCCGCTGTTTCCTAGCTTGCAGGGAAAAAGTCATTTTTTTCGTGACCCGCGTATAAGCCTAGGGGGCGTTTTTCCGCCTGAAAAACGGGCTGAAAAAATCAGCTTATACGCGAGTATATACGGTAGTTCCAAAATCCTGCATGTATGCTTATTTTTCTGCATCTCTGATTACATGCACAAAATGGTTGCTGAATAAATTTGGGTTTACATAAACTAACTTGCATAACGTATGTTTGTCTGTTTTGAGATTCAGTTGTTACCCATTCTGTCTAAATAGACCAACTCAACCTCCTCCTTTTGTACTAGTTGCACACTTTTGTGTTCAGGCCCCATCCAGCTTCATTCATTCTTGACTCTTGTTTATACCCTCCTTTCAACCCATGATTTCCCACCATTTTTAAATAAGAAATTGTTCCAAATTTCTCATGATTTGGATAATCAAACTTTAATTTTTTTCCCCATTAAGATCCAAATATGTCAAAATGCCTTAAATTGCTTGAAATGTCAAAAGATTCCTATTGCAGTAAAAGCACAAATTTGCCAGGAGGTATTAAATAATAACAATCAAATTGAGGTCACAATAGGATATATTCACTCATAATCTTTCCATTGCTACAGTTAATAAATATGTCCAATGACATACATTAAAATCAAGAAAATTGAAAACACAATTTTCTTATGAAAACTTTCAACTGCATTGAAAGAAAAATAAGAGATAACTTTAATTGTCATTACTGTGAGCATCATTGTGAGAGTTCAAGAACCTAACATCATCTATAATCTTTACCGTTTAATTCTCAAATAATTTATTTTTAAAATGTATTTAATTGCTTTATAATGCCTAATTTCTAATAGCCATTCAGTAAATCATGTATCATTTTAATGCATATAGATTGTTTTTTTACCATTTTAGGTTCCAATGATTCTGGTTGGCAATAAGTGCGACTTGGAAGATGAACGAGTTGTGGGAAAGGAACAAGGACAAAATTTAGCAAGGCAGTGGAATAATTGTGCATTTTTAGAATCATCTGCAAAATCAAAGATAAATGTTAATGAGGTAAAGAGAATAAAGTATAATAATTTTATTTGTCCAAGGCCCACCTCTTCATTATTAACAGTATTTGTGAGTGTTAATGGCCGTATATTCTTTTCTAATTTAAAATGTAAAACTTTTTTGTTTCAAAATGATGGCTAATTCTGTGAGCTTTGCTAATCATTAAATTTAGTACTTACAGTAAGTGAAGACTGGGAATTCTGGTTAAACAGCACAATGAAGTAGATATTTAATACTGTGCTTTTAGTGCATGCCCTTTTTAGAAGTTTAAAATAAAGATTTGGGGTTATGTAGCTTGCGTTTATCAATGAATGAGAGATAAATCATTTTGCCTAGTCTGTTTTAGCTGGGAGGAATATTTGAAAAGAGTACAAGATGACTAAATATCTTGAAAATAAATTTCTCAAATAAGTATCATAATACAGTGCTATATAATTTTATAGTAAGTTTATTCCCTTCTTGTGCAGCACATGGGATTTCATAGTTGTGCAAGTGGTGCATTGCAGTGTATTTTCATAGTAAATAAGGAGGATAAATGAGGAAGACAGTATGTTCCTATTTCACTATAACAGAAATTTTAAAATAATACATAAGTGAAATGGGACTGCTGCTAAGGCTAATCAGGATTCAGTTTAATGCATTACAACAGCATTCCCCAACCTTTCATGGTTGGTGGCCCGGTATGGGAGGGGGGGAAGAGGTGATGGTTATGTGTGAGAGGCAGGCACGCATGCACATATGCACACAGTTTTATTTGCGTGAGCGGCGGGCAGGCCCACACACTACTCGGGTGAGTGAGGCTGCGAACACCAGCACCCACTGCCCACACAAGTGGGGCTGTAAGTGCCGGTGCCTGCTATTTGCATGAGTCAGGCTGTGTGCGCTCACACCAACCTACCACTAACATGGCCCGGTTATGAATAGGTCACGGCCCAGTAGAGAACCGTGGCCCACAGATTGGGGACCCCTGCATTACAAGATATGTATAGCACAGGGGTGAAATCTAAAATTTTTTCTCTATCGGTTCTGTGGGCGTGGCTTGGTGGGGGATGTCCTGTGACAGTGGGCGTGGCCAACTCAATGCCACTCACAGCCATGCCCACTCAGTCACACCTCCTCCCCCCATCAAGCCACGCCTACAGAACTGGTAGGGAAAAATTTTTAAATTTCTATTCTGCCGGCATGTCCTTACCTTTCTCCCACGGCTCCGCCCACCCACCCCATTCCCCGGAGTCGGGGAATGCACCATTCCCCAATTCCAGCCTTGCCACAGAGCCACTGCCTGCTTGCCCTTTGCCACGCAGCTCCGCCCACCCGCCCCATTCCCCGGAGTCAGGGAATGCACCATTCCCCAACTCCTACTGCTCACCTTTCTCCCGCAGCTGGCTGTCAGGGAAGGCAAGCACCTGAAAGATACCAGAGGCGCTCACTCTCCTTCTTGAATGAGACGCTCTGGTCCACACGCCGACTGCACAAGCACACCCAACGTGCTGCTGAATTAAATAAATGGTGTGTGCTTGCGCAGCCGGCGCGTAGACCAGAGTGCTCATTCAAGAAGGAGAGTGAGTGACTCCAGTAACTTTCAGGCGCTTGCCTTCCCTGACAGCCAGCTGCGGGAGAAAGGTGAGTAGTAGGATACACCGCGTGGTGAAGGGCGAGCATGCAGCGGCTCCGCGGCATGGCTGGAGTCAGGGAATGGTGCATTCACCGACTCTGGGGAATGGGGCGGAGCCTCCAGCTGCCATTGCTACTGGTTCTCCGAACCACCAGCCATCATCGCTACCTCATCGAGCCGGCCCAAACCAGGAGCATTTCACCCCTGGTATAGCAGGATTTAACTTCTATATTAAATGAAATGAATTCTTCTTTACAGATCTTTTATGACCTTGTGCGACAAATTAACAGAAAAACTCCTGTGCCTGGAAAAGCACGCAAAAAGTCATCATGTCAGTTACTTTAATACATGTATGTACTGTAGCACTGAGCCAGGTAAGATTGCAAGTGGAACATAGCGTACTATAAAAGTTACTTCTACTGGTAAATTATAAAATATTCTATCAATTTCTTTAAGTGTTTCTTGAAGTATTTGTGATCATTTAAATAATATGAATCCCTTACATATAGTGGAAATTGTACAGGCTTATTACAAACAACAGCATAACAAAAGCTATAATTGCACTCAACTATGAAGTAAAGGGCCACCATCAGTGAGCTGTTGGACAACATTACTTGGTCTGCTGTGTGGATGCTTAGGTAATTTAGGGGTGGGGAATTTTTGGTGGGTGGGAGTGTGTCTGGGGATTGTTATGTATGTTGGGCTTTGTCTCTGGGTGTTATGTGAATTTCATTGTATGGGTATACTGTGTACCGTATATACTCGAATATAAGCCGAGTTTTTCAGCACGTTTTTCAGGCTGAAAAAAGCCCCCCTTGGCTTATATTCGAGTCACGAAAAAAATGTCTTTTTTCCTGCAACCGTTTTTGCTCCTGGGGTTGCAGGGAGGCTTGCTAAAGCCAAAATGGGGTGTGTGTGGGGGGGTGCGGCGCCCCTCCCCCGCGCCCCTTTTTGGCTTCCAGGTGGTGCAAACAGAGCGCAGCCCTCGCCATCCGGAATGAAAGGTGCTGTTGTGGCGGAGGGGAGGGGGCGGCAGAAGCGGGAAGAAGCGGTGTTTGCGATGGCTGGAAGCTGCTAGTGGCGCAAGGCAGCCCTCCTCTCCTGCCACTTGCGACTCAGAGTGGCAAATGGTGACTGGTCCCGGGAGCAGCTGGATTTTGTTCTCCATTGCGGACGCCAGCTTCCGCAAAGTAAAATCCAGCTTCTCTCTGCTGTAAGTGCGGCATCAGGATTCCGCCTTTTTATATTTGCGGCGCAAGACAGCCCTCCCCTCCTGCCGCTTGCGACTCGGAGTGGTAAATGGTGACCGGTCCGGGGAGCAGCTGGATTTTGCTCTCCATTGCGGACGCCAGCTTCCGCAAAGTAAAATCCAGCTTCTCTCTTCTGTAAGTGCGGCATCAGGATTCCGCCTTTGTATATTTGTGGCGCAAGGCAGCCCTCCCCTCCTGCCGCTTGCGACTTGGAGTGGTAAATGGTGACTGGTCTGGGGAGCAATCCTGATGCCGCACTTACTGCAGAGAGAAGAAGCTGGATTTTGCTTTGCGGAAGCTGGCATCCGCAATGGAGAGCAAAATCCAGCTGCTCCCCGGACCAGTCACCATTTACCACTCCGAGTCGCAAGCAGCAGGAGAGGAGGGCTGCCTTGCGCCACTGGCAGCTTCCAGCCATCACAAACGCCGCTTCTTCCCACTTCTGCCGCCCCTCCCCCTCTGCCACAACAGCACCATTCATTCCGGATGGCGAGGGCTGAGACAGAGAAAGAGATAAAGAATGAAAGAGAAAATGAGAAAGAGAGAGAGAGAATCAGAATGAGACAGAGAAAGAGACAAAGAATGAAAAGGAGAGAAAGACAGAATGAAAGAGAGAATAGGAGAAAGAGACAGAGAGAATCAGAGAGAGAGAGAGTGAGAGAGAGAATGAGAGACAGAGAAAGAGAGAATGAAAGAGAGAGAATCAGAGAGAATGAGAGAGAGAGAGACAAAATGAAAGAGAATCAGAGAGAGAAAATCAGAATGAGAGAATCAGAATGAGAGAGAGAGAAAGGGGGAGAGAGAGAGAAAGAGAAAAAGAGAGAGAAAGAATGAGAGAGAAAGGGGGAGAGAGAAAGAATGAGAAAGAGAGAGGGAGAGAGAAAGAGAGAATGAGAGAGAGTGGGGGAGAAAGAGAGAAAGGGGGAGAGAGAAATAGAGAATGAGAAAGAGTGGGAGTGACAAGATAGGGCAAAAACATAAAATGTGAGGACAGTCGTAAGTTCGAGGACTGGTCACAAGTGCGAGGACCAGTCAAAAATTACTTCTTCAGCCCTCTAAGTAGTCCATATGCACAAAAGGACTACCCAGAGGGCTGAAAAAAGTGATTTCTGACAGGTCCTCGCACTTTTGACAAGTCTTTTTTTATTTTGAAATTTACCAGTAGCCACTGCATTTCCCACCCCCGGCTTATACTCAAGTCAATAAGTTTTCCCAGTTTTTTGTGGTAAAATTGGGGGCCTCTGCTTATATTTGGGTCGGCTTATACTTGAGTATATACGGTATATATGTACAATGACAATAAACTTTATAACAAAGTAGCAATAATGGAGCATTGAAGATCTGTAAGAAATACCATTTGCTTGCAAGCAAGAACTGGTGGGATATAAAATGCAAACAGTCATAGAAGATAAAGTGCTCTGGGACTTTAGAATTCAAATTGACAGGCAATTGCCACATAATATTCCCGACTTAACAATTGTTGATAAGAAGGACAAATACCGTATTTTTTGGAGTATAAGACGCACCGGAGTATAAGACGCAGCTTAGTTTTTGGGGAGGAAAATAGGGGGGGTGGAATTCTCCCTACCAGGTATTCATCTGGCTAGCATCCTTAGTCTGGTCAGCTTCAGCACATTAGTTTGTTGGTTTTGAGCGCATATGCTTTTTATCCCCTGCTTGGGGATAAAAAACAGCTTCTAAAGCACAGCTGATCTTTGGAGAGAGAAGAAATGACAAAAGCAAGCGAAGCTCAGAAGATCGCTTCACTCGCTAGCGCTTAGTTAGGGCTGAAAAACAGCTTCTAAAGCACAGCTGAGAAGGAGCTGCAATGAGAAAAGCAGGCAAAGCACTCGCTTCACTCACTAGCGCCTTGTTAGTGCTGAAAAAAGCTAAAGCACATCTGAGAGTCAGAGGGCTCACTTCACTCACTAGCGCATCATTAGGGCTGAATAAAAAGCTTTGAAAAAGCTACATTCGGAGTATAAGACGCACCTAAATTTTCAGGCTCTTTTGGGGGGGGAAGTGCCTCTTGTACTCTGAAAAATATGGTAAGTTTGGATAGAGGACATGGCAGTACCTGGAGACAGCAGAATAAAGAGAAAGAACTGGAGAAGATAATACAAAAACCAGAAGTAAAACGACTGTGGCAAAAGAAAGCAAAGGCAGTACCTGTAATAATAGGCGCCTTCATTGCAATTCCAAAGCAGCTGGAACATCACTTCAATACGACCGGCATTGACAAATTCACCATCAGTCAATTGCCAAAGGGAGATTTACTCGGAACAGCTTACACTGCAATGGTACCTCTAACTTCATTGGACATAAACATCTGTATATCTCATGTCCTTAGGAAGGATTTGATAGGTGGATGAAAATGGCAAATCCAATCTGAATATTTGGCTGCCTGTACAAACCATGTATACTAATATGTAGAATTAGCAAGATGGCACATCTTGTATTCTAGTATCTAATAATCAACAACAGTGAAAAATAAAATCTGTTTTGGAATGCATTCGCAGAATCACCATATCTATAACCATAAATGTTTAAATACCAGTACAGATACTGTCTATCAGTGTAAATAAATATTTAAGTAAATTAAAAACAAAAAATATATAGGAATCCCTTTTGACATTGTGTGGTATTCAGAAGGCCATGTTTGAAAAACGAGTAGGTTCTGGGTAAGAACAAGGTGGGTAACCTTTTGTATGCCAATTTCTTTTATCAGCCAAATTGATTGTATTTGTATACATGTATACTTTAAAATATAAAATATATTAAATATATATTTTTGTTTAAAAAATTGTCTAATTCCAGCAACTAAGTGAGCTAAGCTCACTTCAGTAGATTAAGTTATATGAATCTTCAGAACCTGTCCTATTTCCTTATGTTGGCAAGCTAGCACAAAAGAAGTGTATTGAGCTACAAGATTTTAAAGATATTCTTGTCTTATAACTCATTTCAGTATTCTCTAAATCAGATTATTGTTCCATATTCCAAATGCTGGACCATTGAAATCTTGTGGGTACTACTGGTTTTCTCCAGTGAATAAAGGCACCTCTAAAATAAGGATAAAATAAGGACCTCTAAAATAAGGATATTCTCATAATCACAAAAGGTTTTGACTCACAGATTAGCCTTCTAGAAACACTCTGGTTTGGAAATAGGCCTGTTGTAAACTCAGAATCTTCAGAATGTCCCATCTTAGTGCTGGAATAATCCGTTAAGGAACACTCCACCAAAGTTATGCCAAACCTCAAGCAATACTTATAAGCTGTGGGTTTCTAGATTGTGAGACCAAGCTGATTTTTTTTCATAATTAAATTAGTTTAAAACATCCATTTCTAATTAATTCATTTTTATTGATCAGTTCATTTTTATTGCTCATATTGAATAAAGTACATCCTAAGAATTACTTAATTTTCAAAATGTGGTACTTGTTTTGAATGCTTCAAAATATCTTTAGAAGTATACTAAAGCTTGGTGAAAATACAGTACTAAAAAGTATAATTTGAAATGAATCTCATGTTGATGTTATTTCCATTTTACACACATCTCTAATGGTAAAACCACTTGGATTTAAATACTTCGGGAATTTTCCTGGCCCTGTTTCTTTAATTTCATCCTTTTTAAAAAAAATCCATTTATTTGATGTTCAATGAACCATAAGCATTTTCACTAAAATAATTTGCTTACCCTTGTGAGGACTGCTTATATGAGAGTGATGCCATTTTGAAATTAGGCTTCAATAAGATGAGCAGAGACTAATGCTCAGAAAATGATTAGTTTCTTATTACTAGAAGATTTAGTAACTGTAAAAGAATTAAAACACTCAACTGGGTAATATCTAGTATCATACTAGTGGACTTCACTGGAACAGAAGTACTGTACTTTCTCTCCTCTCTGTCTTTCTGCCCTCCCCCCCCCCCCAAACAAACTCTCTAGAACAGATATTAATAACGTAAGATGTAGCGTAATATAACGTAGCGTAAAATAATGTAAGAATAAGCGTTGTAATGTGGAGAAGAATCCCCCTTTCTGCCTCATTTGACAAATTATTTTTGTTGACTGAGCAGCATTTTATTTTAAATCATATTTTACCTAGCAGTTAAATATTTCAAAGCAGCTCACAATTCCTAAGTTTTATAATTATCTCCTGAAGTTTTCAAAGTTGAATAAATATTATTGTACCATGTTTGCTACGTTATCTTGAAATAATGTCTAATTTAATCAGCAGTTGTTTGCTCTTATAGTTATAGCACAACCCAAAATAATATTCTCATTTGGTGTTCAGTTCTTTATCTGGGACTATTAAACTTGGAAGTGCTTACGTTCTATGCACTTTTATTCTTCTTTTAGTTAAATAAACTTCATTACTATCTTCCTGTTCATTTGCTTAGATTGGTATTTGTAGAGCTAGTGTTTGAACTTTTATCTGTTGGTGTCTGCCAGCCAGTGGAAGAATGGAATCCTCATTTCCTGAATATATAGATATATTTTAGAAGATTTGGGGATTTAAAAAAAAAGGGTAGGGGACAAAGAGAATCCTATAGAGGGTGAATGAGATATTAGATGTAGTTCTTCAATTTGACTTGGTAAAATATCCATCTGCTTAATTTAAATAAAAAGGATAATGTAAATAAAAATAATTTTAAGTGCACTTCTTCATAAAATCTGTTGCCTGCAAGGAGCTCCTGCATGATTATTGTGGATCACATGCTTGAGTGATTGAATTGGGTTTAATTGAAGATAAAACTAATGCTTTTGAAAATTTAAGAGCAGTTCTCTTTAACTATTTAGGTAAATGTAGCAGCTAATTCTCTGTCTGTGTTTGCCTTTGCCGTAGGTCTGAAGAACTGTTGCCGACTACAACAGTGCCAGCATTCCAACTTTATTAAAACTACCAACATCTTAAATGGACTTTCCTGTGGTGGTACCCTTATAAAATGGATGACAGCTACATCAGTTTGCACATTCTAATCACTTTCCAGTGTCACAAGAGATTTTTACGTATACATAATCCAAGTGTATGCAACTGGTAAAACCAGAGCCTACATCCAGTATTACCAGTGAGAGACATTGTTCATCTACCAATGTTGTACATGTATGAAACCTGTACTGTATACTGCAACAAACCCCATACTTCCTATTGGAGAGTACAATAATGTAAATCATAAAAGCACCACTATTTTAGCATAATAAAAGAAAGTCCAAAGAGCTCCTATATAGACTACTCCAGATAACTTTGCTTCATTGGTATTTGTAGCTTATTGTAACTTTTTTAAAAAAAATACAGGATCATCATTGTATTGTACAAAAGCGCTTTGATTAACACAACAGCTATATAGTTTTTTAATTTTAGGATAAAAAAAAACCTGTGGAGACAGTGAACTAGTGTCTTTAAAATGAGTCCTTTCAGTATAATGTCTGTCTAAAGACATTGCCTTTAATATCTGTTGGGAAGGAAATGTCCAGATTTTTCAACCTTTTATCGTATGTTTCCTTTTCCTTGTTTACATAGGGAACAATGTTTATAGTTGTGTGTACAGTGGGGGTCTACAACAAGAAGTGTATATTTTAAAACAATTTTTTAATGATTTAACAATTTTTTGTAAATCATTTTTGGGCTTCTGCAGCTGTAGATTCTCACTGTGAATTCCCTTGCTTGCTCATGCATAAGTGTATTTGCAATACCAAATATACAGGTTTAGTACTTTTGCCTGTTAGTGATTGTTTTACATGTGTAACGTTTTGGTTGAGATGTTAAATGGTGGACGAGTACTGTGGATGTGAATGTGGGAAGTAATTTTAATCATGTGTAATTGGTCCCAAGGCCTAAGTTGCAGTAATTACCTTTTTGCAGATTTATTTAACAATGCCTTGTTGCTTTGTATGCATTGTTTGGGTGTAAAGATTGCGTGTAAAATCCAACAGGGAGCCACAGTATTTAAATTGACAACCTAATGTTACAACTGCTTTGAGGTGGCCAAATGTAAACTAAAAGCCTTAATTAAAAGTGGTGCAATTTTGTATGACTTAGCATCAGTAGTTCAATAAATTTGGATTGCCATGCAAGGGCTTGCATTACAACTACCTGTTCTGTAACAGATTGTTTTGTGTAATGTTTTAATCTCATTAATGAAATGTTAACATGATCCAAAGAGCAGAATTTATTCTATAAAAAGCCTATGTCACATATATACATCTCCAACCTCTTTTACCATTGACCCAATTGGTAGCCCCCAACTAGTATCTCAGCTCCATAAGCACAAGCCAGTATAGCCAGTGGTCAAATATTGTAGGAACAGTAGTGTAAATATTTGAAGGATCTCCCATTGCCTATATATCTAAGATGATCATGGCTTTATACTACTAAAGGTACTTACGATTTATTTCATTAGAAATTCTGTAGAGTTTGATCTGTATCCACTGAGAAATGTGAATATTCCATGGCTGGTGCACTGAAGAAATCAACATAATAGGTTGATTTTCTCTCTTGCCCCAGAAAGGAGAGAATGCAGAGCTTTATCATATTTGGCTCCTCATTCCTTCCAGTCATTTCCCTTCTTTCATTCTAGATAACTTTCTGTTTCTCTTAACTGTTTCTTTTGTGCCTTATCTGACTGCTTTGTTTTCTTGGACTATCCTTAGCTCCCAGGCTTTTTTGAAACTAATGGATTAAGGTAGCCCATCTGTGATTGTAAAACATTCATGTTTATCAGAATTCTGATTATCTGCTTCTGTATCCATCCACTTTTTTTCATGGCAAACATCACATTCCTCTGTAACTTAGTCTGCCTTTCTATATATGATTTTCTACAGAATTGCAAGAAAAATTATCTTTTTTTGACTCATGCATGCATATATTTAGATGCAGTGCTAGAAAGCTATACAGTATAAAAACACTTAGAAATTTGAAAAAAAAAACTTTAATTGCTTACCTGTAGAGACAAGATTTAATCTAGCTCTATAGAAGTGAACAACTTCATAATTTTGGCACAAATCCCACGTGCTCTGATTTCTGTGTGAGAATTGGTGCAGTGGTTAAGGCATCAGGCTAGAAGAAAACTCAAGAGACACTGAGTTCTAATCCTACCTTAGTCACAAAGCCAACTAGGTGACTGGACTAGTCACTTTCTCTAAGCCCTAGGAAAGAGGTAGAGGCAAACCTGAAAAATCTTGACAAGAAAACTGGAGGAACTTGTCCAGGCAGTCTGCAAGAATCTGATACAATTGAATTGAAGGGGTGGGGGAGATAAGGTATAGACCATGGTTCATCAGTTCCCTGATATATTGACTTCCATGTTTATAGATGACAACTCAAAATATTACTACGGTACTTTCAATAAAAAAGTTGCTATGATGAGAAAGCGGATTTCCTTTCAAGCGCTGCAAAGAAGAATTGTTATCAATAATGCTATGTTCACTGTCAGAATCACTTAACCCAACATTGGGGCTTTACATAATACACTTGAGAATTTCAGAATGGATGTGATAGCAAAAATATCCACCAAGCAAATCAAAGCAGGACATGATCATTCATGGACAATTCATTCTTCCAGGACAAAATATATCTTTAAAAACACTAATACATTTGGAGGGAATCCAATGTGACATTTGGTTTCTTCAGAGTCACCTAGACCCAAGAACATGAAATTTCAAACTTTATTTCCAAAAACTAAAACAAATTGCAACAGCAAAATACGTTTTTTTAGAGTCCAAAACAAGAGATTGTTGTATTATTTCTTGGCCAAGAAATATGCTTTTCTCTCAATTCCTTTCCTGTCACTTCAAGGACAGAAACAGTAGATGAACACCCGCTAGTTCCTTATCAGGGTGATCATGGTTTTTGGAAATGATATTAGCACATGATCTAATCTACCCATCATTTTGAATTTAAATTTACAAGTTCCAGCCTATATTCCAATTTGAATTGCAGTGTATACACTATAGCAGTGATGGCTAGCCTTTTTGTCATCGCGTACCAGGAGCGGGGGAAGGGGGGTCACGCACACACATGCCCACACAATTCTATGCGTCCTGCACATGCATGCATGACCCCCTGCTCCCCCCCCCCGCTCCTGGCACAGTGGGCACGGTAGGCCTGTTTTTCTCTCTCCCCAGGCTCGAGCCTTTCTAGGAGCTTGAGGAGGGTGAAAATGGCCTTCACCACCACCCGGAGGCCCTCTGGAGGCTGGAAATGGCCTTTTCCCTACTTCCAGTGGGCCCAGAAGGCCCAAAAATCAGCTGGCCGGGAGCTGAGCTTGCGTGCCCACTGATATGGTTCTGCGTGCCACCTGTGACACGCATGCCATAGATTCACCATCACGGCACTATAGCATCCACTATATCAGTACTTCAATACGTTTCAATATTCCCCTTTAGAATAGGGGATTTTTGTTCCCCTTTAGAAGTGTGAAGGAGACTCAATGTCTACATTTATAAGGCATTGTGAGATTAATGCGTGGCTTCTTTCAAATAAAGGTTTAAAGCAGGTGGTTTCTTATTGAATTCCACTGGCTCCAAAAAAGGCCTTTCAATTTCAATTTGAATTATTCATGTTTCTAACCCATCATCACCTTTTGGATATGTACAGTAGTTGCCTTCTGCACATGTAGCTGAGAAAGGAACACTAAATATGTTCAGTGACTACTATTTCCTGTTTGAAGAATATCCCTACCTCCTCTAGAAAAATCTTAAATCTTTATCAGGACTGGTAATTTTTATTCTGTTTTTTTCATACTATGATTAAGGATTCTTTAATTGTCATATTAGTTGCAACTGTGCCATAAAAGGACTGGAATGAATGAGAAGCCTGACCAACATAAGATAAAAATCCATTTTTCTGTATTGGGAAATTAATTTATTGTGTGGGTGCTTCTTCCACACAAATAGGAAGCATCTCTCATAATCAAGCTATTTTTCTTTTCCAATATTGCCTTCCGATGGTAGAATATCAAAAATCGAAAAGTTAGTATCAATATTTAGGACAAAGAAAGTAAAGAAATATGCCAAAGCTTGAATTATGCTCTAGAACCGTGATGGCGAACCTATGGCACGCGTGCCAGAGGTGGCACACAGCGCCCTCTCTGTGGGCATGCAAGCCATTGCCCCAGCTCATCGCTGCTGCACATGTGTGCTCACCTCCCGTTGGCCAGCTGGTCTTCAGGTCTCTGCCGTGCATGCGGGGGAGGGGCACATGCGGGGGGCACATTGTATTTGGGGGTTCGCGCACACATTCACGCTTTGGCCACTCAGTTCGGAAAAGGTTAGCCATCACTGTTCTAGAATCTAGAACATAATTCAAGCTTTGGCATATTTCTCTACTTTCTTTGCCCTAATATTGATACTTTCCTCTGCATTGAAGTAGGAAGAGAAAATATTGAAGCTTTCTTCTGCATTGAAAAAAAATAGCTTTTTCATTCTTTGCAATCATGAATTTAAAAGAAATCTTAAGATAAAATACTGAAATGTAATTGGTTCTTATAATAATAAAGATGAATAGGACCAGAGCAACCAGAAGATTCAGACAGCATCTCCTTCACAAGAGACAAGCCTTCACCCACTGTATTGGAAAAATAGAAAAAACAGTTTTCCTGCCATAAATCTCACTCACACACCATTTAAAAGTAGAATACCCACTGGAATCCTGTCCTGTAATCTTAACCTTTTATTAAATACTCTTAAGAGTTTTTAGACTTGTTTCTTTGGAGTAATTGCTTCTCATCTAGCTGCAAGGAGGGAGAGAAAATTGACATTAACTTTCCTACCATTGTATAAATACTAGCTTAATTGAGCTGTAATCATTTTAGGAAGTAATGTGTAATAGCTGAAATATGTACACAAAAATGCTCTGAGGCAGATTTTACATAGTTCATAAATCTATAATTTACTGGGGGTTTTCAGATGCCAGCAGCTGGAGGAAATACAGGATTTTGTACAGCTGATCAAACGTAGAGGCAAAGCACAACTGCAGGCAAAGCAGGAAGTAAATTCCTGGGAGAGGGTTGAGTGATGGCTATATGTAGTTATAGGATGTATAAAATTATACATCTGTCCACTGCTATATGGTTTCTGCTAGATAGATTAGAAATTTGCAGCATGGTATTTAGTAGTATATCTTAAATTATTTAGGGAGTTGTGGTATCACAATGTTTGAAAATTTGTACCTTGCAATACAGAAAGATCTCAATAATCCAATTATTAACTATATCAATATTTTACCTTTGCCACAAAATATAGCACTAAGAAACAGGAACAATGTTTGCATTCTCTTTTGTAATGTTATCACAAGGTTAATATCTGCAATCTTGGCTAACAAAAAATAGTGAATGTTAACTGCATGGCAAAATACTCAATACTTAATATGGTGTGTATATGTATATGTGTTTATATATACAGTTGCAAGAAAAAGTATGTGAACCCCTTGGGATTACATGGAGTTTTGCATGAATTGGTCATAAAATGTGCTCTGGACTTCATCTAAGTCACAACAATAGAAAAACACAGTCTGCTTAAAATAATACTACACAAACATTAGATGTTGCCATGGTTTAATTGAACATAACATGTAAACATTCACAGTGCAGGGAGGAAAAAGTATGTGAACCTTTGGACTTAATAACTGGTTGACCCTCCTTTGGCAGCAATAACCTCAACCAAACGTTTCTTGTAGTTGCAGATCAGACCTGCACAACGATCTGGAGTGATTTTGGACCACTCCTCTTCACAAAACTGTTTCAGTGTAGCAATATTCTTGGGATGTCTGGTGTGAATCGCTCTCTTAAGGTCATGCCACAGCATTTCAATCGGGTTGAGGTCAGGACTCTGACTGGGCCACTCCAGAAGGCGTATTCTGTGCTGTTGAAGCCATTTTTTGGTTGAATTACTTGTATGCTTTGGGTCATTGTCCTGTTGCATCACCCATCCTCTGCGGAGCTTCAGTTGGCAGACAGATGGTCATACGTTTTCCTGCAAAATGTCTTGATAAACTCTGGAATTCATTTTCCCATCAATGACAACAATCCGTCCAGGCCTTGAGGCAGCAAAGCAGCCCCAAACCATGATGCTCCCTCCGCCATGTTTTACAGTGGGGATGAGGTTTTGATGTTGGTGTGCTGTGCCTTTTTTTCTCCACACATAGTGTTGTGTGTTCTTCCCAAACAACTCAATTTTGGTTTCATCTGTCCACAGTATATTTTGCCAGTAGTGCTGTGGTACATCCAGGTGCTCTTTTGCAAACTTCAAACGTGCTGCAATATTTTTTTTGGACAGCAATGGCTTCCTCCGTGGTGTCCTCCCATGTACTCCATTCTTGTTTAATGTTTTTCTTATTGTAGATGTGTCAACAAAAATGTTAGCATGTGCCAGAGATTTCTGTAGGTCTTTAGCTGACACTCTAGGATTCTTCTTTACCTCATGAAGCATTCTGCACTGTGCTCTTGCAGTCATTTTTACAGGACGACCACGCCTAGGGAGAGTAGCAACAGTGCTCAACTTTCTCCATTTGTAGACAGTCTGTCTTACCGTGGACACACGAAGATCAAGGCTTTTGGAGATACTTTTGTAACCCTTTCCAGCTTCATTCAAGTCAACAATTCTTGATCGTAGGTCTTCTGAGAGCTCTTTTCTGCGAGGCATGGTTCACATCAGACAGTGCTTCTTGAAACCAGTAAACCCAAAACAGGTGTGTGTTTTTAAAGGGCAGGACAGCTGTCAGCAACACATCCGATATCATCACACTGATTGGAGTCAAGGTTGGCTCACTCCTGGCTCCAATTAGCTCTTGGAGAAGTCATTAGGCTAGGGGCTCACATACTTTTTCCTCCCTGCACTGTGAATGTTTACATGTTATGTTCAATTAAACCATGGCAACATCTAATGTTTGTGTAGTATTATTTTAAGCAGACTGTGTTTTTCTATTGTTGTGACTTAGATGAAGTTCAGAGCACATTTTATGACCAATTCATGCAAAACTCCACGTAATCCCAAGGGGTTCACATACTTTTTCTTGCAACTGTATGTATATATGTATGTATGTATGTATGCATATATATATATATATATATATATATATATATATATATATATATATATATAAATATATATATACACACACATACACATACATAATTTATTATATGTAAAATTTCACAATGCTTCTGAATTCTGGGTAACAAACCTTTCTTTTAGACTTAAACAATTATCATTTCTAATTTAGCAATATCAGATCTATCTAACTTGTTATAGATGTATCTGCCCTTAAAACACTGGAACAACAATCTGTTCAAAACATCAAACTTGTGCTGTGGATTATTATTTTATTTCAATCTGAATAGAAGTATATGTGTATCACAATTAGAATTAAATTACATTTTAGAAAGATATCTTATAAACTCTGCCATCTATATTTGCCATTTGGATTTTACAAAATATTTTGTGTATTCCATGTTTTATTAAAGCAGGAGGGAGCATTCCTAGTTGATCTATTTATTCTGTGAAATTTATAAGCACTGTTTTTTAAAAATCATTATTCTGGATAGTGAATGTAACTTATACTGCTAGATTCAAATGACAAGAGTTAGCAAAAAAAGTGCTATTTATTGCTTTCCCTTGGGAAAAGGCTGAAATGATATTTTTAACAGGTTATATACACAATTTCTATGAAAGGCTTGCTACATACTGGTACTATTATACCTGTTACCATATTTCCATATGCAAGCTGAGGTTCCTGATCAGAAAGGTCGGCAGTTCGAATCCCTAGTACAGGTCTCTTGCCTGAGCAGGGGGTTGGACTAGATGACCTCCAAAGTCCCTTCCAGCTCTGTTACTGTTAAAAGCTGCTATATTTTAGATTCGATTATTTTATTTCTGTCTTCATGTTAACCCTTAAGCATCTTATTCATTTAAAGAATTATTTGAACTGTGATATCTGAAGCAAGACTAATAAATAAGGAGCATGTACAGGTAGTCCTCAACTTACAATAGTTCCAATAGTGATTGTTCAAAGTTACAATGGCACTGAAAAAAATGAGTTACGACCGTTTTTCACACTTACAACCACTATAGCATCCCCATGATCATGTGATCAAAATTCAGACACTTGGCAACTGGCTCACATTATGATGGTTGCAATGTCCCAGGGCCACGTGATCCCCTTTTGTGACCTTCTTACCAGCAGTCAATGGGGAAGCCAGATTCACTTAACAACCGTGTTACTAATTTAACAACTGCCATGATTCACGTAACAAATGTGGCAAGAAACATTGTAAAATGGGACAAAATTCACTTAATAAATGTCTCCCTTAGCAACAGAAATTTTGGGTTCAATTGTGGTCATAAATCGACACTACCTGTATATAAATTTTAAGTTACATGATTTTATTTGTAACTCATCCCCCACCCACCTACACAAATTTTGCTTGGGCTTACAAGTAGGCATTTTATTTGGAAAAATCTAAAAACAGTAAAATAAATACATCTTAAAATTAATTAATTTAAAATTAATTAAATAAAAATATCATACACACACACACAATTTTCAACCTGTTAGCATAAGAGTATCCAAACGGTATCTAGTTCATTGGGTTTGTTTCCCAGTACCTACCTAATCTGGATGGCAGAAATCTGTTAACTACATGGCTGTATGGGAAATTATATTACTTATGTTATCCTATCAGCTGGATATTTTCAGCCAAATCTGATCTCCAGTGATTTACTTTTGAATAAAATGCCAGTTTGGTTTAGTGATTAAAATACCAGGCCAGAAACTGGAAGACTGCGAGTCTCAGGTATGAAAACCGGCCGGGTGACTTTGGTCCAGTTACTCTCTTTCAACCCAACCCACCTCACTGGGTTGTAGTTGTGGGGAAATGAGGATGAAGAATATTCTCTATGTTCACAGCCTTGAGTTATTTATAAAAGTAACAAAGGCAGGATATTTAATCCAGACTACTGCTGATAAAATCCACCCTCTCATAGTAAATTTTCCTATTATACGAAAGGATCTATCTGCACACCGACTCCAGAGATAACCATTGTTTCGGCCTCCGAATGCTGTTTGCCCAAACAGTTCAAATCTAGCGGGCGTCAAATTATCGCCTATCGCAGCAACAGGAAACAAGCAGGTCTCTGAACATCGATGGGAATGTAATCCTCCAAAGCGGTAGAGGGCGCTCTACTTGCTGATCTGAGGACAGGAACTCGATTTAACGTGCCTTTGTCAAGGCAGTCAACGGATTTATAGATTTCTTTTCCATTCTGAAACCCGGAGGCATATTA
This sequence comes from Ptyas mucosa, assembly GCA_012654045.1. NCBI lineage: Eukaryota > Metazoa > Chordata > Lepidosauria > Squamata > Colubridae > Ptyas > Ptyas mucosa. The sequence continues at coordinate 23,194,956 of WNWU01013802.1, read as the reverse complement.
GCAGTCTAACGTTAGAAAAAACGTTAGAAAAACACAAAGATCAACGGGCTTTTCACCAGGCGGTTAGTCCAGGACCAAAGACATCGTCGTCTCCACCCCTTTCTTCTCAAGTGTGCTTCCCTTCCGGTCCCCGTTACCTAATTTCCGGAAGCGGGAACTCTCAAGTAGCGACTTGGACTGGAGGTCCGCTGGCCTCAAATGCCGAAATGGACCGGTGAGCTATTTTGGCCCTAGGCAGATGATGAAGGCTTCTGTGGGTACCTTGAAAATGGAGGTCTTTATTATCGCATACATTTATTCAACGATGACTTTGCATAATGGAGGAATAGTAGAAGATTTATTGTTGTTATTACTGGGTTTTTATTATTTAAAATCCTTGGTAAAGCGGGTTTTTTTACCTTTTTATATTAAACACATTAAAATTAGTGGCTGGGACTAATTTTTATTCTCAATTAATAGCATACTTTTAGTGCCCCGGGTGGTATGTGTAGCACCAGGTTTGATAAAAAACGGGAAATTGAAGTCTTCCCCCTCACCCCAAAACGATATATGGCATAGGCACCAAAAGTGCTGGACCTCCTCCCGCATCATTGGAGTTACTCCTTAGATGCTTTGCTCTTTGATAACTGGCCAGAGGGGGGGGGGGGGTTTGTCTGGCTGAAGTGCCTTCTGTGGAATTTCACATTTGTTAGATCATGCTGTTTGGACTTTGGCAGGGATCTAGGAAAAATTAATGTTTTTAACTTAAGAAAAATGTAATTTCACAGTGGTTATATCTATTTTACTGTAGTGATTAAAGTGATTAAAACCTATTCTGGGATTATTTCATAGAATTGATTATGATTATGCTTTTTTTCACCTTTTTCCAATTCAAAATTATAGCCCTGAAGGGAGCGGGGTGTGTGTGTGCATGTGTGCACATGGATGCGCACAGGTATACATATGCATAAATCAGAAGCTCTCACACCTCATTGTCTGTATAAATCTTCACATAGACATGTGATTGATCATGAAAACTGCTTGTGTGAATGAAGAAGAGAAAACTTGCTGAGGAATACATTTAAGTTTAAATTTCCAAAATATTTTTTTTTCAATCAAAAGGAGGCAAAGCTATAGATCCTATGTCGGTGAAGACAAAATATGGAGCCAAGTTCAAAATAATTTTCATTCTTATCTTTTCAGGAATGATTTTCAGAATACGTCTTCACAAGAAATGATTCAGCCAGTTCAAAAGCAAAATACTCAAAAAAAAGTTTCTAGTATCCTTTATTATAGTAGTTAACATATAACTTGTATCTCATAAATGGTGTAATTTGGGAGATCCCGTTATCTTTGTGTGCTGCAAAAATAGCGTCTTTTTCTTGAAAACGAAAAAAATACACTCACTTGTAATAAAAATAGGTGCAACATTCTACATGGTTTCAATCTAACATTTTTTAGTGTTTCTCCTTGTTTGGAATGTATTTTAAAATGAATTAGATGGCAAACATTTCTCACATTTAATCTAATACACAAACTACCGCACACAATTTGTAATGAAAAAAATCATAGAATGCCTGTTCTTTTACTGCACTAATTATAATGTGGCTTTCTTGATTGCGGTATTGTGTAAAATGTGAACACTTGAATTTGATTTTTCTCTAGCATTAATTATTAGGTTACCCCAATTCCCAGTTAATGGAATAAGGTTTTTATTTAAAAAATAAATTTTGTGCTTAACATCATCTGGCTTGGTTGTCAGTAACTAACCAACTAGGGAAAAAAATTCATTTGCAGGACCTGATGAAAGAGGGCTCAGTTTACCAAATTTTGATAGAAGAACTTTCTATATGATGAGACAAAATCTGATATACATTTTCTTAGCTTAGCTTCCTTTCTTAGTCTTGGCTGCCCTAGATGACAGTTTAAGTGCCATGTCAACAAGAGGATTAGCAATTCCCAGGACTCCAGGGCTATTTTCTCAATCTGGTAAAATTCTTTTTATTTAATGTCTACTTATACATATTAAAAATTAAAAATTGCAGCTAACATACAGTAAAATTCCTTTAATAAAATAGTCTTTACATTTTCTGTATTCTACTTGTCATCCAGAATTCATTTTTTCAAAATAAAATTAAAAGTTTTAAACACAAGAGTATCTGTTTTTCAGGAAAAAAAATCAAAAATATTTTTTTCCAGTTACTCCACGGAGCCGAAGTGCCACAAAGCAGTCAAATATATGTACCAACCTAGGCACAGAGAGGAAATCACCTTACTTTGTGAAGATTCCTGGGCACCTTGGTAATTTGTCTGTGGTAAGAGCATACTAAACAGAAATGGACAGACTGATGCATAAGATAGTTGAACCTCTAGTTATACTTTGTGATAACCCACTATTATCACAAAATGGCAGTCTCAGAAATTCATCCACCTGCATTTAACATGTTCATGGAGATATGCATAAAGTAGCAGAGTGTGAGTCTTTCTTTTAATTTTCTTCCTGTAAGCAGTTTTGGAAAGATTGCTAGTGTATAGTTCTTTTAAAAAAAAAGTACAAATGGGATCTGCAATAAGTTGTGCACTGTGTCCTTCCACCTCCAAAACCAATCAGTTGTGACACCTGTTTTTTATTTCATCCAAGTAGGACATTCTTTTCTCCAAGCGATATGCCATGCTTTCTGGCTAAAGTGTATATTGAACCCTGGCAACATTGGACAGTTTCTCCTTTCCAATGTGTCTTTAAGTTAATATGAAAAACTTCGTAAGACTTGTTGGATCTTAACTATTTCCCAATGTAAGATATAGCAGTCTAAGAATATTTTGTGGTTTTTATGAATGAGTTATTTGATTGGTAAGTAAAGAAATAACAATTACCATTGTAGTTACTATGGGTTTTATGAATTATGCTGCAGTATTTGTCTGGGATTTAGAGAAGTTGAAAATATTCAAGAAAGCCCCTCCCTTCCCCATTAGGTGGTTATGACATAGAGGAATATAATTGGTTGCTATAGTTTATTCCCGTGGCTATTCTGTATTGACTACAAAAACCAGGCCATCAGTAGTTTTTACTGTGGTCTCCTGGTTGTCTGAATTTCTGCAGCCCAGATAGGATGGCTCTAGTTACTGCTAGTAAGTATATTACTATTAAAAGAAAGTATCTGCTCACAAACATTCATGCCTTGTGACCACCCATCTGAATTCCTGCAGTACACTGTATATGGGGTTGCCCTTAAAGAGCATCCAGAAGCTTTAACTGGTCTAGAATGAAACTGCACAGTTGTAAATGGTGTCAGTCATACAACATATGTAAGACCACTGCTTCATGCATTGGTTGCCAGTGTGTTTCTGGATGAAATTCAAGGTGCTGGTTATATCATCTTTAAAGACCTTTGTGGTTTGGAACTGGGTTACCTGAGATGTCTTCTCCCAGTTGTTTCTAACCATCCAATTTGGTCTGGTAGGATACGCATGTTCAGGGTCCTGTCAGCCAAGGAATATCACCTAGCAGGACCAGGAGACATGCCTTCTCTGCCAAGTACCTGGCTTCTCACTGGCCCTGGCTCTGTTGGCTTTTCATAAGGCCTTGAAGACTGGTTATGTGTCCAGGCCTAGGATTTCAAGTGTGTGAAACGCCCTGTTTCCTGGTTATATTAACATACAGGGTTGTGATTTTTTTTCAGTTGCTATATATATTATTTTTATATTCTGTTTGTATTTAGTTTTCATTGACTTTATGATTGGTCACCACCCATAGCACTTATTTGAAGTGGAGGCCATAAAAATTGAATAAGTAAATAAATGCATCAATTTAGTTCCTTCTGTCATTTTGAAAGCTACAAAATTATGTCAGTCCTTAACTTGATGGGAAGAGAGTTGGTATTCTCTCTACTATTTTGGAAGATATATTATCCTTTATGAATTTATTTATTTTTTTATCACAAAACCTTGTCTTTTTTTTTTTAAATTTGATTTATATGCCGCCCTTCTCCAGAGACTCAGGGCGGCTTACAGTGCGTTAAGCAATAGCCTTCATACTTTTGTATATTTATACAAAGTCAGCTTATTGCCCCCACAGTCTGGGTCCTCATTTCACCTACCTTAGAAAGGATGGAAGGCTGAATCAACCTTGAGCCTGGTGGGATTTGAACTTGCAGTAATTGCAAGCAGCTGATCTTAATAACAGTGAATTAGTCCACTGCGCCGCCACGACTCTTGATATATAACCCCTTTAAAAATAATGGGACAGTTATATTGGTTGAAATAAAGTTTTTACGGCTAATAAAAGGAATTTTTAGATTACATTTTAATACAGGGGTGAAATTCTAAACTCATAATGGCTATTTAGGTTGTTCTGAGTGTAAATAAAATATATTTTAATGCTCTGCTAAAATCACTTCTTTGAAAGCTAATGGCTACCTCACATTTCTCCAACTTATAATTGCGATTATGGTGTACTATTATTATCAGTGTATCTTAAAGTAGGCTGCAGTTAGAAAACAAATCTACCTTCATACTGATAAAATGCTTTGTATCTTAGTTAGATGACAGTGACTGGACAGCTGCACTTACACCTCCACATTCAGTCATGTTTGCAAACTTAGATTATAGTGCAGCAGAAGATGTCACAAAGAGTGCTGTCCTCTTGAATGAGGATGACCCAGGGGAAGCTGGTAAGATGAATATGTTCCTGTTTTATTTGAATAATAGTTTAATAATATTGTCTAATGAGCCTGTGAAAAAGCAGATAAAATACATATTTTGTGAGTTGTTTAATGTACAGTGAACAGAAGAGAACTGAACAAGCTTTTCTTTATGAATTTTCTTGGGAATAACAATAGGGCACCAATTTCTTGGAAAAGAAAGGAAACCTTGCTAGCCTTCTGGCCAAAAAAGATTCTTTCTAGCCTTCAGAATGATTGCCTTTGCTAGCAAAGTGAAGATGTTTCTGGCCAGCAAAGGTGAAATCTAGCACAGATGATCATTTTGAAGGCTAGAAAGGCTCTTTCAGCATTTGTAGAAAAAGGTAAAGTAAGTAGACCCAAGTGGAGAAAGGGCCCAGCCTCCTGGCCTGTGACAACTTTCTGCATGCCAGTGGTCTCTATAGCCAGTCGAAGCCTCCTGGCCCATGACATGTTTCCACATGCTAGTGGGCCCTGGCCTCAGGGCCTCCCCCTTCCCAAAGTACCCCTTTGCATTTAATGATTGCAATTGGGAGAGTTGGGATTACAGTCATTGAGCAAAGCAGTAAGATGAGCATCTTACTTAATGACTGTTTCACTTAATGAATGAGATTCCAACCTCAATTGTCATAAATTGAAGACGATCTGTATTATGACTAGAAGTCTAAATGTAAACCCATAGCAAGAAATGATTGCATAAAACAAATCATACTAATGATACATTTTTTTTTCTGTTATTTTAGCTGCACGGAGCATGTATCCTGATTTTCTCCATTCCCTGTTAAAGCACAGTTCAAATACTGTTTTTGAACTTATAGATGAGTATGAAGATACTTGCAGTAATCAGGTATATAGAATTCTATATGTTATTCAGTGATTTCTTGCTTAACCAAAAATATTTTATTTAGAATAAGCTTGAATAGTAAGTTTGTCCTTCATCAAATGTTGTAGGACATGGAAGGACTCTTTGTAAGTGTTTTGTCCCCGTCCTCCACCCACACACAAACCCACACAGACAGACGAGGGTTAAAGGAGTAGCACACACACGGAAGGTTCGTTATCACGGCTTGGCAGCCCTTTGTAAACCGGCTGCCAAGGTCTTTACTAAACAAAGGGAGGGGGGGGGAATACCTCCACCAGATAACAACACACGTACACCCCAATTAAGGAAAATATAAGTCAAAAGTCCAAATCTTTCCGGCCGGCTGATGCTTAGCTCCAAGGACTAGCCAGGGTAAAACTTTGTCCATCACAGAATTCTAACTGCTACCCCACTCCTTTAAATAACCTGTGGGGTGTGGCCTGTGACTCAGCTAATCCCTGGCACGCTTCCTCATTTGTTGAGCTCTCTTATCACGCCGGCGCTGGCGTGGGTCCAGCCACCTCTGGCCTTCCTCATTATCCTCCGACTGATCGGAGACACCTGGCTCCTGACTCATCTCCTCTCCTTCGGCCGCCAGCTGATGAATTACCAGGGAGGAGGGGCCGGGGGAGGGAGGCCTGGCTGACTCCTCTCCCTCTGGTTCGGAGCCTTCTTCCTCCGATGCGATGGCCTCGGGGGTCGGAGCCACAACAGTAAGTAGTCACAACAGCCGCTTTGCCAGTTGTCATTGGGTAAAGGTAGAACTGGTAACTTGAAAAATGTGGTTTAAAAGAAGAGTTAGTTACCATCATTTCAACTTTATTATCTATGTTCTTCCCCTTTGCCTTACTTTTCCTATCAGATTTTTTATTGTAAACTTGTTTTGAAAGGAAGCGTGCTTGCTTGCTCACTTTTTTTTCTTTGGGGTTTATGTTGCAAAGCAGAAATGAGGAAATATCCAGTTCTTGGGACCTTCAGTTGCACTTTTTACAATCAAAGAGTTTTCCATAGATTATGATCATAACTAGATGGGTTTATATATACTTATTTGTATTATCTAAAGTTTGATCAATCAAAATGCTTTTACATAATTATGTGAAAATAGTAAGATAAAGTAAATGATGGCACAGAGACGATATAGACTAGATTAATAGTCTTAGTAGTGTTCATACCACATGTAATATTCTCTGCTAATGATAAGAATAGCATAGTCAGTCCCTTTGGCCAATACACTCCTACAGAATCAAAGCCCAATTATAGGGCTTTGTTTGTACTAATCTGTGTAAGCAAGGAACTTTCTTCTAAAACTTATCCTGCAAGCCTGAAAACTTTCTTTGCATTCTACCATCTAAGAATATACTCACATACTCAAGATGTAAAATGATACAATGTTATTTTATGCTACACAATGTATTAATTATAATGAATAAAATAAAACAAAATAAAGTAGCTCATTGTTTTTCAAAAATCAGCTAAACATTCTTCAAAAAATCGTGTATCGAGCAACTCCTGGACAGCAGAAATTTTCCAAAACTGCTAGTATTTTGTGGCTTCTAAAGCAAGAAATGGTAACATGGAGACTCTTGTCATCAATTTACAGGTAACTCTCTAAAAGCCACTCAACTCTTTCCTCAACGTATTACCTTCCTGTGTTACAGTCCATATTTGAATAAAAAAGAAATATTTCTTATATGAAGTAAACAATTTATAAGAAACACTAAGAAAACTTTCATTTTCTTCAGTCTCAGAAAGAACATTATTCATGAAATGTATATTATTCATAAATTTGCAGCGCAATCCTGTCTGCAGTCCTATTGCATTTATTACTTAGGAAGTATGTTTTCAGTTTAAAGTGTATTTATTTATCTTGGTGATTGAGTAATAGATAATTCAATGCAGAATGTAGTAGAGGAATAAGATTTTGTGTCACATCATTTGAAAAACATGAAAAAAAATATTAAATAAACTTCTTGGAGGTTTCAACAATACTGCTTTAAAGCCCTCTGTGGAACACATAGCACAAACTACTAGTAAGGCATCAAAAGCAAGACCACGTGGGAAAATGGAAGGTACGTGTCATTTCTGCAACTCTCTCTGTATGAGTCAGAAATAGAATTGCAAAGTTCTCATGAAAACTACACCTAGATTTCACATAACCATTAGCCTATGTGTTTTAATTTGTAGTAAGAGGTGTGTGTTTAATGAAAACAAAAAAGGACTAAGACTACTTGATTAAAGCTAGATAAAACAAATAAATAAGTCAAGAGCACATAAAAGAGCTGTTATTCTTTTGCCACCTTCTCCAAAATCCGTGTGTGTGTGTGTGTGTAAATATCTTTTACTGTTTATCATATGTGATAATTTGCTTTGCCTTTTGAACCTAGAGACAGAATACAGTCTGCTTTGGAAGATGAAACTATGTTTGATCTTGCAGTAAGTTTTGTCAAACTCATTTTATTTTGCAAAAGTCTAAAGTATATTATTGTTTAGCCACATATCACATCTCTTGAAGACATCTCTTCAAAATGTCTAATACAACTAGGCAAAACTATGGAAGTAAATAATTAAAACAGCAATAATTTTTTTTCAGATGTTGCCTTAAAAAGCCAAAAAGTGCAAATGGTAGCTTCCAGCACTACTGTATACTTCTGTTTCTGAAACAGAACTTTCACTTCCCTCTTGCCTAATCTGCACTTCAGAATTTAATTTCCACAAGCAGATTTGAAAGGTGCTATAAGAGTAGTAGAGTTGTTGTAGAGGGTCATTATTCTGATAGATGGATTCTACTGAATGAAGATATTAAAATATTATATGAATAGTGTTTCCGTCATTTGAAAATGAACTTATTTTTCCGTAGGTTATAAATGCCAGTGAAAAGACTGTTGTGAACAATCTATTCCAGAGAGACTCATTGGTGCGACAAAGCCAGGTATGACAAAATAAGATAAAGTGGTTAAGTACTGAAATGATGCTTGCCTTCACAAGACTTGTGACATGGAACTGAACAGAAATTCTCTCGGTGCTGTTTCCTGGGACTGGCAGATAGCAACAAAATCACTGTACCATTCTGCCCTTAATACTTATAATTTATTCAGAAAAATGCCATGTTTTTATACAGTCAGTGTCACCAAAGCAGCTAAGGAAAACAGCAGCATTGCATTTCCCATCACCCCATGACTTTGAAAAAGTCAGGCACTTTGGTGGCATACCCAAACATAAATGTGGATTGAAATGGATGGATAAGTGTGAGGAAGTGATCTGAGATAGGTTGCTATCCTTTCAATTCATATTTAGGGGGAAAAATTACCTTTGAGTTAGAATTGGATTTAAGCATTTTTTTTTTTTACTATCCGATAGTGGGAATGTGGTGGGAAATAAATTATTCATCCTATTTTTGTAATTCTTTTTAAATTTTCAGTTGGTGGTAGACTGGTTAGAGAGCATTGCAAAGGATGAAATTGGAGACTTCTCTGATAATATTGAATTTTATGCAAAGTCTGTATACTGGTAAGTTATTGATTTGCTATTGAGCATTCATGAGCATTTATAATCCATATATTACAAACATTTAAAACCCATGTCCTCTGTGCCAAATGTTGTGATAACCTCTAGTTTCCATGATATATTGGATTTTAATTTATAGCACATATTAAAACACTATATATCAAACTGATAAAGGTTCATGAAATATTAAATAGTGTGATGTATCTCACACTATTGAGATACATCACAATTCCCTTGTTTGGATTTATCTTTTGCTACAGAAAAAGCAGTTACAAGAAGCTTGCTTTTACTTTTATTTCAAAGTTTTCTGGAACCCAAGAGAAAGAGCCCCATTCTTATCTTTGGGAGGATGCTGTTTCAGAGGGTGAAGGCTGCAACAGTGTAGGAATGTTTTGTAGGTTCCACAAATTGCAACATTTAATGAAGGGGACCTGGAGTGCACTCACTCTGCTGGAAGATACTGGAAAGGCAGAAACAATTGGAGACAAGTCGTCTTCCATCTATCCAGACTCCATGATCTACATGTCATACGAGGATGTAGACCTAAGAGGATCCTATAAATTGATTTTATTTGCCAATATAAGAGGAAGTATACCAAATACAGAAATGTACTGAATACAAAACAATAAGCTTAATGAGTCGTGCCCTGAAATATTCCTGAGAGTAATTCACACAAGAATATACAATAAAATTGAGGACTGCCTAAGTTACACACAGTTTGATTTCAGAAAAAATCTTGTTACACGAGATGCCCTATTCAGCATACACGTTTTTGTACAGCTTTATAGAGATGTCAGTCACAGAGTTTACATGTGCTTCATTGATTTTGAAAAAGCATTTGATAAAATAAGACACAGCAAACTACAAATCCTGAAACAAGTGGGGCTATACAGCATACTTCACTTACCCATATTTTTCAGAGTATAAGACGCTCCAGAGTATAAGACACACTTTAGTTTTTGGGGAGGAAAAGGGGGGATTCTGCCTCTGCCTACCAGTTATTCATATGGCTAGCGTCCTTAGCCTGGTCAGCTTCAGCACATTAGTTCGCTGCTTGTGAGTTTGCACGTGTCTCGTTGGTGCTGATAAGCAGCTTCAATAGCACAGCTGATCGTTGGAAGCAGCTCTAGTGAGTATAGCAGGCGAAGTGCAGAAGCAGTAAGACAAGGCAGCAGCTGTTTTGGGTTGCCATTTTGGGCTCCGCGCCTTGCGTTTTCAGCCTCCAAACTCTCCATTTGAGAGCCATTCAAAGCTGCGGGGATTGCCAAAGCACATTGCTGCTGATTGCCGGCCAAAAGCACGACGCGCAGAGGCTAAAAACGCAGCGTGCGGAGGCCAAAAACGCGATGCACGGAGGCGGTGATCAGTGATGATGTGCTTTGGTGATCCCAGCAGCCTTGAACGGCTCTCAAACGGAGCGTTTGGAGGCTGAAAATGCGAAGTGTGGAGCCCAAAAATGCAAGCCATTGTCTGTGGCAATCTCTGCAGCCAGGAAGAGGCTGCGCAGGGGCCGAAGCTGGTGGGTGGGCGGGGCTACATTTGGAGTATAAGACGCACCCAAATTTTCAGCCTCTTGGGGGGGGGAAAGTGCACCTTATACTCCGAAAAATATGGTAATCCTCCAGGGAAACATTGAAGGCAAACGAGGTTCAGCCAGAAGGAGAACATCATGGCTTCAAAATCTAAGGGCTGGCTTGGACAAAACTCAGCAGCACTTTTTTGTGTGGCTGTTGATAAAAATAGGATCGCCGACATGATTGCCAACGTCTGATGATGGATATAGGAGGAGAAGAAGAAGAAGAAGTAGTAGGAGATAGTTGCTATTGCCAGAAAGTAGGTGATAGTAATAAACCATAGTTACGTGAGAAATTACCTGATATATGAAAAGAGCTATGAACTATTGAAATATATCACTACATAACTATAACATTAGAATATTTAATACAGTAAATGCTGTTGATGAAATGTTTTTGTTGTTGTTTTTAGGGAGAATACATTACACATTTTGAAACAGTGGCAATCAAACACATTCAGTGGGACTTTACGTCCATTAGTGACTGAAGTAGTAAGTATAACATACCAATTCCAGGCCTTAAATATCTAAATTAAATATGGACAAACATTCTTACATAAAAATAAATTTGTTAAAGTACCATTACAATAGTCAATATTTTATTTTCAGCTTTAATACACTTTCAAATAGATTACTTATCATGAGGAATAATTAAATGTATTAGTACTTAGATATAATAAGGGAATGAAAGGCAAATTAGAATGTAGGCTGGAATGGAAGGTGGACAGAAAGCTAATTTAAAAGAATAAGACTGTTGAGTTAAAATGGTTTTAATTGGAGCAACTAATAATAAGGAAACAATAGGATCTGAAGGTTTTATAACTAAAACTTAATCATAGATACATATATATATAAAGGAAATCAGTTACCTTTAAAAAATTTTGTGAATTTTATGCTCCATTAACAAATATTTTAAAATACCATAGTATTTAAATATTAATTGAATAATTAATCACAATTTGTATTTGAGGAGAATCCTTAGAAATATGTCAGGCTTTTTCCTGAATACTTTAAAAGGTTTAAAAGGGAGAGGCTAAGCATTATCTCTAAAAGAAAAACATTTTTAGGATAGAGAAGACTTGAAAGAAAGTAGTGATACAACTGAATTTTTCATACATGTATTGGTAATTTTATAGAATGAAGAGAAGCAGGCATTGTGATTGAGAAGTAAATTGAGGAAAAGGTTTTTAAATATCTTGTCTAATTTCTTAAAGAGTAGAATTGTAAAGTAATCCAGAGGATATTACTGTATAGAATTGCCTACTGTTACTTTACCTTAAAATCTGTATATAGAAGACTGTTCGATTTTTGTATTTAGGACCCAGATGCTCCAGTAAGGCAGAAAATGCCACTTGAAGATTTAGATCGTGAAGATGATGCACGATTGCTCAAGTTCCTTTTTACTCTCATTAGAGCAGGAATGACAGATGAGGTAAGCCAGTGGAAGCTAGTTGGGTTAAATGGTTAAAGACCAGGCTGGAAATCAGGAGACTGAGTTCTAGCCCTGCCTTAGGCATGAAAGATGGCTGGATAGCTTTGCTCCAATCACTCTCTCTCAGCCCAACCCATGTCATAGGGATGTTATTGTGGGGAAAATGGGAGGAGGAAGGAGTATTAGGTATGTTCGCTTTGAGTTGTTTATAAAAATAATAAAAATTTTATTTAATATAAAAATTAAATAAAAATTGTATTTAATATAAAGTTGGCTCAGATACAAAGATATGCAAATAGCTATAGAATCTGAACTGCTGAACTAGCATTATTTCTTCTGTGGAATTGTGAATTTGTGTCATAAACAGTATTCGTGAAATAATTTTGCTTAACAATAGTATTAGCTAATTTGTAAGCCACCCAGAGTCACCTTGTAAGGGAAATGGATGGCATAGAAATTTAATAAATAAATATATAAAAATTAACAATATTCAATTCCTTAAGCAGCTAGGATTGGCAAAATCATATATTTTTGTCAACGTAAGGTTGGAATAAATTGTCATATTTTAAACTCTGCTTGGTGCATCGAGCGGAACTTTGAATAATAAGACTTGTATTTTTGATTGAGTAGATGTTAACCGTTAAAATTTTAGAGTAAATGTCCAAACAAAAATTTTTAAAAGATGAAGCTCTACAGTTATATTTTGGTACAGATTAACCAGATTTCTAGCAAAAATTATCTTTCTCTCTCCTGGATTCTTCTGTTTATTTATTTATTTTATTGGAATTTGTCAAACAAAAACGAGAACAAGATTAAGAGAATAAAAATACAATGACAGGGACGATAGGCATGTTAGTGCACTTATGCACTTCTACTGACCACTTAAGTATGAAGTAAGGTCCACGGAAGTCAATTTGCGACTGAAACTGAAAATTTGTAGCTGAGACAACTGAATCAGGTAGAGAATTCCAGACTTTGACAACTATTACAGAAATCATATTTTTTACAGTCAAGTATTATTGTGGTTAAAACAGAAAAAGTCATTTACAGGTAAAACATTACAACCTATAATTTTATATGCAATACTTAGGTCTGACCGCAAGCGACCCAGTTCTAAGTTATCCAAACTGAGAATTTCAAGCCTAGTAGCCTAAGGAATTCTATTGTGTACAGAAGAGTACAAGACTTTTCTCATGAAGTACTTCTGAACCCGCTTGATTGTACTGATGTCAGATATATGGTGTGGATTCCAAACAGTTGAACAATAATCTAAAATTAGTCTAGCATAAGTTTTATAAGCCCTAATTAGCAATACAATGTTTCCAGAAAAAAAGCTTTGCAAAATTAAGTTTACAACTCTTAATGCTTTTTTAGCAACGCTGTTAGAGTGAGCTTTGGAGCATAAATCGTCAGAGATGAGTACACCTAGGTCCTTAACAAAGTGAGGGTTATCTGCTAGATCAATGCCACCTAGCTTATACTTGACATTCTGATTATGTTTACCAATATGTAAGACAGAGCATTTATTAATCGAAATTTGAAGTTGCCAAATAGATGACCATTCAGACACATAGTCAAGATCACTTTGCAAAACAACAGAATTATCTGTAGAATTGAATAATTTTATGTCATTGGCAGGCCCAAAGACTCTGCAAAAGGTGTGGCCAGGCCTGGAGAGCTGCAACACTTGAAGGATGGAAACTGTACCATGATCCTAACATGAATGGAGGTATTGAAATGAAAAATGACATAAGCACATATAGAACAAAGAATGACAAGATTCACTGTTTTGTTTCTTTATTTTAACATGTTTGCCCTTAGCTGTTTCTACAACTGTGCACTTGGAAAGGAAAAAAAAGTATTTATTTCAGTTCATCCAAGGTTACATATTCATAAAATATAGTTAACAAATATAAAGTTAAGTCCTTGATTATAATAGAAATAAGAGTCAATCTATCCTTATCTCCGAATTTGATATAAAGGGTCCAGATTTCTTATTTGCAATGTTTCTTAAAGATTTATCACAATTTCCAGGAACTGCCTGCTTCAAATTTAATATCTCGGTAACAATTTGAAGGATCCATAATTAGCTATACACCTTCTAGTTCCCTCCTTTCCTTTTACATTTAATTTAGGGAACACTTTCCTAGTTTTGTGAAACCTCACTTTGTTATTGCATCTAAAGTGAAAGCTGTGATTTTAAAGAATAAAAATTAAGAGGTGAGCTCATTTAACTAAGAATTGGAATGTAACCATAGACTATGATTTAATCATACTACAAGATTATCTGTTAAATTAAATGTTCTAGTAGAGAGATTTCAGTGCAAAAACTGAGATGATTTGACTAGAGAACTATTACAGCTGTATTGTCCTGGAGCTTTCTTATATGAAATGACATTAATTTTTCGGTGATGGCAACAACTTGCTTTTTCAGAATGTGCTCCTTCTTATCCCTGCTTCATGCTACATCACTTCATAAAATTACCTCTTACAAATAGGGCAAGAGCTAGAGCCAGTAGAAGGAAACCCATACAGATGCATTTGGAAAATCAGTTGCTGGCGACTTGCAGAAAAGGTAAGAAACTTACAAATCTACTATTCATTTCTAATATTGCCAGTAGCAGCATAAGCATATTATCAGTATGTCTTTTATAATTATGTGAATGTAAGAGTATTTTTAGCATGCCTTCCGCAATACTTGGAACATCCCATCCTAAGATTCAAACATTCTATTAACTAAATGTTGTATGTTCTCCTCCTGTAGAGTATCTTTTCCCAATCATTTTTCTCCAGTTGTATGCAGCTCCCGGAACTCTGAATAAAATACTGCAAAATTAAATATAATCTTAATAAGGAATTGCATGGTTTATTATGCATGCTGGTTTCCTAGGATGGAGAGCAGCAGGTGATGGCAGAGTACAAAGGAGTATGCAACTTCTCTTGGAGATTGGTAGTTCTCTCCATTTTGGGGGAACCTGATGACTAGATGAACCTTTAATGCATTGCAATATTTCACTAATTAGCATCAGCCTGAGTATCAGCTCCATTCTCTTCAATATCAGTACAATGTTAATTCACTACATTGGCATTGGCACAGTAATTGTTTAACCATCTAAGTTTTCACAAAACAAGTGGATGGAATAGAATTTAAGCATATTGCCTTGAATTTCAGTCTTTACTTGGTCTTGCTTCATTTTTTTTCATGCAAGCCCCAATCTTAGGGATTTCATATTTTGGCAGGACAAATGCTTCCTCTTACGCTGTTTTACCCGCAGAAACGGCTTATGGTATTTTATTGTTTTGATTGCTTCAGATGTGTCTGAATGTCATGCTTTAGTAATAATATATATTACATTTCTTAAATATGACATCAAAAATATTTCTGATTTGAATATTTTTAGGAACAGTTTGACAAGTATGAGAGAGCAATCTATGCGGCACTTAGTGGGAATCTCAAACAGGTATGACACAGGTTTTTTTCAGTAACTGTTGGAAGTGTTGAACATTTTGCTATCATTCTGAGGCATATAATGGAATTGCAAGCCAGAGATTCTACAAATAAAAAGTAGCATAGTTGTAGCTTCTGAAGCTTATAAGTAAGCCCATACAAGTAGTCTTCAAGATGGAGTCTGCCCATTGCAATTAATTAATTAATTTATTTATTTATTTATTTATTTATTTATTTATTTATTTATTTATTGGTTCGATTTATATACCGCCCTTTTCCAGAGACTCAGGGCAGCTTACAATGCGTTAAGCAATTAAGTAAGTTGCATGTTAAGTAAGTTGCATGTCATGAGTCATTAAGCAAAACCTCCTCACTTAATTACCCCAGTTCTTGCTCTCTGATGAAAATATTAAGCAAACAGGAGAGTCATTTAACAAAGAATAGGGTGCCGTGGGGATGGGGCTGAGAAGCCTACACAGGCTCAAGATTTCCTGCTCTAGGCTCCCAAGGCTACTCACATCCCCATAAACTACAGAAAAATGGAGCCTACTTAAAAAAATTAATTTGACAGTATTGCGAGAATAGAACCTGTTGCAAAATGGGAGTTTGCTTTTTTTGTAAGAAACTAATCCTGTATCAGGCTGGGTGCCTCTATCAAAAGCTAAAAAAACAGAAAGGGTATGTTGGGTATTGCTGGTGCCCTGGAACAGGCTTGAATTCTGCAAGTCCTTGGGATCTCCTCTTATTCACTGGAGGCTTGCAAGTTCCAAATGCCCTAATCTTCCCTTCCTTGCTGGATGGGAAAGAGGCTGGTGGCTTGCAAGCTGAAGCTGATTTGTGCTCACTACAGTTGTCTGATCTCTATTGAGTCACTGAGTGGCTGCAGAGAGCCAACGGAATGGGGTGGGTGGGTGGGTGGGGGAGTACTGGAGCATCCTTGCAGTCAGTTGTAAGAGTGGTGACTGTGAGATTACTGCAACCATCATAACTTTGAAACTAGGCCACAAGTAGCTTTTGGGGAATCTGTCATAACTTCCAACGATCATTAAGCAACCTGTCATAAGTCAAGGGCTACCCTGTATGTGATACTGTCTTTTGAGAAGAATCTTATCATTAAGAACAAGGTGATTTCTTTGAAATTAATTGTAACTAATATTAACTGTAGTTGGCAAGAATTTCCAGGTGCTTCTCTCTAGTCCAGGTGCTTATGTGGAAAGATATTAAAATCAAAGTTAGCTGCAATTCATTCTCATTGTGTGTGTCAGTAATTCCTAGCTAAATAGGGCTCGCTTGGATTGTTTTAAAATTATATTTTCTCCAAAACTTTAATTTGTTGGGGCTTTTGTTTTGCTTTCTTTGTGACTTTAAAGCTTCTTCCAGTTTGCGATACCTGGGAAGATGCTGTTTGGGCATACTTCAGGGTCATGGTAGACACACTTGTTGAACAGGAAATTCGTTCATCTGTGATGAATGCAGAGGAGAAGGAAGAACTTCCCAGAGAATATTTGGAAACAAAGTGAGTTGTTTTTTGGTTTGTTCAATAGCTGCTATGAAATTTTGAAGGCGATGCTAACTGCCATTTTTTCTTCATTATTTGAAGCTGGACTTTAGAAAAAGTATTTGAAGAACTTCAAGCAACAGACAAAAAGGTAAATCTGAGGCTTTTTCAAAATTAAAGGAGTATATTATAGCCTACTCTTATATGTATTTTCTCATAATCAAGTCCCGTAGGGTTCTCAGGGGCAAGCTTCAAGATAAAGTTGTAATAATGTATTCGTTTACTTGGGAAAAAAGACTTTGGACACAGTTTACTGAACTATGAACAAACACATTGGATTGCCCTAGTCTTAATCTGCAGTAGCATAATTTTATTAGTCAAAAATATTACACTAATTTTAAAAAAATCTGATGCAGTGACCACACCATACTGTTTTATCTATTATCATTTATGCAATGGATGTGTTCACATATTTACTTTTAAACCAGGATATTTAAACTGTGTTTTGAGTAAGCTTGCACATCAAATTTGATCATACAGATAGATTTTTACACATCATTAAAAAAGAACAAGTAAATCACCTGATGAATTTATAATGAAATATGAATCAGCTAGTAAATGTACCTTATTACTGCACAGAAATGCCCTTCACATAAGTATGCTGCAAAATAATAATCTTTTTCAAATATGCCTAAATATCTTGATTACAAATAATTTTCTATGATTATATGTTATGACTTCATAAATACATAAATTGTTTTTCAGAGAGTTTTGGAAGAGAATCAAGAACACTATCACATGATTCAAAAGTTTGTTATCCTAGGAGATGTGGATGGTAAGTTTTGCAGTAGGTCTTTTTTCATTCCTCAGTTCTCTGTGTTTTAGTAGTGCTTTTATAGATTAGGCATAGTTACAAGGCTTTAAGAATTTAGTTACTTATTCTCTTCAGAAAAGATGGGTGAGAAAGAAAAGTCTGTAATTTGAAATGTTTATAGATGGGGGGTGGGGAGTGGGATGCGGTTGATATTTAAGAGGGTCACTTGTGACTATGTTGCCTTTTCTGTAGTTCTGTGATGGGCAGTTGTAATTATTTTATATTTCTTGCTTTTATTTTTCAGGTCTTATGGATGAATTTTACAAATGGCTTTCCAAAGGCAGAAATATGCTCCCTGGGCATCTGCTTCGATTCATGACTCATCTCATTTTATTTTTCCGTACTTTGGGGCTTCAAATCAAAGTAAATGAATTTATTTATTCAGCTTTAATAAGTATACAAATTATCCAAAAAAAATAGAACTAGAGAATCACAGCTAACAAACAGAACTTTCTAAATGTTAAATGTGATCATGAAAAATTACTATTCCTGTCCCAGTGATGTATCTTAAAATATGAGAACTGGTTGCAAAAAGTACATTCAGATCCATTAAAAAGGTAGCAAAATGAGAGTTTTAATATTAATTACATATTATTATAATATATTAAGGTTAAGGTTATACTTTAAAATAATTAGGCAATTTTATTAAAACATTTGTTTTTCCATATAGGAGGAAGTATCAATTGATGTTTTAAAGGCCTACATTCAGGTAAATTATTTCATTACTTGCACAAATGGAAACATTAATATAAGAGCAAAGATGTTACCTCTTTTGTATAATTGCACATTTATGACCCTTTTTACATATAGAGGATATCATCAAATTAGTTGAAAGAAGGTATTATTAGATTTTAATGGCACAAGTATACTGATGCATTGCTATTCACTCTCCCTTTCAAGTAAGTGTAAATATATATGCATGTGTGTCTATCTATATTGTGTTGTTATATCATTATATTTTATATTAGATATTATAGCAATATTTATATTGTCTCCCAAAATATTTGTTTTCTGTTCCAGTGGTTAATATGTGAGAAGCACACTGATCTCATAGCATTTTATGTCAGCCACCTGCCTCAAGATGTAGCTGTTGCTCAGTATGCTGCATTCTTAGAAGATGTCATAGACACTGAACAACGGCACCACTGTCTGGAGCTTGCCAAGGAAGCAGGTTAGAAAAAATGTGATGAATTGGACATGTTCTTAGGGAACATTTAACTCTTTCCTTGGTTGGCAGCTATTTGTAAGTGGATGCATATGATTATAATACTCTAAACAGAGCATGCACAATTTAGCTGTCGTAGCTTGAAATGTTAATAGTGGATATGATTTTTATAATTTTAGTTCTTTAATGTGCCATAATGCCTACTTGGTTAAAAGATCTGCAATGAAATTTTGCCTCCAAGAAATTACCAGGGTAAATGCAATAAAGACAATATTTCCATTTAAAGTTATTTTAGTTTCACCTCATAGAAAACTACTACTCAACAAATTTCAATGTTTCTGTTTAATGCCATTTCTTATCCATACAGATATTATAAATACCTCCTCCTCTTGGTATATAATCCTTGTTGTTTTTTCAAAATAGGTTTGGACATTGCAACTATAACAAAAACAGTGGTTGAAAACATTTGCAAAAAAGACACTAGTGAGTTCTTCCACCATGATCTTGCAATAGAGACAGGCACAACAGAGGTGAGTGGTGGTTTCATGTGCTGTGCCTCTAACACTAACCAGCATATTCTGCCTACTTTTATCAGCTGCAGAAGCTGTTCCTATATGAATTTGTATGCATAACCACTTTGTTTTATTTTTCTCCCAACAGCTTCTAGTCAATAAAAATAATTGCAAAAGTTACAATTGCTATAGTAATTCATTGGAATTCTTTGCATGTCTGTGTTCCAATCTGTTGGCAAGTACTTCTTTTAAATGTTTGAATGGCTCAAAATAGCAATCCTGATTCTACAGTTATACACTGTTCTTGAAAACTCAGAAAATGCTGAAAACTCAAATATATAATTTAATATAAATTGTAGTTAATTCTAAATATGCCAGATACTTGTGATTCTCCAATAATGCGCAATTAAAATCTGTAGACTGTAACCAGCAAATCCCTTTTCTAGCCTTAAAAGCTAATTTGTATATTTGATTACCCTAGATATTAACACAGGATTTTTTCCCCCCAGGATGATCGCTTGAAGATTGATGTGATTGATTGGCTAGTATTTGATCCTGCTCAGAGAGCTGAAGCACTTAAGCAAAGCAATGCTATAATGAGGAAATTCTTGGGTACTGCAGTATTCATGATTTTGAAATAAATAAATAGATAAAGCATTTTTTAAAAATTTGATTTATATGCCGCCCTTCTCCGGAGACTCAGGGCGTCTTACAGTGTGTTAAGCCTTCATACTTTTGTATATTTATGCAAAGTCAGCTTATTGCCCCCACAATCTGGGTCCTCATTTCACCTACCTTAGAAAGGATGGAAGGCTGAGTTAACCTTGAGCCTGGTGGGATTTGAACTTGCAGTCATTGCAAGCAGCTGATCTTAATAACAGTGAATTAGTCCACTGCGCCACCAAGACTCCTATTGAATCTGAAAGCAACTTATGTTCTTAAATAATATTTTATAGCATCTAAGAAGCATGAAGCAGCCACAGAAGTATTTATAAAAATTCCACAAGACTCTATAGCTGAAATATACAATCAATGGGAAGAACAAGGAATGGAGAGTCCACTTCCGGCTGAAGATGACAATGCTATTAGAGAGCATTTATGTATTAGAGCATACTTGGTAAGAATGTGACGAAGTTCCAAAGAGGACACCCTGTCTCCTAATTCCAAAAATATGTCAGTGCTCTAATATTAGGTGTGAAAAATATAGTGTTTAAACATATAGTTTATTTTAACAAACAAGCTAATCCAGAGGTCAGAGACAGTAGTAAAACCTTATTGCATTCTGAGATTGAATCTTATTTCAGATTAAGCCAAACAGAGTCATTTCTGTTCTTTTTTTAAAAAAAATAAGTTGAACTGAGTTAGATAGGCTTAGCTCTCTATTCTTATCACCTTATGAGGAAGAGGGAACAAAGAGTCTTTGAACTAGCTAGATGTTCAAAATATTTGTTTAAATATATTCAAGGACAGAGAATTCATAAATGCATAACCTACATATTTCTAGATTTATGCATTTGATAATAACTATGTATTTCCCACTCAATATAGGAAGCCCATGAAGCTTTTAATGAGTGGTTTAAACACATGAATTCAGTTCCACAGAAGCCAGGTCAGCTTTCACAAGCAAGTTTCACAGAAAAAGTTGCCCATGAACTTAAAGAGAAGAAATATGAGGTAAATATATATGAAAAAATGACTTGTTCATAATATATTGAAATATAAATCTTACTCATAAATACCTTATCCATACAGATAAAGTGTGAATAACTTACCAATATATTTCAGGCTAGCCATAGCCAGAAATTTATGTTAGGATTTTGATCTTTTTGTGTGTATGCTATTTTGGCTCATACCTTTTTTTCTTGTTATCTTTTTTCAGGTAGATTATGGCATCTGGAAAGGTCTTTTAGATGCTCTTACAGCTGATGTAAAAGAAAAAATGTATAATGTCTTATTGTTCATTGATGGAGGATGGATGGTTGATGTCAGAGAGGTTGGTTGATATCAAATACACATTTAAAGCTAGTCCTACATAATAATAAGAATAAAATAATGGAATAGCTGCATTTTTTACCACTAGAATGCTGCTATGTAGTGTTCAGAGTTTACTTCTTCTGGACTGACTCTTAGATTCTAAGTAATCATAATTACATAATTACACAAACTAACCAAGTAAATAGTGCCTACACTTAAACAGAAATGAAATTGCAAGATCACATATACTCTGGTTTAAAATTACCTTCTACTATCTTATATTATAATGAAGGGCCAAATTTAATAGCCCTGTAGTGAGGTTAGTTTTTGTGGGTTAAAATTGGAAGAATTGCACCTCATTTACTCACTTTTTCTCTATTTGAGAGTGGTGGGTTTTCAAAGATTGAAGTAGAAAGAGTTAAGGACTTTGACTTAATACATGTCTATACTTTTTAATCAAGGATGCTGAAGATGACCCTGAGCGTTCTCATCAGATGATCATGCTGCGAAAACTCTGCTTGCCAGTGTTGTGCTTCCTCCTTCATACAGTCTTGTACAGCACTGGACAGTATCAGGAAGACTTAAGACTTGCTGACTTGATTGCTTCAGATAGGCACAAACTCTATATGGTAATATACTCTTTGGATTGTTTTTTAATATTCTGCTTGTCTCTAAATTCTGTAGTGTACATTTCTTTAATTTCACTATGGTATTGCATAGAAAATTCCAAAGATTACAGTCAAACTATTAAAAAGTATGAATACCGTATATACTCGAGTATAAGCCGACCCGAATATAAGCCGAGGCCCCTAATTTTACCACAAAAACTGGAAAAACTCATTGACTCGAGTATAAGCCGGGGGTGGGAAATGCAGCGGCTACTGGTAAATTTCAAAATAAAAAAAGACTGGTCAAAAGTGCGAGGACCTGTCAGAAATCACTTTTTTCAGCCCTCTGGGTAGTCCTTTTGTGCATATGGACTACTCAGGGCTGGAAAAGTAATTTTTGACTGGTCCTCGCACTTGTGACCAGTCCTCGAACTTACGACTGTCCTCACATTTTACGTTTTTTCCCTATCTTATCACCATGGTGAAGAGAAGCAGCTGTGAAATGAGTGACATGGTTGTTAAGAATGCTACAATGGGCATAAATGATGACGAGTCAAAAGTGCGAAGATTGGTCAAAACTGCAAGGACCTGTCAGAAATCACTTTTTTCAGCCCTCTGGGTAGTCCTTTTGTGCATATGGACTACTCAGAGGGCTGGAAAAGTAATTTTTGTCTGGTCCTCGCACTTGTGACCAGTCCTCAAACTTACGACTGTCGTCACATTTTACGTTTTTGCCCTATCTTGTCACCATGGTGAAGAGAAGCAGCTGTGAAATGACTGACATGGTTGTTAAGAATGCTACAATGGGCACAAATGATGACCAGTCATAAGTGCGAAGACCGGTCAAAAGTGCGAGGACCTGTCAGAAATCACTTTTCTCAGCCCTCTGGGTAGTCCTTTTGTGCATATGGACTACTCAGAGGGCTGAAAAAGTAATTTTTGACTGGTCCTCGCACTTGTGACCAGTCCTCGAACTTACGACTGTCCTCACATTTTACGTTTTTGCCCTGTCTTATCACCATTTCTCTCTCCCACTCTCTTTCTTATTCTTTCTCTCTCCCCCTCTTTCTCTTTCTCCCCCGCTCTCTCTCTCATTCTCTTTCTCCCCCCTTTCTCAAAGAGAGGTGGTAGGTTTGAGCAGAAAGATTGCTGTACAATAAAAAAGATGAAAGGGAAGAAAACCACCCCAAACACATATAAAGATATTAAGATAAAGAATGAATTGTTAAACTTTAAAGAATAAAAGAGAACAAATATGAATAAATAGCAATAATTAGATACACACATACAAACATACAATGTATTTTCTTTGAACAGAGTATTTGGCCGGTTCACAAATTTAAACAGTGTTCAGTCATTTCACTTAAATCTACAATTTCTATATTTCCTTTTTGCCATATTTATTCTCATCTATTTTTTAAAAAAAACCAATATTACCCTTCATCCTCATCTCTAATCTTAATCAAATTCAATTTTTCACTTCTATTCTATATTATACCCCTTCCCATTGTCATCTATTTTTATATCCATCCTCACATTGGTTAATTATGTAATATTACAGTTGTTCAATACAAATTCAACATTTTAATATAAATCAATTAGTTATATAACTATCTTTTTTGTATATTAATCAATATGAACATGAATATTCCAATTATTTCCATGCAATCCAATTTCTTACAAATCAGTTACCAGTAATTATATTTACCAATAATAATAAACCAAATAATTTCCCCCATATATTCTTCCAAACCACAACTTAACCATTTCTGCTTTCAACACAATATACAATTAATAGTATCTCAATTATTACAATTCCCTAGTTAAATAGAGCTTTTTCTTTTGTGTTTTAAAATCTTGAACTCTCCTCTTTTGCTGTTTGCCATAAATTTCCCATTGTTTGCACCTACCTTTTTTGATGAGGAAAAAGAAAAGAAATCTGCCTTTCCAACGTTGCAAGCAAACAGCAAAGCCAACAACCTGCTTTAGTTTCGTTTTCGTTTTCAGCTTGAATTGTACAAGGAGAAAAAAAATGTGCTTCAGCAGCACTCTTTGCAGCTAGCAAAGAGACCCCTGCCCAAAACAGCTGAGAGCAAATCAGCTGAGAGTCGGGAGGCTGTTCAAATCAATTTATGGTAATTAACCTATACTGAAGCTGAAAGGGGCTGTTTTTTCTATTTTTGCAGACACGGGTGTACTCATTCGTTTTCTTTTAAAAAGGCATTTTTTTTCGTGACTCGAATATAAGCCGAGGGGGGCTTTTTCAGCCTGAAAAACATGCTGAAAAACTCGGCTTATATTCGTGTATATACAGTAAGCTAGTTTTTCCAATTTTTAATAAAATGTAAAATATAATTAAGCAATTGAATACTTAGGATATTGGTAGGCTAACCACAAAAATGAATTTAATTACCATGCTGGTTGTTACAGAATTCAGAGAATTAAGAAGCGGAATGAATACTTCATTAAAATAGATTTCTCTTTGGTCACCAGCTTTCCAGGCAAAGAAGATTGAATATTTTATCTCAGATTGTGATTTTGCTTTCATTGTTATTTCCTATCCTGCAGATATTTTCCAAGGAGGAACTCCAGAAGCTCTTACAGAAGTTGAGAGAGTCTTCCCTCATGCTTCTGGATCAAGGTCTTGATCCCCTTGGATATGAAATTCAGTCTTAATTGCATTGTTCTAGGTAATTCAAATAAAATTAGTGATACAAACAAATATAAGGTTTGGATCCCAGATTCTTGGCCTCCATGAAATAGAGAATATTTGGATTCAACCTCCATTGTTTTATACAGAAATATTTAAATATTTTATTGGCATTGGCGCACAGCAGTTTGGATTTTTTTTAATATGTAAAATAAAGAAGTGCATGGATAATACTTTGTATTTTTCTCAATAAAATTGTAAACAACAATTTAATTTGTAATGAGGTTTATATTGCTTAAATGTTGGAAGTAGTTTGCCAGGTTGTGAAGTGGCCAATAGATGTAACAAGGAAGTATTATAGATAATCCTCAATTTAGAGCTTGTTGTTTAATTACCAAAGTTAACAACAGCATCAGAAAAGTGATGTACGGCCTATAAAACATTTCTAATCTTTCTAAAACATCATACCACAGGGGCCCCTCTGCAGTCATATGACCACATTTTGGGCATTTGGCAAACATTTATGACCAATTGTCTGCAGCCCCACAAAGGATATCCCTTTTGGCTGCAGGAACAGAGTTGAATCCTGAAGATTTCCAGCAGTCCCCTGAAGAATTTTCCCTCCCTGTGTGGAGGGTAGGGGAATCCCTTCAGTAGCCTCCTGCAGGAATGGAACTGAATCTTCAACAGGTAGCTTTTTCACCCTATCTGCTTAACAACCCAGGGAACTGCTTAATAAGTAGCAGGTTTGCAGTCATTGACAAAGCATGTTTGGTTGCAACAATACAAAAAGGATGATGAGGAATTGGAAAGAGTACAGACAAGAACAACAAATGGCTTGAAGGCTAAATCCTGAATATATTTAGCTTAAAGAATAGTAGACCAAGGTGAGACACGATAGCCATCTTCCAATATTTTGTGTGTTGTCACAGGGAAGAGAGTGTAGATTTGTTCTCCATCTGCCCAAGAATACGATATGAACTAATATCCCTGATACCTTTCTTGCCACTCTGATCAATACACCCAATTGGCTGGTGGCAAGGTCCGATGGATGAGTGGTAATTGGCTACTTTGGAATCAAGGCCAAAATCAAATCCTTTAACAAAGGATTGAGTAACAAAGAAAAGTCAGAGGAGCCACTCAGGTGCCTGCTGGAGATGTAGGGCTTCCCAAAGAGCACCTACTGACAGTGGATGAGCCCCCTTCCTCCCTGAAGGGAGGTGGCCCTTGGGAATAGACTGCAGTGTAGAGCACTGGTGTACTTTCCTCCCTGGTCTCTCTTTGTTCCCCCTTCTCTCCCTCCAGTAAGTGGCAGACAGTTCCTTGCATCAGAGGAGGCTTCATAAGGGCTCTGCTGAAAGTCATGAGGGGAGGGAAACCAGCTTATATTATAAATGTAGTCTTCAAGTTACAACCACAACTGAGCCCAAAATTTCTGTTGCTAAGCAAGATACTGAGTTTTGCTTGTCAGAAGGTCACAAAAAGTGATCACATGAACCCGGGACACTGCATCTTTCATAAATACGAGTCAATTGCCAAACATCTGAATTTTGATCATGTGATCACAGGGATGCTGCAACAGTCATATGTGAAAAATGGTCATGTCAATTTTTTCAGTGCGATGTAACTTCAAAAAGTCACTACATGAACTGTTGTAAGTTAAGGGCTACCTGTATAGAAAAAGAATGTCCCCTGGCAGCTTCCCAGAAATCAATGTGGAAGCAAGCAGGAGGCGTGAACTCTTCGGAAGACAGGACAGTACCATATGCCTCAGGAGTTTAATTTAGCAAAATTGTGGCTGGGTCCTAGGATTGGGATTGGGATTGAAATTTGACAAACTCATTTCATTCCTTGCCAACTTCCCAAAGGAAAGTCACTGGGAAAGTCCAAAGTCACTCCTGCTCCTACTGCTTTTTTATTTGCCCATGGTCAAGCTTTTTTTTTCCCCAGGTGAGGAAATATTTCTGAAAGAAGTTTTATGTATTCATAAAGTCCCCAGGAACTGAACCCATCTTGCCTTTGTGCCATGTCTCTGAAATCGTGGGGCTGATTCTTTCTGGTTGTGTTCGCACCACTCGCTCAGTCACAAAACGTGTGTCAATTCAGCGCAAACGGAGATAGAATTATCCTAGGTGGCTCAGTGGCTAAGACACTGAGCTTGTCGATCAGAAAGGTCGGCAGTTCGGCGATTCGAATCCTTAGTACAGGTCTCCTGCGTGAGCAGGGGGTTGGACTAGATGACCTCCAAGGTCCCTTCCAACTCTGTTACTGTTACTAGAAAGGCGATGACGGCTTCTGTGACTGAGAGACACCCGCATTCCTAAATGGCCGGTTCCAGCCTTTTGGCTGGACTTGCGCCGCTGCCTTTACAGAGCTCGTGGCTCCGAAAAACATCCTCTCTCCTACACCCTACAGGCAGACCTCTCACCCGGCGCCGGGTTGGACTGAACTTCTCACCATTCCCAAAACACCCGAAAAAGCCGAAGAAGCCAACCGGCGTCGAGACTGGCCTGCGCAGCTCACCCTGAGCCACGATGACATCAGCCCGCCCAACAATCAGCCCGCCCAACAATAGCCGGAGGCTGAGCGGCGCCCATCCTGAGCCCAGAGAGGGCAGCCGGCCCAGAAAGGCGAGGAGACCCTTCCCGGGTGGGTTTCTGCCGGGGAAGGACCGGGTTCCCGCGGCAGCGGAAGTTCCTGCGCCCGAGTCACGTGGGCGGGCGAGGAAGAGGCCGTGGCGGCCGTTGTGCCAGCTGTTTGCCCGGGAGCGGTGGCTGCTTCTGCTGCTGCTCCCCAGGAAGTGGACGTGGAACTGGGAAGAAGCTCCAGCATGGAGGGGTGGCTTCCAGAGCGCGGCCGGTTGGCGGTGGGGCTGCTAGTAAACTTGGCGGCGTCTATTTGCATCGTCTTCCTGAACAAATGGCTGTACGTGCGAATGGGCTTCCCCAACCTCAGCCTCACGCTGGTGCACTTTGCCGTCACCTGGCTGGGGCTGTATGTGTGCCAGTCGCTGGGCGTCTTCGCCCCCAAAAGCCTGAGGCCGCGCCAGATCCTCTCCCTAGCGCTCAGCTTCTGTGGCTTCGTGGTCTTCACCAACCTCTCTCTGCAGAACAACACGGTCGGCACTTACCAGCTGGCCAAGGCCATGACCACGCCGGTCATCGTGCTCATCCAGAGTGTGGCCTACGGCAAGACCTTTGCCACCCGCATCAAGCTCACTTTGGTGAGAAGCAGGGCAGGGTGTGACGGGTGGGCCGAAGCCAAAGGAAGAGGGCTGCCCTCGCTTGCGCGTGCTGACGGTTCCCAAAATAATGGGCTGCAATCTTTGAGCAATGAGAAATTGAGCTGGAAGTGAAGTATTGTCAGAAATAGCATCCACTGTAGACAGAATGGCCTTTTTGGTTGATTATGAAGGCTGGTTAAAAATAATTGATTTAGACAATTGCTTTCCCTGGTATGATGCTCCCAGATTTGATGGATTAGTGTCTCTATAATTTCTAGATAGTATGGATGTGCTGAGTAGGGATTATGAAAGCCAACATGCCCAAAGGGTAAAGAATTGGTGAAGGCTGCTGTACTGGCCGAGTTCATTGTATTGTACAGTAATATATATATATATATATATATATATATATATATATATATATATAT
>WNWU01013802.1:23153423-23166447 GCA_012654045.1 Ptyas mucosa | reverse complement strand
TATATATATATATATATATATATATATATATATATATAAATGTAAAATAATGAATGTCCATAGTTGAGTGTGACTAGCTGTTTAGGGGCTTTGACTCAAAACTATAAAATGTAAATGCCCCCTTTTCATCCTAAAATTGCAAGATATTTATCAGGTTCAATCACAAAACCAAAAAATATATGCTGTTTTAAAATTTGTCAGACAAGATGTTATGAAAAGTTAGGGATATAGCGCCTACTAGCCTCCTGTTTTATTTATACAGGTTAGAGGCTGTAGAAATTCTAATCATTCGGAAACCAAAAAGTTTATGAAGATTGTTTCAGTACTAAGAAATAATACTGAAATACTTAGGCATCAAATGTTTCTTTCTTTCTTTCTTTCACAGATTCCTATCACTTTAGGTGTTTTTTTAAATTCTTATTATGATGTGAAATTTAGTTTACTTGGAATGATATTTGCTGCTCTTGGTGTTATAGTGACATCTCTTTATCAAGTGGTAAGTTAAAGATGATTTTTTTAAAATGCAAACTTAGAATAATATTTTATGTAATCTATTCTGTATTAATTTCCAGTCTTCTGAGTAGAACATATTTGTTCTACATAGTTTCTTGTTATTTAAATATGTCTTATTTAACTGTAGGAAAAGCTATTTTCAGTTGGAAAAACTCTGCACAAATATATAAATTGCATTTGCAGAAGGCTGCCATATGCACTCTTATCCCAACCTGGTGCCAAGTTGTTTTTGGCCATGGCTTTTGACCATGGATGATGCTGTCTTAAATTAATAAGGAGTTTTGTTCAAAATACTTGTAATATTATTAATATTTTAAATAGTTATTTGAAGAGTTAATTGATGAAGAATGGCCAGTTTTTAAAAAATATTGTCGGATTGTGTATTGATCTACAGGGATGAGAAACTTGCTTATTCTGTTTTGTACTCAACAATAAACTGTGTGCATAGGGATGAAAAAATTTGCTTGCAAGAAGCTACTGCATTGTAATATCAATTATTTTGTCTGTGAATAGCCTATTAACCATTTAAACAGTTTTGAACAGTCTTGATAGTGGTTCACCCCAGTTTCAATAAAAAAGAATATAGGTAGCTCAGAGATGAACTATGGAGTCCTTGGTATTCTCTGAGTTTGGTTGTTTGCTTCCAAACCTAATTACCCAATTAGGTAACATCATCAAAGCTAGGAGGAAATGGGGTTTGCTTTCTGTTTATATATAGTAGCTTGCCCTCTCAGTGTTGATAGTGGTGGTGTTTTCTCCTTGGTAATTCCTTGATTAGGCTGTTGTTTACTATTTGATGGTTGGTAGTTCCATTTCATAGCTTGTGTTAGTTCTGTTGTGGTTGGGCGAGCAGGCATTCATCCAAGTTTATATGCATTATTTTTCCCATAATAATTTTCTGGTGAGAGATAGGTGACATTTCTTCTTTTTAGAATGGGAAGGGAATTGAAAAGACTTCTCAAAGAGTAAGTGGAAGCTTTATCACTAAACATACATTTTAAATTGAGTTTCCTCAAGGCAAATACAAATAACTGATATTTTAAAGTTTAAAATGTTTTCATTAAAGATAATTAAGCAAAACAGTAAGTGATTGTTTTTAGAAGTTTTTACTTATCTTATTGTTGACTTTCTATTGACTTTGGGAGCAATAAGATTACAGGTAGTACCCATAGGCCTCTGCTTTCTCCACCCAGCAACAGGGCAACAGCTTCCAATGCAAGCTTGCAAGCTTGATTCTCCAGAAGCGTGTCCAACACAAGCTGCAGGGCATGCACTGCACCTCTGGCAAGCTCTCATTCTTCCACTTCCTCCCATTTTGCACTACACTGAACAATGCCTCCTGAACAGCTACCACCTTTGCCCAGGGAGCCACCGTTGCCTGTTCTGTGTCATCCAGCAACAAAACATGCTATGCCTCACGGTCCTTTCTCGCTGCACATTCCATGGTCTTCAGGCTATTGGTCCTTACATTGACAATGTAACCTGGGAGTCTTCCACCTGTACCACTGCCCTGCTTCCTCCCAAGCTGATAACTCCTAGAGTTGTTCAGCCAGCATGGTTATTATTAAAAATATTGGCAGCTGAAATCCTTATATAGAAGATGCCCACACTGGGGAAATTTACTCTAGAACTATCCATGAAGGTCATAGCTGGAATATTTTCTTGTTTCCTCAATTTACCCATACTGTGCAGTTTTTAGCTTGCAGCAACTTCAAGTTCAAAAGTTTTACTCATGTTTTCTCCATAATATTTAACTGCTAGCAAGCTTGCATATTAAGATGCCCCTCTACTTTTGAAATATTTTATTCAGTTTCATTTTTTTGGCATTTTAAGGAATCTGTGATCTAGACACTGATATTTATGCCATTGTATCAGGATAAACAGAAGAAACTGATTGTCTTTTCTTTCAGATTCTTCAGCTGCCTTGTGCAATTGGAATAAAAAGGGTTGAGCTATACATGCTTTTCTTAAAGTACATACCAATGCAGTATTTTAGTAGGCATATTGTAATTTTTATGTCAAGGTTAGACATGTGGGCTATTAATATATTTTTCTTGGTTTCAGTGGGTAGGAGCAAAACAACATGAACTACAGGTAAATTCTATGCAGCTACTATACTATCAAGCACCAATGTCATGTGGCATGTTGCTGTGCGTTGTACCATTCTTTGAACCAGTTTTTGGAGAAGGTGGAATTTTTGGCCCCTGGACACTCTCTGCTGTGGTAAATTGTTTATTTTTCTTCTTCGTTCTATTTGTTCTAAATGCTCTTAAAATTTAACAAACAACATTCCTGTTCAAATATAGGCAAATATAATCCTAAATTTGGAAGTTCTTTATTGAATCAGTGTTTCCCATTATTTAGTTGCTAGCTACTGAATTTTCAAATGTGAGATATTACAACTGAAGGACTGCATGAAAAAGTCAACCCAATACTGAATTATTTTTTAAAATAATCTTCACTTTATAGATTAACATAAATTAGTCCGACTAATAATAACTGCATACAGTATATTACTTTTCAAATTTCTTCAGGTATTTGTCTGAAGGCACACAATGAAGCAATCTTGCTGAAATCAAACAAGCCGGTCTTGATTGATTCATTTACATTGTCTTGGTTAGAGAGGTTGGCTTGGGGTATTCCTTGGTTCTTCTCTTGCCCTGAATTTTGATTATTTTTTACTCTTTGCCAGCTTCATAATAAAAGTTTTGGGAGCATAACTTTTAACTTGTGCTTTAATTGTATATCACTCCATGCATGATGTAATCAAAAGGCATAGTTTATAAATTCAGTAAATGATAAATAATTCAAAATACACTGATAATGCCTCCTTAAATGGTGACGAAACATTTGCAACCAAATTGCCAAGCTCGGAGCTCAAACCAACAGCCTAACTACCAAGCCAAGCTACTAATATTGAAACACATTTCAGTGATAAATAAAACTGCTTAGGAGATGGTACTTGAGATATTGCTGGAAGTAGGTATTGTGAAATGTAAATCTAATAAACCCTTTTTATATAGTTTTGTTAACTTTTATACTCCATATTTCAGCTTGCAATTAAATGTTCAAAGAAAAATGCTTCCAGATTTTTAACATTTATCAAATGGAATAATAATTCAAAGTAGAAAAAGCTAAGGATAAGAAATCAGATCCAATTGTTTATAAACACAGGCTGTAATTCTTACTGTGAATGTAAAATGTTCAGAAAGGCAATGGACAGGATACCATTTGCAACCATCTGTCACTTTATAGAGAATATTGTCTATTAAAAATCATTTGCAGTGATTTGTAAGTGCTTTTTTTTTTTTCCTAATCCACAGTCTATGGTGCTGGTCTCTGGAATAATAGCATTTATGGTGAACTTGTCTATTTACTGGATTATTGGGAATACTTCACCAGTGACGTATCCTTACTGTATTACACTGGTAATAAACTGTACGAATCAGAAACATCAGGTTAGTCAACAATAAAATCTTTTAAGTAAAATTTTCAGAAACTGTAGAATCATATTGTATTGGACTTAAACACTATGTTTTAGGATCTTTCAACAAGTCTGTTTGCATTGTTTTATGAGAGAATAACTCATCTCCAATTTTTGGATTTACTTTCTATAGTAGCAGTAAAATAATGATGAATCTTTTATTGAAAAAATATATAAAATGAACACAGGCAGTCCTCGGTTTACAACAGTTCGTTTAGTGACTGTTCAAAGTCACAACAGCCGTGAAAAAGTGACTTATGACTATTTTTCACACTTATGATTGTTGCAGCATCCTCATAATCACAATTCTCAATTCTCAGCCATGTCTTGGAGTGATGTGAACACCTTATGTAACCTTATGACAAGCAAAGCCAGTTGGGAAACCAGAGTCACTTAATAACCATGTTACTAATTTAACAGCTGCAGTGGAGTCACTTAACAACTATGGCAGGAGAGGTCGTATAAACGTCTAACTTAATAACATAAATTTTGGACTTGAAATTGTGGTCATAAGTCGAGGACTACCTGTATTGTTAACATATATTTTTTTATATGTTAACATATAACATATATATAAATAATATTGTTAATATTATTTAAGCTCAGGAGAAGAGGAAAACTTTTGAATGAAACTGACTCCACTTTTAACTTGCTTTGGAATAAGAAAGAAGGAAAATGCTATTGGGCTTTCAAGATTCTATTACTATAACCTGTATTAATGAAGCTGAGTTCCAGTTATTCTTGAGGGATGTGACCTAGCTTACATGTAGGACTTAAGAAGCCAAACCTGGCACAGGATTTAGTATTTGATTATTTTGGATTAATTATTGAATTTGGATTAATTATGATGTTCCTTAACACGGTTATATAGATACAACATGTTTGGACACTTCAAATTCTGCATTACCCTCATGGGAGGATATCTCTTATTTAAGGATCCTTTATCAATTAATCAAGGCCTTGGAATTACATGCACATTGTTTGGCATTCTAGCTTACACACACTTCAAACTTAGTGAGCAAGATGGGAACAAAAGCAAGCTGGTTCAACGTCCGTAAATTAAGTATTTTTGTTGGTAACAAATGAATTGCTTTAATATGCACTGATTCCATAAGCAATGCACTGTCTATGGAGGAATCTAAAATTGTCCATCTCCCAACAGAGCAGGTATTCTCTCTCCTATAGCTGCCATGCACTGCCTCCTTCTACTCTGCTCAGTTGGGGTATGGATTGGATTACATTGAGGGGGGGTCACAGGACTCAGTAGAAAGAAAAGCACAGTAAAGAAGACTGGTAGATGATGGGTGTCTGCTCATGTTGGCATGCCCAGATTCTCTCTCTCCTCTCCCTCTCTCTCTCTCTCTGCGTGCATGTGTGTGTGTGTGAGGGTGTGTATACGCATATGTATGTATGCACAATTTGTTTCTTTAAAGGGCTGTTTGTAATTACAGTGCAATCATTGTGAACTGTCCTATTTATACCAAATGAACTCATTCAGACAGATACAGTGTTTTTTGCTAGAAAATTAATCATGTCCTTATGATTATGTAAGTATTAAAAGAGACTGCTATTTTGTAATCAAGTGAACATTGAAGTTTCTTGATCTGGTAAATACTGAGAAACCAAATTGTTTTTTTCTGGATTTTTAATTTCTAATAGTCACATGCATTGTTATATTTTTTCTGCATATTTTAAAACTTAATGTATTTTTAATTATAATTAACATTCACAGTTAAGCAAAAAAGTGGTACTCCAAAATTATTAAGACTGAGAATTTTACAAGTTGTTAAGTTTTCTAAGTTTATAAGTATTACTTAACTTGGTGCAGGCTGGCTCCTGTAGTTTGAAAGTGTTTTCTTTTTACTTTGTTCAGGATTCAGTAATTTATACAAAAGGTTTTTTTTCTAATTATTTTGGCCAGTGCAGATGTAGTGTTACTCGCAAATTGATTTGTAAACTTCCTTGCAACTCGTATATATTTCTGCTATGGTTTAAACATATTTAAGACAGAACTTCCAAAGCATTATGGGGATTTTTTAAAATCAAAATCATCCCCTTAACCCCTAGTTAAGAATAAATTCTCACTGAATATTAACTTGGATGTAAATATAACCATGGTTATACCAAGATAGGGTATTATTCAGCCTCACCCAAATGTATCCTTATGTTTTAAACTGTAGTTATAATATCGACTTTAAATTATTGATTAGTTCAATATAGTTGGATTATGGTTAGCTATGGCTTTGTCATGTTACCAGATCTCTATACTATCAGCACTGTATAGAATACTTCTGTACTCTTGACCATAATAGAGAGTGCTTATTATGGTTGGAAGTCATAACAGCAGTTAAAGGAAGTGACTCACTTACAACCCCTTCATCCCTGCTTTCCCAGATGTGGTTGTTCAATAGATCATGATGTCCTTCGGTGTGGCAGGGGAGGCTCTGGAAGGCCTAGTACAGCCCCCCCCCCCCAAAGACACCCTGAACTCTGTTTCCTCCTCTCAGAGTCTCTGCAGGCCTTGGGCCTGCTTCCCATCCCACCAAGTGCCACACCTTCCTCCCCACTTCATGTCACCATCGCACACTTTTCAAAGATCTCTGATCTCAGGTTAGGGAAAGAGGACAGGCCAGGGGTGAAATGCTCCCGGTTCGAACCGGATCACCCGATCTGGTAGCGATGGAGACAGGTGGTTCAGAGAACCGGTAGCAAAAATCCCTGCCCCCCCCCCGCCCAGCTGAGCTCGCGATCATCAGAGGCTTTTTTTTTTAAAAAAACCCTCTGCCGATCAAGGCAATTCAACTGGAATCGTCAGAGGCATTTAAAAGAAAAAAATTTTTTTTCCTTTTAAATGCCTCTGACGATCTAAGCTCTCACGATCCCAGCTGAGTTGCCTGATCGGCAGAGGATTTTTTAAAAACCCTCTGATGATCAGGCAACTCAGCTGGGATCGTCAGAGCCTTTTGAAAGCATTTTTTTACAACTTCCTTGCCGAAGAGGTTATAGAAAAAATGATTTTAAAAGTTAAAAAGAAAATATTGGCCACGCCCAACCATGTCACATTCACCCCGCCCCACCAAGCCACGCCCACAGAACCGGTAGTAACAAATTTTAGATTTCACCACTGGGACAAGCTGTTTCCAGGATGGCACTGCGTGGCCCAGCAACAGAGCAGCCTGCTGTGCTCCCCTAACACAAGTTCTGCAGTATCCCATCACGTTCTGCAGGGCTACTTACCTCATGAAAGGTAAGTAAGGAGGAGGATATAGGGCCCGGCAGGATGGGAAGCAGGCCCAGGACCTGCAGAAATCCAAGGAAGGGAATGAGGGTGGGAAACAGGCAGGGGGACACTACAAGGTCTCTGTGATCAGCCCTAAGGGCAAAGTACTGTAATGGAACAGCAGAAATTTAACAAAAAGGTAACAATGCTATAATAAAAGTGTAGTCTGGGACAATCTTGTTATTATTGCTTTATATATTGAAACGTGTTATGTTCTATTTTATTTTTGAGAGCCAGTCTCGTCTACAAGTAGTCCTTGACTTACAAGCATACATTTAATGACCGTTTGAAGTTACAACAACTGTGAAAAAAATGACTTTATAACAGTTGCACTGTCCTGGGGTCACTGTTTGTGATCTTCCCAGCTGGCGTCCAACAAGCAAAATCATTGCGAGAAACTGGGTTCACTTAACAACCATATGATTCACTTAACAACTGCAATGATTCGCTTAACAACTGTGGCTAAAAGAGTCATAAAAAGGGGAAAACTCACTTAACAACTGTCTTGTTTAGCAATGGAAATTTTGGGCTCAGTTGTAGTCATAAGTCAAGAACTATGTTGTGGTTAAGGCCTGAGGCTAGAAACCACAAGACTGATATCCCTGGTTTTGCCTTAGGCGTGAAGGTCAGCTGGGTGACTTTGGAACTCATTCTCCGTTGTTGTGGGGGAAATGGAGACAGGAGAATTAGGTATGTTTGCTGCCTTGAATGTGTGTGTTTGTGTGTGTGTGTGTGAGAGGGGGTATATAGAAATCTTTAAAAATGTATTAGGGAAAAGACTTTTCTAAGGAAAGGAACAGAAGTCACTTTCCTAATGAATTTTTAATTTTAAAATAGTTATTACCTGAATATTCCAAATATTAACTGTAGTTCTAATTGAAAGTACCCAGTACAGACAACGTGAATTGATCAACTGTAATAATTTACTGTTTGGCCAAATTCTAGAAGGGAATGCAAAACATGAGATGAACTGGACCAATATATTTACACTATGATTCAAGATCCGTAGCTGGTTTTATGTACTCATTAAACTTATTGTCTGATTAATGTTCTTTTTTGGAATCCAAAGCTGCAAAAATTATTAAAACCTCACCATACTATACACTAATGTAATGACTTCTAAATTTCTGAAAATGCAAGCACAGTCTGTATTTTGCACTTTTGATTCATTTGTACTGTTTGTTACAGGAAAATGTAGTTGTTTCTTAATTGTATACATTTATGTTAGAAATTAACCTTATAGGCTTATATTACTTTTGTGAGTGTATATAAAAATCAGTCTGAATCAATTTGCTTTGGGATTAAGTTTCGTCCATTGAAGGTCATGCTGGATCAGTCCTAGTCTAGCATCTTAATCTCTTACTGACTCTATTGGGTATGTTTGTCTGTATTACGTTTTTGTGTACACACCATCTATTTGCCCCTTGGCAATTTCTATTTTTACAAAGAACAAACCCAAAAGCAGATGAGGAACAGTGTCTTTGCTCTTCTGTTACAAGTAGATACTTAGCTCGCCTTTATTGTTTCTATAAATAACTGAAGCTGATAAATATAACTAATACTCTTTCCTCCTCCTATTTTCCCCACAACAAATCTATGAGGAAAGTTGGGCTGAGAGTGTGTGACTGACCTAAAGACACCTGGATGGTTTTCACTCCCAGTTTCCCGGTTCTGGTGCCTTAAACACTACATCAAACTGGCTTCTATGAACCTGAAATTCAAAGTTGGCATATTACAGTAGGCTTTCAAAAGTATTTATTTTGGAAGGGAGTTCACTTTTATTTCAAAAATACATTTGATCATTATATTAGAATAAAGACATTACAATGTTTTGGGGTTTGCTTTTTGCTTTGTTTTCTTATAAAATATGCTATAAAACAGAACTTTTAATGTATTATCTGTACATTTTTTGTTCATATCACTTTAGGAAGCTGTGATAATGAGCAAAAAACTCCTCCAATAAAATGTCTCTGAAGTGTCATGAAGAATATAAATCTAATATGCTTTCAGAAATTTGGCCAGTATATTTTATAAGCTGCCTTAAGTGGATCATCTTTTTAAAGGGGAGCCTTTGTCCAGATGCACAAAAGTAATAACACAGAACATGCCCTCAATTTCATTTGCTGTTCTAAAAGTATTTGATATCTTCAAAACCAAATTTATTCAGTAAATCATCCTTGTACTTCTCTCAGTATTATGAAAACTCGACTATTTCACATAATGATTAGCTGGATCTTAGCTATTATTCAGACTGAAGAATACTTTAAATGCAACATTTGATAGCTATAGTTATTTTTCAAAACAGCCTGCTAGAGGTAACGTTCAAAACAGCATGTCCAGTGCAGTGTCATTGTGTATTACAAAGCAATTTTGTGTTCTGCAGAGTATTTTCTGAAATGTAAATACAATTTTAAAATTTCAAGTCCTTGCATCCTATGTCTTGAAGAGAGTAACAATAATTTAGAGTATCTTTATCCATCCAAGCTCAATATATTCTTTCCTCAAGTCTTTTAGAGAACAAAATGGTAACTCCATATCTCATTCAGCTGTAACATTTATTGCATTTGTAAAATAATCATAGATGAGGAATTTGTAGGTCTCTACATGCTACTGGATTCCACCCCTTGTCAGACTTACAGGGTTTTAAGAATAACTGGAGCTATAATCCACTAATATCTAGAGACTTAATAATTTTTAATCCCCTTATTAATATACTGTAATTATAACACACAACAAACATACAAAGTATTAGTAGAATGATGGCAGTCTGCACTGTGTGGGAGTCTTTTTATTGTCAGAAATAGAATATATCATCATAAAATTTATTTATGACTTTGTATAAAACAGAATGGCAATGTTTTTTTAATGCAAGATACTTGTTTTTTATGAATAAAGTAGTTCTTTATTAGTCTTGCCTCTGAACTCTTTTTTGCTTTTTTTAGAAAACTGAAACAGTTTTCACTTGTTTAATATCTAGAATATCTCCCCCTAATATGCAGCAGATTAAGTGATATATTTTTAATACTCTTTATTTTTCAAAATACTTCAATGGAATACTGTTACGCTGAAAAAAGGTCATATTTAAGGAAAACATGATTGTGTTGATACAAATATTCCTGCAATTGTCCACTTTCATAATTATGTCTGACCCTTACATATATAATTATATATTTAATATTACTGTTCAAGGCAGTGGTTACTAAAAGTAATTTTACTGACCAAATATTAGGATGATGAGAATAATATTTTAGATGAAAAGAATGGGTGTGTCTTCCCGTACAGTAGCTTTCAATGATGGCCACTTCCCTTAATACTAGCACCACAATGGGAGTTTTCCTGGATAGTCAAGAGATGCCAACTTTTGAAACCATCTAGAAGTATGTGAGTTCCTCAAAGAGCTCATCCTTCGCTAGCCAAAACCTACCTCTACTTCTTCAGTTTTAAATCTCCATTTTAACTAATCATACTGGTTCAAATTAAAATTTTCACAATAGAGATGGCATTCCTGATATCTCAATAACCTCTATAAGGGAGGAGGGAAACCAAGTTTACTCTTGTGGGCCACTGATGTATGTTCGGAAGAAACCTCTGCTTTATAACCAAGTTAAACTCGACAGTTCATAGATTGATTTCTACCTAAATCATTCCCAAGCTTTGTTGTTACTGATTAGCCCAATAGGCCATATCAAAATACAAAAGGAAACATTCAGAAGAAAACATAAAATGTGACACAATAGAACTTGTAAAAGTGAATCTACAACAAATAAAAGGAATAAATAAGGAATGCAATATCATGTTTGAGTCACCCCTACAATTTATTCTAATCAGACCCACATATGTAGATCTCAGTCAGATTATTTTATTCAGATAAAGGACTGTGAAATCAATCCCACATCAGAGAGCATATTTGATAAAAAGTGGACATGCACTGGACTTTCAGGTTATATTTAACACATGCTTGCTTCTGTCATTAGATACTTTCTTTACTTCCTATAAATTTTGAATGCAGGGGGAAAGTGTTCTTTGATTAGTTGTTGGGTCATGGCTGCTATACATTACTAGTGGGAAATAGACCATAGGAATTACTGTCAACTCAGTAAGGAGAATGGAAGATTTGACAGCTATAGGTAGTGTTCCTATCTGTTATCTATAGGACTGTAAATTACACTTCTGTAAAACGTAAGACACATTTTATCCTTAAGAACCCTAAAAAGATTTAGCTCCAAATCCCACACAAAGATTGTTTCTCAGCATTCTACATAAAACCTATCAAAGGTGTCCCAGTTTAATTTGTCAGAGTAGATCAGTAATAGAATTATAGATTGCTACTTTGTAGAATATAAGCACAGGGTTTACTCTAGGAAAGGCAAGCAAAAAGATCCTGAGTAAATAACAAAATACCTGTTGTGGCTCCGACCCCCGAGCCCATCGTATCGGAGGAAGAAGGCTCCGAACATGAAGGAGAGGAGCCGGCCAGGCCTCCCTCTCCCGGCCCCTCCTCTCTGGCAATTCCTCAGGTGTCGGCCGAAGGAGAGGAGATTGGCCAGGAGCCAGGTGTCTCCGATCTGTCGGAGAGCAATGAGGGAGACAAGTTGTGGCTGGATCCACGCCAGCATCGGTGTGCTAAACGGTCACAGCAGATGAGGAGGCGTGCCAGAGATTGAGCTGAGTCACTGAACCACACCCCACAGGCTATATAAGGGAGGGTGAGGGCCATTCCAGCTCTGTGACGGACAAAGCAAAAACTCTGGTGAGTCACTAGCCCTTTTGGATGAACAAAGCCTCATCTATTGTGGATTTCTGTTACTGGACTACTTCAAACTGTCTGTATTACTGTGTTATCTGGTGAAGGGACAACTCCTCCTTCTTGAAGTAAAAGTTCTTGGCAGGCAGCTGCTGCGTTGCTGCCAAGATTTGATAACGAACCTTTGATTGTTTTGAAACAATTATTTAACCCTTTGGGGTGGGTGTTTGTGCGTGTGGGAGACGGGGACAGAACAATACCATTCCTCCACAGTTTAGTTTGGTCTATGAGAGCCAGTTTGGCCTAGTGCCATGATGGCGAACCTATGGCATGCATGCCAGAGATGGCACACAGAACCCTCTTTGTGGGTACATGTTGCTACACCTCAAGACATTGGCCCAACCCGGCTGTTGCTGACACCAACCTCGCCAGCTAACTAGGGCTGGCGGGGTGGGACTGGGATCCGGGATCTGGGTATGATGGAAAGGGGACAGACCCACAGCTGAGGAGTGACCACGAACTGCGGCAGCTTCCTTCTTCTCACACAACCCCCTGGACAGCTGTTGCGGGGCCAGGAGGGCACGCACAAGCAGGAATACTCTCCTCAAGCAAGCGGCCAAAGTGCAGCAAAGGTGCATGGGTTGACAGCTGATGGACAAATGTCTTTGGTGAGGGCTCTTTGGCTTTTTCTGAGCCTGATCCCCAGGGTGGGCATGCGAGGTTCAGCAGGGCCAGCCCCCTTTTCCCACTGCCCTGAGCTTCTTTACTCCTTCAGTTGAGCGGTGCTGCTGGTGGCATTGAAGTGTGAAGGGCCCGGCCCTGTAGTGCTTCCTTGCTCAGTTGAAGGCTTCATTCAGTTTTCAAATAGTAAGGCTGGCCATGTCAGATATTGCCTACGTATGATGCCCCAGGCACCAGAAGGGGTTAAGTCTTCTAAGTCTACAGACATCCCATTGGTATAAACCAATGAACTCCCTTATTGGAGTCATACCCACAAATCAAT
>WNWU01013802.1:22841496-23153413 GCA_012654045.1 Ptyas mucosa | reverse complement strand
ACTTCCGCATAGACTGAATGAGCACGACCATCAGTATATATCTGACAGGCCATGGAATTGGAATTGGCCGGGTGCAGGAACCAACGCCATCCGTGGTCCTGGTACGCTGCTCGCTTGCATGTCCCAGCCTTACTGTTTGAAGGCTGAATGAAGCCTTCAATTGAGCAAGGAAGCACTGCAGGGTCAGGCCCTTCACACTCGCATTCAGCCTGCCGGAGTTCACTGCAGGAATGAGACCCTCTCCCGTGGAGCCCACTGCCACTTGGGCAAGGAGGACAACGACAAAGATGAGGAGAAGAATGGTGAGGTTTTGCACCAGCCGGCAGAAAGCAGGTCAAACAGGGCTGGCTGGCTGGTTGGGGAGGGGACAATCATGGTGCTTAACTGACTGCCGCCACGAGCAGCTTAAATGCCCCAACTGAAGCTGGAGTTTGCCACACTAGAGGAGAAATGAGAGGCCCTCCCACAGGGCCTACCACTTCTTTTTTATTATTATTATTATTATAAATGTTTTTTATTTTTTTATAAATCAAACAACCAAATATTACATAATAAATTGTCATTCATCATTTCCCCTCCCTCCCTTTTCTCCTCCCCCCACCCCCCCAACCCCCCTTCCCACCCTCCCCCCCTGACTTCCCAGAGCAAAATACAGGGTAATTCAATTGACAATCATAAGCTAAATTAAACTAACTAACTTTAAAGTAATAATTCTCCCCTAAAACCTTAACTCCACTATAAATAACATAATACATCTCAAATTGGCATTTATTCATAAGCTATTTGATATTTTCTTGTCTGGTATTTATTCTGAATATAGTCAATCCATCTTCTCCATTC
Organism: Ptyas mucosa; assembly: GCA_012654045.1. Lineage (NCBI taxonomy): Eukaryota > Metazoa > Chordata > Lepidosauria > Squamata > Colubridae > Ptyas > Ptyas mucosa. Next base: position 23,152,573 of record WNWU01013802.1, on the reverse strand, counting down.
CCGTAAATATCTTTCTTGAGTATGGTCCTTCAGGTACGCTGAGATTTTCGCCATTTGCACCAAGTTTGTCACCTTCAGTATCCAATCCTCAATAGTAGGCAAAGAGTCCTTCTTCCAATGTTGTGCAATCAGCAATCTAGCTGCTGATATCAAGTTTAAAATCAATTTAGTCTCTACTACCATACATTCTGTTGTTATACCCAGTAAAAACAGTTGTGGAGTAAATTTCAACCTTTTTTTTTTTAAATATTCTGCATTACCCACCAAATTTTTATCCAAAATGCTTTAACTTTCTTACAGGTCCACCAAATATGATAATAAGTTGCATCATCACAATCACATCTCCAACATTTAGCTTGAAGATTTGTATACATACATGATAACTTTTTAGGGTCTAAATGCCATCTGTAGAATGTTCTACAGGGCCTGCCACTTCTTGAGTGGGGAAGACAAAGAGAAAAAGGCTGCTCAGTTGGCTCTCCCCTCCCCCCCAAATGTTGCCAGGAGCTTGAGTGCCCCTACTAAAGCAGGTATTGCGCTTTCATACACACATACACAAACACAGAGTTTGTGTGCCCCCCTCCTCTCTCTCTCTGTCTCGCTGCAGCAACAGTTGCAAGCTTTAGACCCAATTGGATTGTTCTCTTGCTCGCTCACTCTCTCTGTCTCACCTAACCCCCCTCTACCAGAAGAATGAAATATTTTGCAAAATATTAAAAAGGGAGGATAAAATAATTCCCTAAAGGAGAAACAGAAAAACCTTAAGGGAGGCAAAAACCAGCCCCAGTTTCCCTGCCCCAAGCAGAAACTGAGGAGGCTTGCTTTTAGAAATGCAAATTTGGTAATCCATTCAGAAAGACTGGCTCAAGACAGAAACTCAGATAAGCAACAAACAAAAGTTTGACAAAATTAGGTCAAACAAGCACCTAGGATTTGCATTTCCCCTTTTGCCTATAGAGCCATTCATGATCGCATAGGAATCTGACAACAATCAATAGAATATTAAAGGACATGTTCTTGCACAGGAACAGGATGCTCAAATACTAAAGAAGGTATGCCCGAAGAAGGTATAAAACCCACCCACTCTCAACTGCATTTTGTCAGCTGCCCAGAATCACATGTGGTTGGTGGTTCTGCTTCATCAATAAAGAGAACCTTTCTTTCCAATCAGCCTCTAGCATCCATTTTGTTTCCAGTGCCTTTCTCCAAATGGATTTTCCTTCTGATACAGTCATGGCCGTAAATGTTGGCACCCCTGAAATTTTTCCAGAAAATGAAGAATTTCTCACAGAAAAGTATTGCAGTAACACATGTTTTGCTATACACATGTTTATTCCCTTTGTGTGTATTGGAACAAAACCAAAAAAGGGAGCAAAAAAAGGTAATTCCATACGTGAACGTGAACTGTTTATCACAGTCTCGGGGGCTTGTCTGGGATAAAAATGGCACTAGGATCCAAGGAGGCATCAGGATTAGGCGAGGAAGACAAGTCTTGTTGAGTTCAGCGGTCCTCCAGAACTCTGGGGCCGCAGTTTCCTTCGCCCATGGTATCCTGTGAGTGACAGAGATGAGACTTTCAAGCAGCAAAGGCAACATATTCTCTTAAGAGGTGGACACCTAGACAATTCTATAATTCAACTGGGCAAACTCCATGTATGGACCAGGATAAGAACCAGAGGGCTTTTAAGGTTTGCCCTGGCAGTTGGAAAATTTCTGTGTCTATGAGACCTGATTGTTGGCTATAAAAGATGTACCTGAAGTACGAAGTGAGAGGGAGTCCCAATCTGCAGTTCTGTTATCTCGCGAGAGAAGCAGTTAGAGAAGAACGAAGCAAGTGTTTAGATTAAAATCAGAGAGTGTGTGGTCTCTAACATGGGAAACAGAGGGAGTAAACCAGACAAAAGCAAAAAGGGAACCGAGTTCCCAATCCATTCAAACATTCCTCCAGAAAGTCCTTTATAGCAGGGGTCCCCAACCTTTTGGACCTCCGGAACCACCAAGTTCATAATTTTAAATCCCGCGGACCACTAATACGAATCCAGCGCACTGCTTGCAGAAGCACCTGGACTCATGGTGATGGAATGGGTCCTTCAGGCACTCTCCCTCCTCTCTCTTTCTCTCTCTCTCTCTCCCCTCTCTCCCACTCTTTCTCTCTCATTCTCACTCATTCTCTCTTTCATTCTCTCTTTCTCTCTCACCTCTCTCCCCCTTTCTCTCTCTCATCTCTTTCTCTCTCTCTCTCTCTCATCTCTTTTTCTCTCTCCCACTCATTCTCTCTCTGATTCTCTCTTTCATTCTCTGTCTCTTTGTCTGTCTCTTTCTCTCTCTTTCATTCTCTTTCTTTCTCTAATTCTGATTCTCCCTCATTCTCTCTCTCTCTCATTCTGATTCTCTCTCTCTCCCACTCTTTCTCATTCTCTCTCTCTTTCATTTTCTCTATCTCTTTCTCTGTCTCTCTCTCTCTTTCATTCTCTCTTTCATTTTCTCTCTCTCTCATTCTCTTTCTATCTCTCATCTCATGGGCCAGCCAGTGTCTTGGGGCTGAGAGGAAGTCAAGCACCTCCCCGAGAGACCGAGGCACGGAGCACCAACAAGGGCTGGAAGAAACTGCCGCGAGATCCAGCAAGAGACAAAGCTTCGCTCCCGCTCTGGAATATGGAGCAAATCTCCATCCCCACCTTTCCCTTCTCAGGCCAGGCGAGGAGTGATTGGGAAGGGAGGGCAAGGGGTGGGGACAGCCACTGCTGGGTTCAGCTGACAGGAAGCTACAGCAGGGGGAAGAAATAGCCTGGGGTTGCCGCCACCCATTGCTTTGGCCCGCCTGCACCTCCAGCCCTCCCTTGCATCATTACCTCATTCCGGCCGGCGAAGGCTGCACTGCAAAGTTGCAAGTTGCATGAACTTCCCTCTACAGTGGAGATTTACAGCCCCACCACGCCTGGCCAGTCCCATATTCCAGAGTTCTAGTCACAGGACTAGCCATTGCTCATCCTGGAGCAGCTCCTCCACCAGGGTGCGCTGCGGACCACCAAAATTTTCTCGCGGACCACCGGTTGGTGACCACTGCTTTAGAGGTAATGTTGAAAAACTGGAAATAGAAATAAGGATACGAGAAGAATGATACAATATTGCTACTTCAAGTGGCCAGTGTATCTCATTAAGGGGAGTGCAGTCTTCTGGCCAAAGTATAGAAGTTATGAAGACTGGCTGTCCCAAGCCTTAAATATATACATTAATGGCAAAACGCATTCTCAGGAAGAGTCAGATTATGCAACTTGCTGGATTCCTGGTAGCACATTTGTAGTGAGAGAGAATAAAGATAGTGACACAGAGGAAAACTATGTAACTTTAAAGGAGTGGGACCCCCTGGATCATCTGTCACCACCATATAATCCACAAGTACCCCTAGACCTGGTGGTAAATGCCCAGGGACAAGCCCAGGAATCTAACATGAGTCTTGGACAGGCAGAAGACCAGTAACAGGACAGGATAATGGAAGCCCAGAGTGTGGAAAGACCTATAAGGGACACTCAGGAGAAACTATATCCAAAGTTGCAGAGAGAGATTGAACAATGTGAGAAAGATCTAATCCAGTTCCCTATCCTTTCTGGAAGGGAACATAGAGATGTCAGATAAAGGAAAGTGGTCACAGAGGAATCCATGTTCCTCTTAAGGGAAGTAGCTATTGCAGTGATGGCTAACCTTTTTGTCACCATGTGCTGAAAGTGCAGGTGTGCGCGATAGTGGGCACGCGTGTGTGCCAGCACTCATAATGCAATGCGCATGTGATCCCCCTCCCTGTGTGCTATGGGTGCACACGTGCAATCCTCCCCTATGCACATTCGTGCAACCCCCGTGCTCCCGCTGCCCCCTAGGCATGAGCATGAGACCCCCCGTGCCTCATTTTGGGCTTAGCAGGCCTCCCTGCAGCCTCCTGGGATCAAAAATGGGTCAAGGGGGCCATCGCGCACACACACACCCATACTCTCCCCCGCACATGTGCCCGTGAACCCCCACCTCCCCTGCGTGCATGTGCACAGGTCTTCTGTATGCACCCCGCACATGTGCACCAGACACCTGAAAATCAGCTGGCCGGTAGGGGGCGCATGTGCATGTGTGGTGGAGCTGAGCTGGGGCGACGGCTCACGTGCCCACAGAAAGTGGTCTGTGTGCCACCTGTGGCACATGTGCCATAGGATCAGCATCATGGACCTATTGGATCAGATGGACATGGATTACCTTGGGTAATTTATGTGGAATCTCCACTTACCAGAACAATTAGACATTTTCATAGGACCCAATATATATACATATAATTGGTGTGAGTTACACTCTATTATGAATATCTTGTTCATTGGAGAAGAGAGAGTATTAATTAGGAGGGCTGCCATGAGTTATTGGGATCGGAAACATCCTGGTGGGGATATTAATAACCTACTGGGGAATAGAAGTTTCCTCTCTAGAAACCTAATTGGCAGAGAAACAATGAGCAGGATAGGAGACACATGGAAGATTTGAGAGAGATTACAATTGAAGGAATAAAGGAGGCTGTACCTAAGAACCAAAATTGGAGCAAAGCCTTCGAAATATACCAAGGCAAGGAAGAAACACCAACTGCATTCCTGCAGAGACTGAAACATGACATGAGAAAATACTCAGGCATAGACCCAGATGCTCACACAGGAGAAGGATTCCTGAAATTTAACTTTGTAACTAAATCATGCCCTGACATATAGAAAATGATACAGAAAACAGAAGGCAGGGCTGATAGGTCCATACCTGACCTTTTAAAAGAAGCTCAAAAAGTGTATGTGAAAAGGGAAGTTGAGAAGCAGAAGCAGAAAGCAAAAATCATAGTTAATACAATGGAACAAGGAAAACAGAGAAAGAAAGAGGAGACCTCCCAAAGTGTAGGACAAGGAAGAGGATTCATTCTTACACAAGGTGTAAGGAGAAATGCAGCAAGAGGCAGAGGCATTCCATACACTTGGGGAATGGGTCATGGTGGAGAATTCCCTAGACCAACACCCAAATGTTATGCCTGTGGGCTTGAGGACACTTTAAGAGAGATTGTCCTACACTGAAGAAAGAGGATGACGTCTACTCACTCATAGAACTAGAAGATTAGGGGCCGTTGACCTTAAAATCCCACCAAGAGCCCTTGATAAATGTACAAGTAGGATCTTATCAAGAATCTGTAGCATTTTTAGTAGACACGGGGGCAGCTAGAACATCTCTAAATTGCATACTTAAAGGGCTTAAATTTTCTGATCAAACTATTATTGTAACTGGTGTCAAAGGAGAAAGTTTTCTTTTTTTTTATTGAAAAAGTTTTAAAAGTTTTACATACATTTCCCCCGCTCCCCAACCACCACCACCCCGACTTCCCAGAGCAAATACAAAATACAGCTTAAATCCCCTAAATTCAACTCCATCTCTCACTTATCATAATCATTAAACAAATAAACAAATAAACAAAAAGAAAGCAAGTCTTCTTTCTTCTTATTCCATCTAATTTAACAGAATTAGTATCCATTTATAATTGCAGCAGTTAATAAAACAGTTGAATATTACTTAGCAGATTATTAAATCTATACAGTTTAACAAGATATTTTATAACTTCTTTCACTGAGAACAAAAAAAACCCCTCATTCAAAAACCCCAAATTTAAAGTAAAATATTATATAAACTCTTCCGTCCTCCACTTTTAAACCATCAAGGTCCAATTATAGTTAAAACACTTTAAAAAAAAGAAACATTTTCTAACTAAAAAGTAGTAATCAAACCTCTTAGTAATTTATCAGTACATATTAACAAATCAACTAAAAATATCATTTAATAGCTATATCAAACATTTAAATTCTTCATACTAGATTAAACCAATTGTTAATCTTCTTATGTTCACATCTTCCAGCAGCGTGTAGAATGTCTTCATTTGCGTCTACCCACCTAAATAAAAATTGCTTCTTTATATAAAAAAAAAACCCCCGAGTGACTTTGTAATTGTATATCAAATAGTATCCATCAAATCCAGCCAAAAATTAGATTAATAAGTTCATCAGACGTATTAGGGAAACCACCAGATCAGCTGCAATTGCCCTAGGCCCATAGTCCTTTTGCCTTATATTTATTACCTTCAAACAGAAAACTCCAATTTACTATATTCAGTAAAACTTCTGCAATTAGAATTAAGTCCAAATTTATTACAGTCCTTAATAAAATATTCCAAATCACTCAGTTCAAGGCTTATTTCACAACCACACACCAGCATTGCAGTGATCTGTTTATTCTTCTCAAAATATTCCAATACTGCTGTAGGTTACCTCCTCATCATCACTCATCACTTAATTAACTGGCATTAAGCTGTTGGATGTTTTCTTCCAAAAATTCAAAATCTTTAAACACTTAAACAATACTTTTTAAGGAGCATCATCTCATCAAGCAGGGTTATTTTCCTTGTCTCCAGTCTTTCTCCTTCTCCTTTTTGCGAACTCTTTTCTTCAGTCTGATTCCTCTGGCTTGTTTAGCTCCAATATAACCTTGCATTTTTTGGGATTGCGTATTATAAAATTTTTGCAAAAGTATAACTTCTTCTGAAAACAGCTCTTTAAGTGAAGGTTGGACTTTGTAACAAAAAATTCATATAGTCAGGTTCTCATCAGCTCCCAAAATTTCTTGCTCCTTATTCTGCAAAACATCCATCTTACTCCTCAAAAATACTGTAGGCTGTTGTTCTTTTCCTTCTCCCAGCTCTTCAATCAATCCCCCACTGCTAGATTGCAACTCAGTATTTCCATGTATTTCATTGTTTCCAGCTTGAAAAGCTTGAAATATAGTATCAATTTTTTCCAATAAAGCAGAGGTAATTGAGCTCAAAGCTTCCTCAAGATCAGACCTTATATAAGGGTAAACTAACCCTTCTTTGCTTTCTTTGCTTTCAAAAAGACCAGCCATCTTGCCCCCCTTCTTCTTTCCCTTCCAAAAGGACAGGGGGGAAAAAAAGTTATCAAAAAGAAAAAAAAACCCTTTGCAATCTGTAATTTATATTACTGCTTCAATTATTGTAATTAGTTCCTTTCTTGGTTAATCCACTTTTCAAATAGAGTTTTACGTTTCAAACAGGGGCTTATCAATAATTGCTTTTAACTTTCACTTCTTCACGCCCCATTGAAACTCAAACGCCATCTTGCTTTCTCTTTCTCCCCATAAAGAAAAATTTTTAGAAGAAGGTAAATCCTTGGAGTTAAGAAAAAAAAAATACTTGCTGTTTTTATTCTTGCTGCTTGTGCTCCGCCAGCTCGAGTCAAAGATATTTATTTAAAACTGGTTGCTGGGATGGCCGCGACATCTAGCTCTGCTTAAGCAGAGACATCCAGGGTCCGGAGTGCTGACAGGCTTAGCGGGGAGCTCTCATCTTCGAGCACCGGATTATAGGTAAAATCCGGTGCTCTTAGGGAGCTCTACCCCACCCGTCTACTCACTTTCCCCTTCTTACCGGGGGTAAAGTTTCCAAACCGCAAGACAGCTGATTGTCGCTGTTCTTGCGATTCTACGGAGCCCTGGGTTGGCGCTTCAAAAGGAAGTGTCTGGCAATGTTGGCGGTCCCACCGGAAGTCAAAGGAGAAAGTTTTCAAGTAAAAGAATTTGAACCATTTAAAATGAAAATACCAGAGAAAGACATTATAGAAGTAAACCCTCTGTATGTATCTCAGGCTCATACCTGTCTGTTAGGCAGAAATGCGATCATATTATTTGGATTGGAGATAAAAGTAGAAAATACATTACCTTGTACATATATGAATGCCAAGAATGCAGAAGATGAAAAAGATATAGAGCCACAAGTATGAGTTTGTGAAGGAAATACAGGCGGATTAAAAATCTCCCCCTTGAAAATCAAATTGAAAAAGGAAGGAGAAACCATTAGACCAGGAGTACTCAACCTTTTTATACCTACCACCCACTTTTGTATCTGTTAGTAGTAAAATTTTCTAACCACCCACCAGTTCCATAGTAATGGTGATTTATAAAGTAGGGACAAAACCCCTACTGCCCACCATGAAAGCTGGAACGCCCACTAGTGGGCAGTAGGGACCAGGTTGACTACCACTGCATTAGACAAAGACAGTACAATATCTCACTAGAGGGAGGAAAAGGTTACAACCAGTGATAGATGGACTCTTAAGGGATGGGCCTTTGGAACCCTGTATGTCTCCATTTAATATGCCTGTACTGCCAGTCCGAAAACCAGATGGTTCTTTCAGATTGATTCTGGACTTTAGAAAACTAAATATCATTGTAGAGGTCAGACACCCTGTGGTTCTGAATCCCTATACTCTTTTAAGTACCATACCACATGTCCATGCTTGGTTTACTGTTATTGATCTGCCATTTAGATAAAGAACTTAGAAACATGTTTGCATTTGAGTGGGAGCATCGAGAAACACATAGAGAACAACAATATAGATGGCCAATTGTTCCCTAAGGTTTTACAGAATCACCAAATTTATTCGGACAAGTTTTGGAACAAGTACTTGAACAGTTTCACCCTGAAGTGGGAACTAAATTGATACAATATGTGGATGATTTATTAATATTGGGTAAAAAGAGGCTTGAGGTTAAGAAAGCCACGGATAAACTATTTAACTTTCTGAGAGAACAAGGACTTAGAGTGTCAAGAACAAAATTGCAATATGTAGAAAAGGAAGTAAAATATTTAGGTCATTTAGTAAGTGAAGGGAAAAGAAGAGTCAGTTCAGAAAGAATACAAGGAATAACTTCAAAACCTTGCCAAAACCCAAAAAGGGCTTGAGAAAATTCTTGGGTCTAGTAGAATATTGCCGTTCATGGATCAATTCCTATGCAACCCTCACTAAAGACCTATATGCTAAAGTATTTGATAAAGACCCAGAAAAGTTACATTGGACAGAACAAGAGAAGGGTCTAATACAGTCCCTTAAACAGGAACTAATTACTGCTCCAGTATTAGCCCTACCCTCCCTAGAAAAGCTTTTCCATTTATTTGTAAATGTAGATAAAGGAACAGCATTAGGAGTATTGACTCAGAAGTGGGGAGGAAAAAAAATGGCTTATCTATCCAAATTGTTAGATCCAATATGTTGTGGGTGACCAAACTGTATTCAGTCAATAGCTGCCACTGCAATACTGGTAGAAGAAAGCAGAAAATTGACTTTTGAAGGAGCCCTCCTTATAGTGGGCATTCCACACCAAGTCCAGTCAGAATTGAATCAGAGAGCAGGGAGGTAGCTAACAGATGCAAGAATCCTGTGCTATGAAACAATACTGATGGAAAGAGATGATTTAATTTTAGTAGTAGACAACTCAGTAAATCCAGCTCAGTTTTTGAGTGGAAACACTGATTTCTAATATGGAAACTGAACATCAATGTGCTGAAATTATTGACTTGCAAACTAAGGTACAAGAAGTCCTTAAATAAACTCCTCTTAATCAGGGATACAATTTATTTATTGATGGGTCATCTAGAGTGATCGAAAGAAAACGACATAATGGATATGCTATTGTGGATGGGAATAACAATTCTCTAGTGGAAGCAGGGCAGCTACCAGTAGCCTGGTCAGCTCACTTGTGAGCATTATGCTCTAAATCAAGCTTTAAAGCTCTTAAAGGATGAATAGGGCACCATTTACACAGATTCAAAATATACATTTGGAGTAATGCAAATATTTGGAAAGATTTGGGCAGAAAGAGGACTCAATCAATACAAAAGGGAAAGATTTAGTGCATAGTGAACTTATTATAGAAACCCTTGAGAGTTTGTTATTACCAAAAGCAATAGCAGTAGTTCATGTAGAAGGACATCAAAAATTGACTTCTTATGAAGGAAGAGGTAATTCTCTAGATGACTCAGAAGCCAAAGCAGCACCGCTAACTGAGGAGCTATTCAAATGCTGCCTTTGGTACCTCAATTGGAAGAACCAAAACAAGTTCCAGTGTTTAACACTAAGGAACAAGAACAATTGGAACAAATAGGAGCTCAGCAAACAGAAAGGTGAATGGATGTTACCTGATGGTAGGCAGATGTTAAACAAACAGATTACTGTTTTTACTGGCAATCCTACACCAAGGAAGCCATTGGGGAACACAAGCACTATGTGACACCGTTTTGCAAAAATATGGATGTATAGGGATCTATACAGTAACACAGCAGATATGTGAAAGATGTTTAATTTGCAGAAAAACTAATAAACAACATCTTAGGCAAAAAGAAAAAGGGGGAAGACCCCCCCTTTCTCAGACCGTTTCAGAACATTCAAGTAGACTATACTGAAGTGCCACCTATAGGCTGATTAAAATGTATTTAGTTTTAGTGGATCATTTAACTGGATGGATAGAAGCATTCCCTACTCCCAGAGCTACTGCAGCAATGGTGTCCAAAATAATATTAGAGCAAATTATTCCTAGATATGGGATGGTTAGTGAAATAGATAGTGATAAAGGCACTCACTTTATTTCCAAAGTACTTTAGGGAATAATGGAAGAGTGGGAATAAAATGGGAATATCATGTTTCCTGGAACCCCCAGTCTTGTGGTAAAACAGAGGTTCAGAACCAAATTCCAAAAAGAACCTTAACTAAATTTATGTTGGAAACCCATTTGCCATGGACCAAATGCTTGCCCTTGTGTATCCTGGGGTTCTGGTTTTATTGTTGGACAAATAGGAAACTCTATTGTGGGATTGCTAGAACTGAACCAGTAACCATACCTTTTGGCCATCTAGATGTGTAAGTTTTGTGATTGTATGTGTGAGTGCATACCTGAATGTTGCTATTGTTTCCATTGTGTTGATTGTGGAGCAATTCATGCAGACTGTGCTTACCTATATGGCCCATGTGATGGCACATATGGACTCAGACAAAAGATGGATTTACCTACTGTGATATTGTCTACTGATGACAAATGTGACCATAAGTAGCAATCTTAAGTGTTACAGAGAGTTTGTATGAGAATGTTGGTAGTCCAGACAACCTAAAGTAATCTCTTACAGAATTTATATAGATCTCTCTGATGAAGTTATAGGGGATTTGGGAGAAATGGGCACATGTTGGGGTGAACAAGTGCATCAAATCACACTGAATGAGGATTATGATCCTAGAAAGAAAGGAGAGAAACTTTGTATGAAACTATTACTAGACCAAAGTGGCTTGAAAACCCTTGATCGAATCAAGAAACTTGAAAAAGCAGCACTGCCACCATCTCCAAAAACAAAAACAAAACCAACAATATGATTACTTTTAGTACCTAATAAGTGAGTAAAACCAACCCCACCACCACGAGTTGGGAGAAGGTATACAAACACATGGGTGGAATGGGTCAATTATACTGTTAGAAGTCTGGGTCAATCTGATTGCTACATGTGTACACAGGGAAGACCAATAGGGGATATAACACCCCCACCTCTTGAACAAATATCTTGGGAATGTTATCTAACACTCTTCCAGCATCCAACTGAATGGGGGAAAACAGAGTGTCAAATGTCAGTAAAAAGGTTTCCTTTAATGAGAAGTAGAAGCTTCTTAGAGGCTCCTACCTTTCAGTGGCCTGGAAATATTACATTCCCTTTTTGCATAAACAGAACTATAACGGAAAACTCAGTACACCTGGGGAACTTATGGCAGTATGAGACTATTATTATGGGTCAAGATGTGTCTGGAATTTGTGGAAATATATCCAATATACATGTTCCTAGCGCAGATATTTGGAGGTATTGTGGAGGGGACATATTACATCCCATGTTACTCTCCCGTTGGGCTGGTATTTGTACAGTGGTCAAGCTAAGGACCTCTGTATTAATTGCCTCTCTACATCCATCTAATAACAAATCTTCTAAAGAAGATAAACTAGAGTAAAAAGAGTTTTAGCCACTTCATTTGATGACAAAATATATATAGATTCTATAGGAGTTCCTAGAGGAGTCCCAGATGAATATAAAGCAAGAAACCAGATAGCAGCTGGTTTTGAATCATTTTTTTTAAAAAAATTGATTTATATGCCGCCCTTCTCCGGAGACTCAGGGCGGCTTACAATGCGCTAAGCAATAGCCTTCATACTTTTGTATATTTATACAAAGTCAGCTTATTGCCCCCACAAACTGGGTCCTCAATTTACCTACCTTAGAAAGGATGGAAGGCTGAGTCAACCTTGAGCCTTGGTGAGATTCGAACCTGCAATAATTGCAGGCAGCTGATGTTAATAACAGGGCTTTAGACCACTGTACTATCCAAGGCTCTATTTTGGAGGGTAACAATTTTTTATTTTTTTATTTTTATTTATATTTATATGCCACCCTTCTCCGGAGACTCAGGGCAGCTTACAATGCGCTAAGCAATAGCCTTCATACTTTTTGTATATTTATACAAAGTCAGCTTATTGCCCCCACAAACCAGGTCCTCATTTTACCCACCTTAGAAAGGATGGAAGGCTGAGTCAACCTTGAGCCTGGTGAGATTAGAACTCGCAGTAATTGCAGGCAACTGGTTGTTAAATGCTGCCTTAATAGGAGGCATTAGCCTGCTACGCCACTCAGGCTCCTACAATTAATAAAAATATGGATTGGATCAATTATATCTATTATAACCAACAAAGTTTCATAAACTATACTAGAGATGTAATCAAAGGAATATCTGAGCAATTGGATGCTACCAGCTAGGTGGCTTGGGAAAATAGGATGGCTTTAGATATGTTACTGGCAGAAAAAGGAGGCGTATGTGAAATGGTTGGTTTATGGTTTATGGTTTATTTGATTTATATACCGCCCTTCTCCCCGAGGGGACTCAGGGCGGTGAACAGGCAGAGATAAAAAACATAAATACAAAATTTAAAACCGAATTAAAACCAAATTAAACAATTGCCCAACCATTCAAACCCATTTTTTTACAAAATATATAAGTCCCAGATCTAAAAATTTGGATTATACAATTTAAAATTTTCTTATAAAAAGGGAGATACTATGTCAGGCCCGCTTGATGAAATAAAAAAGTTTTTAACTCACGGCGGAAAGTACGAAGGTCCGGGATCCGCCGAATCTCTGGGGGGAGATCGTTCCAGACAGTGGGTGCTCCCACAGAGAAGGCTCTCCTCCTGGGGGCCGCCAGTCGACATTGTTTGGCCGACGGCACCCGGAGGAGTCCCTCTCTATGGGAGCGTACCGGTCGGTGGGAGGCTATTGGAGGTAGTAGGCGGTCCTGCAAGTACCCAGGTCCTAAGCCATGGAGCGCTTTAAAGGTGGTAACCAGCACCTTGAAGCGCACCCGGAAGACCACCGGAAGCCAGTGCAGCTCGCGCAAGAGCGGTGTCACATGAGAGCGCCACGTCGCTCCCATCACCACCCGCGCGGCCGCACTCTGCGCCAGCTGGAGCCTCCGGGTGCTCCTCAAGGGGAGCCCCATGTAGAGAGCATTACAGTAGTCCAGGCGGGAGGTGACAAGGGCATGAGTGACCGTGAGTAAGGAGTCCCGATCCAGAAAGGGGCGCAACTGGCGGATCAGGCGAACCTGATGAAAAATCCTCCCGGACACAGCCGTCAGATGGTCTTCTAAGGACAGCCGTGAGTCCAGGAGGACGCCTAAATTGCGCGCCCTCTCTGTAGGGGCCAATGATTCGCCCCCAATAGTCAGTGATGGTACCAACTGACTATATCGGGAAGTCGGTAACCACAGCCACTCGGTCTTGGATGGATTGAGTCTGAGCCTGTTCTTCCCCATCCAGATCCGCACGGCCTCCAGGCACCGGGACATTACTTCAAGGGCATCGTTGGGGTGGTCTGGGGTGGAGATGTACAGCTGGGTGTCGTCAGCGTACTGATGATATCTCACCCCAAAACCACGGATGATCTCACCCAGCGGCTTCACATAAATGTTGAACAGGAGGGGCGAGAGAACCGATCCCTGTGGCACCCCGCATATAAGGGGCCTAGGAGTCGATCTCTGCCCCCCTGCCAACACCGACTGCGACCGGTTGGAGAGAAAGGAGGAGAACCACTGTAACACAGTGCCTCCCACCCCCAACCCTTCCAACCGGTGCAGCATGATACCATGATCGATGGTATCAAAAGCCGCTGAGAGGTCTAATAGGACCAGGACAGAGGAACACCCCCTGTCCCGAGCCCTCCAGAGATCATCAACCAACGCGACCAATGCCGTTTCCGTACTGTACCCGGGTCTGAAGCCCGACTGGAACGGATATTAGGAGCAGCAAATATTAGGAGAAAAAGGATGTTGTACTTATATCCCTAATAATACTGCTCCTGAAGGAACTATTACTAGAGCTTTAAAAGGATTAACCACCTTATCAGAGGAATTAGCTGAAAACTCTTGAGTGGACACCTCATTTACAGGAGTCTCCGAATCCTAGTCTGGAAAGTGGAAAGGTGTGATAGTATTTCTTGTAACCTCTTTTTTAGCTGTGTTTGGAGTTTTGATAGCATTAGGATATTGTATAATACCATGTGTAAGGGGGTTAACTCGAAGATTAATAGAAACTGCAATAACTAAACGAATGCTATTAGGAAATCCACCACCATACAAAGATGGGGATATGTTGTGCTTAAAAGATGAAGAGGAAAATGAACAGAGAAGTCAAGCGTTATTGCAACAATTTGAACAACAGTATGAAACTATTGAATAAATAAAAAAGGGAATATTTAGAAAGCAATAAAAAGGAAAAATTGAAAAAGGGGAAATTGTTATATATTAATATATAATCATATAATCTCTCAGCTCCTTCTCCCGGGCAATCTGTATACAGCAGGAAAACACAACAGGACACATGCGAGTAGTCAGTGAAGTTGGTTTAATGCAGGTGTGAGCTCCGGGACAACGCTGAGCTCTATACTGTTTTAAAATTGGCGCTATGAACATCCGCTTCATAGCGCCCTTTATACCGATGCCCCACCCCTCCCCATTAGTTCGGGTGATTGATCAGCTATAAAGCGCATTCACGAGTAGCGCCCCTCCCTTCCAGGGTTTGCTCCCACGGCATCAGCATTCCAGGTGTCCTTCAAGGTGCATTTCATATCTGTGTGTTGACAGCCCCCTCCCCCTGTTCCTATCCTGATGACCCATCCCCACGGCCGCCTATCTGCGGTGCCACCACCACCACTGTGCTTGTGAGTCGTTGTTGGACGCAGTCCTGCGTCCTCGGTTAGTTGCGTGTCATTTGTTCCCTCAGTCGGATCCACTGCCTCCTCCCCATCCCTGTATTGTTGAGCGAAGGTTCGGACTCGACATAATCACTATATGTAAAACAAAATGGAGTTTGTAGCATAAGTGCTTAGCATAAAATGCATGTAACCAGAAATACTATTAAGCTGTTTTTAAAAATATATAACAGGTAAGAAGCTGAATGTCAAACCACAAAAGTGCCAGCTGTAACTGCAAGCAGGGAACAAGAGGAGCGATATAGCTTAAGTAGGTTAAAACTGTGAAGAAACAGGAAAAGGGGAGGGGGGGAGATAGAATGAGCACTTCAACAGGATGCAATGCTGAAAAACAAAAAGCAAAAGGGGGCTTTGGGGAGAGAAACAAGCTGCATGTTTTAAACAGGAAAAGGGGAGGGGGAGGAAATGTGTTTGTGCAAGGGGATAAAAGGGCTAGCATGTACTGTGACATGTGTCCACTTTCTGTGCACCCATGTTTGCAAATCTATATATATATAACAGGGATGGGTTCTACTTACCTTTACTACCGGTTCGCAATGGGATCCCATTCTGTACATGCGCAGATCACTGATGACGGCATCTGGGGCCGTGGGCGGGGCTTCCCGCCGGTTTTACTACCTGTTCTTGCGAACTGGTCCAAACCGGGGGCAACCCACCACTGATATAAAAAGCGAAAACCACTCATGCCGTAATCATGAAATCTCCAGAGCCTACAAACTTGAAATTTGCCACATATGTTCCTCTTGGCTTCTAGGTGCTCATTAAGAAAGGATTTTTCAAAATGACCATCAGAGCATTAGTACTTCCTATATTATTATTAACACACTCTGATCCTAAGGAGTTCTACTCCCCCTCCCCACCTGAAAAGAAAGTTGTTCCAAATGCAAAACAGAAGCAGAGGAGAGGAGTTTCAGTTTTACTTTCATAGCAGGAAACAGCTTTAATACAGAACACTTGAGCTAAGCCACAGCCAGGCTCCTTCCTGTCTCCTTCTTGCTCACACAGCAAATATTGTTTCACTTTCCAAACAGCCCTCTGATGCTAAGGAGTTCTACTCCCCCTCCCCACTTCAAAAGAAATCTGTTCCAAATGCAAAACACAAGCAGAGGAGAGGAGTTTCAGTTTCAGTTTTACTTTCACATCAGCAACCAGGGGATAGGATAAGGGAGACTTTTGTGGGGCAAGCCTGAGGGAGAGAAGGGAGATAGGATAGGCTTCTGTGGGGCAAGCCTGAGGGAGATAAGGGGATAGGATAAGGGAGGCTTCTGTGTGGCAAGGTTGAGGGAGAGAAGGGGAGAGGAGAGGCTGATCATAACTACTCATTAATTTTGAAGCCAATTTATCAAGCCCCATCACATAGTTTTGTAGTGAAGCATGGATATCAGCTGGTAAACTTATAAACAGAAATAGAAATTATAATATAAAAGTATATAAAACATCAAATGTGCAATCATACCTCTTAGGCCAGTTGGCAAAGTTAGGTCTTTGATAACTTTTCGACAAATGTCATAAAAATGGCCAGCCTACATTCTAGAGAGAAGCTGTTTCAAATACTGAAATCTACCCGCAATTCTGGAGCAACTCCATTTTAAACATGGAATTATTTAAGAGTGTTTTAGTAGCCAAATAAAGAATAAAATAAAGATCTTGATCTGGTCAGTTGTACGATTGAAAGCATTTTAGATTTTTAGAAATTCTGGAGAAAAAAATTCCAATTATTATTTAAATGCCAGTTTTTATGTGGTTTTGGATATTTAAGTTATGTGCTCAACAATTTGTAATATTTATTTGCTGCTGCTTTGGAACAGAACATGTTTGGGCAAAGCTAATCTTATAGTAGCCCTGCTGAGTCAGACCAAAGATCATGCTTACAATAATGACCAAATGAATATTTGTGAAACTTACACAGAGAAAACCTTTTTTTTCCAGAATTCTATCAAAAGGTAGAATATTGGTTTGGTAGTAGTAGGCACTAATAACTTTATCATCTAGGAATACACCATGTCCCTTCTTAAAGCTTAAAGCTATCTAAAGCTGACATAGCTTCAGAAATTGAGCAAGATAAAGGTTCTGTATGCTCCCTACTCTTGACACAATTCATTATTTTATTTTGTTTTTGCTTTCAAGTCAGTCTTGACTCCTGGCAACTGCCTGGACATGTCCCTGTAGTTTTCTTGGCAAAATTTCAAAAGTAGTTTGTCACTGTCTGTTTCCTAGTGCAGAGGGGGAGTCTGTGGTCCAAAATCAACCAGCTGACCATGCAAAAGATAGAACTAGCAGTCTCCCAGTTTCTTATCTGATACCTTAACCATTAAACCAAATTGTTTTTCTGATTATTTTTATACATTCTTTAACAGACCTATTTTGTTTGAATTTGGTGCTGTATTGTTGTGTGAAAACTTTTTGCTCAGGTCCCCTTCCCATTTTTAAAAATTATGGGGAATCCCAAAAACAGTTTTTATCTGTCTGGATTATATTTATCAATATTTACTGTATTAAAAATTACTATTGAAACATTCTATTTACTTACTCCTGCAAAATATTGAACCAACTGGGTACTAATATATTTTTTCAGGAAAAATATCCTATTTTTTTAAAAAGTAAAAATGAGAAGAGTTACATTGTTTTGAATTTTTGCAAATATCTTCAGTATCTGGAAAATAGTCTTGATTTCATGAACCCCTAAGAGGTCTCGAGGGACAGAGTTTTCAGATCATATTTTAAGCAGCCCTGATATATACCTAGAATACAATTCTAACATATCAAGGATAATATTGTATATCTGCTTTGTACTATTGCATTTCACTTACTGTATTGAGAGGTTCAAGATCTCACAGAATGACAGACCCTAAGTCAGGGGTGTCAAACTCGATTTCATTGAGGGCCGCATAAGGACTGTTTGCCTCGGGAGGGGCTGGGTAGCCAGGGTGTGTGTGGTCAGTTTGACATCACTCATGTTGGGGGCACCTTTGATGGCCCAAGCGTTCTGCCAGCAAAAATGGGCTCCTGAGCTTTTTTTCCGGCTCTGACGGCCTCCTACAACCCTCTGCCAGACAAAACAGAGCCTGGGAGGGCTGCACACAGCACTCACAAGCTGTTTTCAGCTGTGATGGCCTCCTGCAACCCTCTGCCAGAGAAAATGGAGCTCGGGAGGGCCACACACGGCTCTCCTGAGCTCCATTTTTGCTGGCAGAGGCACCGCGTGCCGGTCCTTCGCTGTTGCCAGGGTGGCCCCCTGTGCCAGATTTAAGCACTCCGTGGGCTGGATCTGGCCCCCGGGCCTTAAGTTTGACACCCCTGCCCTAAGTCATCAAGGAAGTGCAATGGCTGTGTAGGAAGTTAGCACCCATTCCTTTCCTAGAAGAATGAAATATTTTAGGAAATATTAAAAAGGCAGAATATTATGTTTCCCCAGATGAGAAATGGAGAAGCATGTTTTAAAGAAGAAACAGCTCCCATCTTCCTGCCCCCACCCTGTCAATAGGCCAGAGGCAGAAACTCAATCTTTGTCAATGGACCATCATCTGCAACACAATAGGACCAATCTAGCAACAGAAACTCACCACATGGCACCTGGGAAGATTACATCAGCCAGCAAGGCTAGCTAAGACCCCCACCCCCTGGGAGTCTGACAACCAATCAGGATATTCTTTCTGGGCCCCAGGAAGTTCAAAGCCAGAGAAGGCATAAAACCCGGGGTCTCACTGCGTCTCAGCCCCTTTCTGTTCAGGAACTCAAACCATGTGATCCTGTCCACCATTAAACCATCTTTCCAAGCAGTCTCCATGTTTCCAGTGTCTTTTTCCCCACTTGGAGCTGAACCCAGAAGGATATTTCTTCTTACAGCTGAAAGTGGACTTCAACCTGGTTGAGAGACCACCAGGAATTCTCAGAGCTGTAAAGAAGACTATGAAGATTGCAATAGTAAATCATTAGCTATGGTGAGAAAAGAGTAAGGATGTGTCTGTGTACCCAAGAGGTGAACTTCACTAGAGCAACTGAGCTGTATTTTCCATAGGCTGACAGAGGTTAGAAGCATAAATGTACCACAGTACATGTCAGGGCAAGTCTCTTAAGTTGCCCTTCCACATACATAGAATTTTACACATAAATGTACTGCGGACTGACTGGCCCAAAGTCACCCAGCTGGCTGTCATGGCTAAGGCAGGAGTAGAACTCACGGTCTCCACAGTATTAATGTATCTAGCCCTTTCAGGTTGTGGAAAAAAGACGGAGTAAACGTGCATCGGATTTTATGTTTCTGTATGGACCCAAAAATAATCGAAGCCAAACCAATATATAAGCCAAACAAATAATCGAAGCCAAACCAAGCCAATACACGCTGATAGAATGGCCGCTTTACTACAAACCTTGTCCAGTGTTTTTTTTTTATTAAGCACGCGGAATGCAGTGCAATGCAGGAAGCCTGCAGCAGCAGATGATCCCCTCCCTCCTCGGTTTCAAACATGAACGATAGCGCGGGACAGGCGCTCTGAGGAGAAAAAACAGAGGACCCTTCCGTTGAAAGCCGCTTTCTGTGGGCGGCTGGGGGAAGCCGGGAGATGGCGCGAGCGTCAGCAGGCCCGGCTGGGGGCGCCACGTAGGCCTCTCGCGCAACCGCAGCCAGGAAACAGCTACTGCCTCCGCAAAAAAAGAAAGAAAGCAGCTTCGAGCGCCTTGGTTCGAAATGGCGACGCGTGGCGTGAAATTTGGCCTCCGCTCTCAGGAGGAGGCGGTTTGCTTTCGCTAACAGAGAAAGAGGCGCGTACAGAAACGGGCGAGGCGGGGGTGGGGTGCGGGGGACGAGCGCAAGGGAAGGAGTTGCGGAGCTGCTTAGGAGTTGGGCGGGAAGAGGGATTTCTCTTCTGGCTTCCCCGGAAGACGCGTTTAGCGTGGCGGGATCATTGGGAAAAAGCGGAGGAGACGGTGGCGGGTTCGCTCTGCTCCCGTCCCTCCCGCCTTGTTGACTCAGCGCCTCTCTCTAGTCATGCTCGGACATGCCTGGCCGTTCTGCTTGGAGGAGTGAAGTCCAGACATGCCCGTAAACGAGGTCGCGGGGCTACTATTTATGCTCGGCTCTTGCAAGGCAGTTGAGACTCGCATAGCTGCAGGGCCCCTTACGGTAAGGTCATCGAGGTGCTTTGGGTTTTGCTGCCCTGTCGTCTAATGCATCGCCTCGTCTTATTTGGGTTTTTTTTCCTTTCCTCCCTACTAGGCAAATGTGCAATACTAAAATGGCTTCTGCGACCGACCAGCCTGCGGCTGGCTCAGCTGTCATTGGCCGCTCGGATCAAGAAGGCCTGGTAAGCGTGTGAGGCGATGCCGAGGCCCTCAGAGATGGTTGCATTTTCCCGAAGCCCCTGTTGAGCCTCCTGCCGACAGGACAATAGGGAGGGAGAGGACGATTTTTAGTGTTGTTTATTAGCTACTCTGTGTGTACGCACCCCATGTTGGGACGCGGGTTTTTTAAACGTAATCTTGGGAGGTGGGGAAGTGGTTAAAAAAAGTTCGGAGGGTCACACGTTTTAAGTTTTAAACCATGGTTTAGGAATTGCAATGAGGGATTCCGTCAGCATCCTGAGATCAGCAAATGACAGGCTGGTTTAGCCAATGTGGGAATGCTGCTAATAGATTTTTTTAAATTGGAGAACTCTGACCCACTTCATTGTTCAAAAACCTTTGCAGTGTCTCAGTTTAGAAACTCAGAAAAAAGCTACTGTTAATTTGCTTGGGAAAAATCCATTGGACTTTTGTGTAATTATGCCTGAGATGATTGTTTACATGAAGCCAAAAACAGTGAAAAAGCGTGCTGGGAAGTTCAGGCTAATGAGATTCTTCAGCATAAATTTCTCAGGTGCAAGGTAGAATCTGTCACTTGAAAGGTATAAAAAATTGCTAGGTGGAATTGCAGTAATTAAGTATTACTCTTTATTTGAGATGGTAAGACATTTTTGAGGCAAAGTGAAGATCTTTTAAAAATTTATCCTCATTTGGAGACAGGCTCAAGGCTGAAGATGCTATGAGTGAGTACCACTTTGTGGTGAACTGTAATTTAGATTGGATATAAGAATATTATGCAAACCTCACCTACTTGTGGGTTGGTAGAGGGATGTCTTTAACTTCCTAGTTCAGGGCTGAAGGCTGGCTGGCTAAAAGTCATGCAGACAGTTTCCATTCTTAAGGGTAGACTGAAACTTAGGTCACCTTTGTCATTTAAAAAAATGTGGAATATATAGGAAGCTATTCTGTTTGTATTGATCAGCTGTATTCAAAGCATTTTCAAATAGTGGCAATATAGTATCTGAGAAACCCCAACATTCCTTTAGGCATCAGAATAAGATCAGTTGGTTGTCAAGGCCCATGTGTGGATGTTTTTCATTTAATATATTTAAAGCTGTTCTGTTATTTATTTAGTTTTGGTTATGATATTGCATCTTATGTGAATATATAAAATATGTTAAGAGCCAGTTTCAGCCCATCTCATGATAAGTAAGCAGAATATAAGATTTTAAATAAAATAGCATTCTCTGTTATTTGGCCATGATCTTGGGGAATGATAGAAACAAGTTTTAGGAAATTGTGCTTTTTTTTCTCCTGCTTTTAAATACAAGCCTTTTTGAGGTTGACCTCAGAAAGATCTGCTATTGTTGAGCATATTAAAAACTTTAGAGCTAGGTTAGTTTTTGAAACATTTCCCATATTTTGAACAAGACACAACTAAACAAACTGCATCTTTGTTTATATTTTCAGATTAAACCCAAACCACTGCTTATGAAACTTCTACAGTTTGCTGGTGCAGAAAAGGATACTTTTACCATGAAGGAGGTAAATAGATTCATTGCAGTCAACATAAGAAGTGAAAATGATTTAGATATTTATTTTTCATACATTTAACAACATGTTGAGTTAACAGTAATGTGGCTGAAAAGTGAAGAATGCTACACAGTTGAGATGGTGGGTTGTGACTTTATCTTAGCTTTTACATATGAAAGCAAAGGCAAGACCCATATTCTGTTTTCCAAAGTTGCCCATTTTCAAAGAATTATTTTCTACATTGTGAATATTTCTAATTTTATTAGAAATAATTCATTTAATTTCTAATTTTAAAAATAACATTAGATTTTAAGATAAATGGACACTAACAAAAATAATATTTAAGCTCAAAAATGAAAAAGGGGAAAAAAGAATGAAAAAGAAAGCAAAATAAAAAATGTAGAAATAAAAAGATCCTTTTGATTTCTTATTTTTAGATCCCTTTTCTTTTGATTTTGCTTTCTTTTTCATTCTTTATTCTTTATAAATACAAATAAGTTACCTCCACCCTTCCTTTACAACAGGTATACATATTGATTTACATTAAACACTAAGTTTACAACATTAACTTCCATTTTTCTTTTATCTACTTTTATTTCTAATTTAATATTTTTCTTAATATTTTTTTCTGGTTCGTGCAAAAATTGCATTAAAAGCAGTGCATTTTCTCTGATCAAAGTTGTCAATCTCACTAGCTCAGCCAGATCCATCTGGTGAAACTAAAAAACATTAATTGCAGTCAGGTGATTGTGGGACACTGCAAACAGTCATAAATGTCACAACTGCTCAGTGCAATCACATGTCTGCAGGGTGAGGGGAAGGAAACATCGGACTTTTAATCCTGGTTGTAAGTAGCTCTTTGGAGGTCTGTCATAACTTTGAACGGTCATTAAATGACCAGTCATAAGTCAAGGACTACCTGTATTTCACTATACTATACCTTTTAAAGAATTATCCATTTTATTCGATCTTTCATCTGTCTTTTCTTCAAGGTTCATAAACTTGGCTTCAAGCAGCTGAACCAATTTTAATCCTGAAATCATCAAACATTGATTGCAATAAACTTAAAGGGATTGCTTTATCTTCATTATCATTATCTTTTCTACTCTAACAGTTGTTCTGAAAAGCCTCCATTCTTCCTTTGCTTTCTGTCATTCCAGAGCGAAAGTAATAGGCAGAAAAGAAAACAGATACAGGTAGTCCTTGACTTACAACCACAATTGAGCCCAAAGTTTTGTTGCTAAGTGAAAAATTTGTTACATGAATTTTGCCCCATTTTATTACCTTTCTTGCCACAGTTGTTAAGTGAATCACTGCAGTTAAGTTAGTAACACGGTTGTTAAATGACCTGGCTTCCCCATTGACTTTCCTTGGAAGAAGGTTGCAAAAGGTGATCACATGATCACTGCAACAGTGATAAATATGAGTTCGTTGTCAAGTGTCTGAATTTTGATCACATGTCCATGGGGATGCTGCATATGTAACTGTAAAAAATGGTCATAAGTCACTTTTTTCAGCGTTGTTGTAACTTTGAACAGTCACTAAATGAACTGTTGTAAATCAAGGATTATCTACTTAACTCTGTCCAGTGTCTTTAAAGCTGTAATTACAAGCATATGTCTCAGCCAAATACACAATCTACTCAAATTACTGTGGCCTTTTTGTTTTATAAATCCAGTCAACTATCAAACATATTAAGACAAAACAAAAAGCATTCCCATGGAAGAACTGAGTCAAGTTAATGCAGTTGAGATTTTTAGAATGCAAATTCATGAAAAACGATTGTTTTTAAAAGTAATCTTCCCCGTCTATTAATATCTTTCTTATATGACACCTATTATCTCGCTTATTGTAAAATATCAATATATTTTTAAGTTTCTAAAACTTCTAAGTTTATAGTCACAGAAAGAAGTTCTTATCTGTTGCAAAAGAAAATCTCTCTTAAATTGAAGAATAATAATGTTCCAAATGTAATTAAAAAATGAGGATTGGCAGATCCAAATGTCCATAGGCTACACCTTACTTAACTTGTGAAACAACCACAAAAACTCCCATCTTTCTGTTTAACCCATAGGGAATGGCCATCTGAAGATCAGGTAGGTTTATTTCACAGTTCCTCTGTCCAAAGGAAGTTCAGCATCCCACACTGGATGCTGGGTTCCAATCAAGCTGTGTTGTGTTGTCCCCACACCTCAGATTAAAGCACCATTAGTCCTCACTGGAATATTTCTAATTTCAGAAGGGCACCATAGCAGTATTATAACTGAGACATTATTGGGAACTAGCTTTCAATTTAATAAATGTAATTGTTCTGTGAGTAATCTGTAATAAATGCAATACAAATTCTACTTTCTAAATCTTGTGTTATAAAACTGTTTAATGTTTGTTGTTGTAGATTTTGTTCTATATTGGCCAATATATTATGTCTAAACGTCTATATGATGAAAAGCAACAACATATTGTCCACTGTGCAAATGACCTTCTGGGAGATCTGTTTGGAGTACAGAGTTTCTCTATAAAAGAACACAGGTAAAAAAAACCCCAAACTTGTAGCTTGATCTTAAATGCTATGCTAAAGTTTTTTTGGCATGATTTTATGTGCTACAAACATATCAATTCAGATTGTCTGCATGCTTATAGTGAATTTATTTTTAATGTAGAAATCTAATTTAACCTTTTATAGTTCTGTATTGTATTTCCTTAGTAGCTGTAATAAATATACTGTAAAATAAAATACTGTCTACAAGAAAATCATCCAAATTTTGGCAATATTTATTTATTGCATTTATATACTTCTGAGAGAGCTCAGAGTATATTATTGGGGGCTGTAGATAAGAGCTTTTTCTAGATTTTTTTTTTAAATTACTAAAGCCAGTGTGATATAGTGCTTAAGGTGCTGGGCTGGCACTGAGGATACAGCTTCTACTCATCTTTTAGCCTTGGAAACTCTGGATGACTTTGAGTCAAGACTGAAGGTAGGCTGGAATCTGGATCCTAAGAGCTAACCCAGCAGCTTAACAGTATATCATATGGCTGGATCTGAATGTAGCCTTAATAAGGCCATTTAGAATTAGAAAAAAAGGTAAAATAGTATGCTATTTCAACCAACACTTCTACCTTCAGAAGTGGACAAATGATTAATAAGTATCAGCTAGGCTGTTAGTTGGTATAAGTAAATGGTATCAAAGTAAATGCAGATTTAATTCCAATCCTGCCTAATTGTAGTCATATTTTAGGCACAAAGTCAATTGTACAAGGTTGAACTAATCACTTTCTTTCAGTCTAGGAACAGGGCAAGGGCAAATCACTTCCAAAAATGTTGCCAGGAAAACTGCAAGGACTTGTCCAGTCAGTTGTCAGAACTCAAGATAAATTAAAAAAGAGGATGGGGGGGGGGAAGGAGAATCATATATGCATACTGAAAGATCTGTACTGATTGCTGAATGGCTCTTTTACTCTGCTTTTAGCAGCCATTTTCAGTTTTCTGTTTCTTTCCCAGAAGCTTCTGAATACATGCAAACTTTTTTCATAATTGTTTTGTTCACTATTCTTTATATCTAAAGCTAAGATCTTATTTTATCTTTTAAAAGGCAGTTATATTTGATGATTTCCAAAAACCTGGTAACAGCCACGCAAGGTAAGTTAATTTTTTTTAATAAGCTTGCATTACAATTGATGGACAGAGGGCTAGGTGCAAATAAGAAACCCACTGAACTATTGCATGGTTAAAATTTTGAAAAGGGAATAGGTCCTGAAATGCAATTATATAAATATTTGTTTAATCCTTTCTGACTCTAATGGTTAACATTTATTACTGAATTTTAGGTAATTCAAATTTATATAATTATAAAGTAATAACTAGATTATTTTAAATGTGTCTGAATTGCCAGCTTTCCTCTTTTGTGACTTCCAATGTTTTTTTTTGAAGACACTAATAACATAGCTGTGAATCAGTCCAGATGCCAGCTAGAAAATGGAAACATTCTAAAGGTGATCATTGATTTATATTACATTTATTTATTCATTCATTTATTAAATTTATTTGCCACCCATCTCACCACAAGGTGACTCTGGGCAGCTTACAAAGTTAAAACCAACAAAACAGTACAAATATACATATAGCAATAACATTATAAGTTATGGTAAAAATATAGGGAGGGAAGTAACAAGTTGTGCAGGTGGTGAAGTGGAATCAGATATTAATCTACCAACCATCTCCAGTGTAGCATTCCCCCATTGAGACCCCAAGCCAACTGGCAGAACCAGGTTTTCAGGTCCTTATGGAAGGTCAGGAGGGAGCGGTGTGGTGGCCTAGAGGTGAAGACATGCTTGCCTCCCACTCAGAAGATTGAAAGTTCAATCCTAGGTAGCAGCACAGGTTTCTCTATCAGGGTACAAAGAGAAAATATCTGCGGCAAACTCCATGTAGGTATAAGGAAGGGCATCCAGCCAGTAAACGCTCAGCTCCATTTAGTTACCCCGACTCCACCCCAAATAAAGGAATTAAAGGGATGGAAAAAGGAGAAAAAGGAATCTCTCCCCAGGGGTAAGATGTTCCAAAGAGCAGGAGCCACAGGAGAGAAGGCTGTTTGCACAGGTTCGCCTGGTGCACCAATTGCGACCCTACTTGGATCGGGAGGCTCTCCTCACAGTCACTCATGCCCTTGTCACCTCACGGTTAGATTATTGCAACGCGCTCTACATCGGGCTACCCTTGAAAAGTGTTCGGAGACTAAAGTTGGTCCAGAATGCAGTCGCATGAGCTATCGTGGGTGCGCCTAGATACACCCACATTACACCAATTCTCCGCGAGTTGCACTGGCTCCCTACTGGTCTCCAGGCACAATTCAAGGTGTTGGTTATTACCTTTAAAGCCCTACATGGCTCAGGGCCAGGTTACCTTCGAGACAGCCTTCTACCACATAGCTCCCAGCGACCGGTAAGATCCCACAGAGTCGGTCTCCTCCGGTTCCCGTCAGCTAAACAATGCCGGCTGGTGGGCCCGCAGGGGGGGGCCTTCTCTGTGGCTGCCCCAGCTCTTTGGAATCAGTTACCTCCTGAGGTCCAGACCACCCCCACACTATTGGCCTTCCGAAAAGCAGTGAAGACCTGGCTTTTCTGGCAGGCCTGGGGCCGTTGATCTCGCTGTTGCGATCGTGTGAGATCTGGCCATGAATGGTGTGAATGGGTTTTAATGTTTTAATTTTTAAATGTTTTTATAATTTTTTTAAACATATATAATGTTTTTAAACATTTATAATGTTTTTTAAAACGCATTGTAAGTCGCCCCGAGTCTTCAGAGAAAGGCGGCATATAAATTGAAATAATTAAATTAAATTCTGGATCTCATCAGCTGAAATTCCTTGATTGACCAGATCTGCAGTATATCTCCTCTGACGGTGCAGATGGGGCAGGCATGTTCCAATGGGTTGAGATAATTTCTCAGGAATATATATGGTATATGCCTCTTTATTCTTTCAGATGTAAATCTGAAATACTTATTTAATATAATATTAAACAGGAAACAATACAAGAAGCCACTGAAGCAACTACTTCCCGAAGAACAAGATCCAGTGAAACAGGTATATAAATCTGTTGTTTTATGTTTCAGTCCTTAGAGTCATTTGAATATTCAAAGGTAATCATTGACTAGTAATGTGATTGTATACATTGTGTGGAAATAGAGTTGTTTATTGATTGACTGACCTCTGATTGAGATCTGACTTCTCATACTCTTTAATACATTGGCTGCTGGCCTCAAATTTAACACTGGAATTTAACTTCTCTGTCTAATACAGTGTGTTGTGGAGATATAGCTAAGTGAGATATAGCAGCTTTGTTTATTGTATTCTGAATATTATTTATCCTATTGATAAATTTATTTCACACTGTTCCAACTGGTTTAGTGAAAAACAGTTGTACTAGAAACATTTTAAATCTAATTACCCTTACTGTCATGTAAAAGCTTTTTAATATCTTCATAAAATAATGTCTGCTTTTAAAAATATTTAGGAATGCTGCTTTTAAAGATAGCAATCCAATGAACAATTTCGCGTAATTTGGAATTATACTGAAAATACGTTACTTTCTGAAGTTTAGGAATTGCATAGCAGAGTTTCTTCATTCAGTTCTTTTCTAACACAAAATCAGAGATTTGGTAATTGCTTAAGAGAGTTTTTTTCCAACAGAAGAAAGTGCTTCAGAAGATATGAATTATGAAAGACAAAGAAAAAGGCAGAAATCTGACAGTATTTCTCTTACGTTTGATGAAAGTCTTAAATGGTGTGTAGTACATTGTGAGCAAAGCAACAGCAGCAGCTCAATCAATTCCTCACCAAGACCAGTAAGTAGATACTAGTTTGATTTTTTTAAACAAGAAACTTAACTATATTAAATCTGTACCACTGGAAGTAAGTGATAATAGCATGAGAAAATGATATGATGTATTTTAACTTGACATGTCAAAAAAGAAGAAAACTAGTTGAGACTTCTCAGTAAACATGCCAATTTGTTATCTGTAGAGTTTCTCCATCAGAAATAGGAGAGTATTGAATTCATGTCCGTATTCTAAGACAATAAATGGCTGAGAAAATTTTTCATGAAGTGACAGGCTGAAAGGCCTCTTAGGAAGTACTAGAAAACAATTAGCTCTCATGTATAGCACTGTATACAAGAGGAAAAATTTTCCCCTTTAATATTTATTATGTTTTACCCCAATTCTGTTGCATTAGAACCAAAAAGATAACAGAATTGGAAGGAAACCCTCTGCTCAAGCAGACAACCTTATGCCACTTCAGACAAATATTTTAAATATTTTATATTGTCCACTAGGATTCCAAGATCCTTCTAACAGTTACTATTGCTGAGATAGTCATTTTGATGTATATGTACTATGTACTATGACTGTTAGCTTTCATAGTTTGAACCCTCTTTTTGTTGATTAATTTACATAATTTGTAGGATGGACTCACCACTGTGAAATTTGTTGTTAGTAGTCTGAATTGCCTATTTCAAGATGCTGTATTTTGTCCACCTCCAACCACTATGTTTTCAAACTTAAATGTCCTTGTCCTTCCTGTCTAATGTGCTGTTTCTTATGGGCTTCAGCAATTTTAACTGCAATGTATTCTTAGCTAGTATATTATTACACCTAGAGCCTTTCTTTAAATACAATCATAGTACAAATTTTGCAAAATAACAGCTGTTTATTCTGCTTAAATAAGCAGTGGTTTGTTAAATTAGATGTTCTAAAATAGAGGAAGCTTTTATTAAAATATGATTTTGAATTTGCAGGATGGGTAATAGCATTTTTGTCTTGACTGGCATTTTCTGCAACATTTGATTTGACAAAGCATAATCAATAGTGAATCATTAATATTCAGTGATATCAGAACTTGCCTTTACCAGCTGGAAACTAGCACAGTAAAATATAATGCTGGCTAAACAATTTTTTAAGACTTTTGTAGCATAACACCTTCTAAAATGTTAAATATTCCAGAATCATGGTAAGGCAATTCCTAAAACTGTATGACAACTCATGCCTTATGATCATTGTTGCTTAAATATAGTGTGTCTCTTTTGTTCAGTTCATACCCATGCCATTTCAATAATGTTCTTTCCTTAAAAAGATGAATGTTTATTTTTAATTATGGAAGTAGCCTTGTTTTCAAAGAAAGAAAATATTTATTTCCCATACCAGTGCCCCTCTACTTCAGGGAATATGCATTTTTCATTGTAGGAGCTACAGGCACTCTTCAGCTTGGGACCATAATTGGGACCTGAACCAATTGGGATTGCTAAACTGATGTGGCCTTTAAGTGAGCCATGCCCAATCCTTTTGCCATGATTGTTGAACAAATCACATGGTTGTTAAGTGAATCTGCCCTTCCCCATTAACTTTGCTTGTTGAAAGGCCTCTGGGAAGGTCGCAAATGGTGATCGTGTAACCCAGAGACATTGGAACCATTGTAAATACATGCTAGTCATTAAGCATCTGGCTTTTGATCATGTGACCAATGGGATACTACAGCATTCACAAGTGCAGAGACTAGTCATGTCACTTTTCAATGTTGTCATAACTTTGAAAAGTCAAATAAACGGTTGTAAATCAAGGGATTCTTGTACTTTAATAAAAAAATAAATAAAATTAACTACTTACTTAGAATTTTACTAGAAGTTTGTATCCTATTAGCACAGCTTTGTTTCCATTATTTCAGATGCTCTTTTTCATCCTATATATGCATTATAATTTTAGGGATCTCATCTCTTAAATTTCATTACTATTCTAATCAGAAACATTCTCTTTCTCTAGGATCATGCCAGTTTAAGTGAAAATTCAGACTGGTTAGATGAGGATTCGATTTCAGACCAATTCAGTGTAGAGTTTGAAGTTGAATCTATCTACTCAGAAGACTATAGTCCTAATGAAGAAGGATTTGAACTAACAGATGAGGATGATGAAGTATGTATATTTAAACCAAAATCAGATGGAATGTTATTTGAGAAATATAACCATATAGGAACACTTAAAAGTGGATATAACCAAGTGAACTTTCAATCTCTCAAAATCTAGAGGTACATTTCTGTGAAGTTTCAGAAGTTCTGCTTATCTTTACTACACACTATTATCAGATCTTTATGTAAGTCCTGATATATATAAAAGGAGTCTGAATGAAGAAATAAAGTTTGATGCTGGGAGAAAATGCTTCCTTCCTGAATGGCATATTCTTTATTCTATTTTGAAAATCAATAAAGGAGAATATTTGTAGCTTGGGGTTCAAATGAGGGGTCCTTGTTGGTCTCTTACCTTGCTTGTTTTCTTGCAGGTGATTCATTACCCAAACTAGGATAAAGCTTTGAGCACTGATGTTACCTAGTTTGGGTAATGAAACATCTGCAAGAAAACATGCAAGGTAAGAGACCACCAAGGACCCCTTGTTTTGAAAATAGAATCCAGGTTTTAAACCTAGGACTTTTCAGTGCAAATTCTACATCATTATTTTCAAATGTGTCTGATTAAGCTGTGTACTGACAAGTTCTCAATACTTTTTTTATACTAGATTAGTATAAAAAAATTGGAAATCCAAAAATAGCTAATAATGTCAAAAACAATGTACTGAAGGCTGTGCAATGCCTATAAAGCTTTCTTGCTTACATCCATGTTTGCTTCCACCCCCAAAGCTTTAGACAAAGTCTGGGTTTACTTATAGTGCAAAGTTAGGATGTGAGTTATTTGATATGGTTTAGCACAGTGATGGCTAACCTTTTTGCCATCGCATGCCAGGAGAGGGGGGGGCAGGGGCGGGTCATGCGCGCACGTGCCCACACGCATGCACGCGCAACCCCCTCCCCCCCACTCCTGGCACATGAGGGCCTGGTAGGCCCGTTTTTCTTTCTTACCTGGCTCCAGATCCTGTCTATTTATCTGGGAAGAGCGAAAAAAGCCTTTCCCACTCCCTTGGAGGCCCTACGGAGGCTGAAAGGGCCCATTTCCTGACTCCCGGTAGGACAGGAAGTGACGTTTTTTGCTGTCCCCAGCCTCCAGAACCTCTCTAGGAGTCTCTAGGAACCTCTCTAGGAATCTCTAGGAGCCTCTCTAGGAGTCTTTGGAGGCCAGGGACAGCAAAAAAGTCACTTCCTGTCCCACTGGGAGTCAGAAAATGGGCCCTTTCAGCCTCCGTAGGGCCTCCAAGGGAGTGGGAAAGGCTGTTTTCGCCCTTCCCAGATAAATAGGCAGGATCTGGAGCCAGGTAAGAAAGAAAAACGGGCCTTCCCCCCCCACCCCGTCCCCCCCGAGGCAGGAAACAGCCTGTTTCCCTACTTCTGATGGGCCCAGAAGGCCCGAAAATCAGCTGAGCTGGCATGCCCACTAATATGGCTCCGTGTGCCACCTGTGGCACGCGTGCCATAGGTTCGCCATCACGGGTTTAGCACATCGTATGAAGCCAAATATTGTCTTGAATAGCCTAATTAATGTTTTAATTTTATGAACTGGACCTCTAGCTTTTAAAAATAAATTGTGCTGATTCTGGAAGTATTCTGAAAGAGTAGGAAGCTGGTAACTTTCCTTTTTATCTCAATCTTGTTCTCAAGGATAATTCCTAATAAGATTTTATTGATTTTAAAGTATTCTAAAATTAAAGAGTCACTTGACTTGGGATGGAGGAAATTACTGTGTTTTCTTCTCAGATAGTAAAATAATTGTGAAATTTATTTTCATTGATGAAAGAGAATTAAAGCTTCACAAATTAACTTTAATCTAGAGTTGTAAAATATATTTTGTGTGAACTTTACTTAAAAATAATTTAATTTTTCATCAGGTATATCAAGTAACTATATATCAGACGGAAGACAGCGATATAGATTCATTTGATGAAGACCCTGAAATTTCACTAGCAGTAAGTAAAATCTTGGTTTGAGACAAATTGTACTTTTGAATTTGCAACTATATATATATATATATATATATATATATATATATATATATATATGCGCCGCCCTTCTCCGGAGACTCAGGGTGGCTTACAATGCGCTAAGCAATAGCCTTCATACTTTTGTATATTTATACAAAGTCAGCTTATTGCCCCCACAAACTGGGTCCTCAATTTACCTACCTTAGAAAGGATGGAAGGCTGAGTCAACCTTGAGCCTGGTGAGATTCGAACCTGCAATAATTGCAGGCAGCTGGTATTAATAACAGGGTGCTTTAAACCACTGTACTACCAAGGCTATTCCTTAATTTATTCCAGGAGATGGCCCATCTGTCTGTAAACATACATACAAATACCATGTTTACCCGAAAACAAGACCCACCCTGAAAATTAACAGTATTTGCACTGCACCAAGGGGCCGGCGGGCTGCAGCAGCATCCCGTCCACACCCATGTACTCACTGTCTCTCATGCTGGCCACACCCATTCCCCTTGTTTTTGGGATAGGGTTTATATTAGGCCCACCCCCACCCCCAAAATCAGGCTAGGACTTGTTCCGAGCGTGGAGCCAGAGGTGTTTGGGGGGGGGGAAGACAGGCAATCCAGATGTGTTCCGTGGCTGCTTGACTCACAGGAGGCTTGCGTGGTGATGCCGGCAACAGGCAGAGGCATGAGGAAGGCAGGCAATTCCGATGCCCTGTGTGGGTGATTGTTTGGCGCAGCTGTAGACAAGCTGAAACACTGTGGGAATGGAGTGGGTGGGGCATTGCGATTGCCTCTGCCTCCACCTGGCTCTGCTGCGCACTTTTCACCCAGAGGGAGATGAAGCTTTGTCTGCTTGCAAAGGGGACAGTTTGAAACAGACCTAATCACTTCATTTCAAACTATCCCCTTTGCAAGCACACGAAGCTTTGAGTCTCCATCATTTCTCTGTCTGGGTAAAAAGTGTTTAGTTACCTATCGGGTGCTTGGGATGTATCAGTTGAATATGTAGCATGTGTCTCCTTTTCAGAAGCGGGGGGGGGAGGCCTGTTCTGATCAGTGCGTAGCAGCGTAGTGCAGTAGGTGGGAGAAGAGAGAGCGAGAATGCCTCTTGATTCCTGTGCGTGTCTTTTCACTTTTCATTAAGTGTAAACGTGGGTGGGGGGTGGGGGGTGGGGGGAGCTCTTCTTGAGTCTTCTTGCTGCCCTGAAAATATGCAGTGATCACTGAATCTTTACCAGCCGGGTTGTGTGTGTATTTACTGACTTCAAATTGCACTCTTCTCCCTCGGGAAGAGCTCCGCTCCCCCCCTCCACTCACACACTATTGGGTAATAAGAGTACACTTTAGGAAAGAATATATATTGTTCCCTTTTCACAAACCATTACATGTGGAATAATAATAATTTTCCTAATAATGGAATCAATGTGATTGCACTGATGTAACAAAATGTGAATTGGGTATATCACCAAATCATTCTGCAGGAAATCAAGTATCTCAGACAGCAAATTGCATTACAATAAATATGGTGCCAAGTCTGAAATCCTGTCAGGATCCTCTCCTGAAATAATCTTGACGAAAATGTATCAATTTTAAATCGCTTTTCTTTAAGCATAACTGTTCTGTGGCTAAAGCCAAAGTGCTATAAATAGCTGTACCTAAAGTATATTAAGTAGTTCAGACCCTGGCCAGTTAAAATACTTTTAAAATGAAATTTTGTTCTAGTCATGGACACTTTCAGAATATATTCACATCATATCTTACCAGAGGCCAAAGCATCTGACTTAGGACCTCCAGTCAATTGCTATTTATATGTGAGGCTTCAATCTGTCATGAACGTAGAAGTAGTATAGGCTTTACATATTTGTATATGTGAAAACATCCAACATTGTTAGCTCTTCAACATCTTTTTAGATTACCATGCATCTATGGCATAGTGCCACTGCTTTGACTTTACATGTCTATTTTGTACAAATAAGGATTGCAATAATCAGAGCCCATCATGTGCACAAAGAACTTTATAGTTTATCTTTTATTTTGATAAAGCATTTGCATTAACACAAATTATCTCTATTTAATTCACCAAAGGATTATTGGAAATGCACAAAGTGCAGTGAAATGAACCCACCTCTTCCATCCCATTGCCCAAGATGCTGGACTCTTCGGAAGGATTGGCTTCCTGATAAAAAGACAGAGATAGCCAAGAAGTGCAAATTTCTAAATCCCTCACCATTAGATCCTGAGGAGGGCTTTGATGTTCCTGACTGTAAAAAAGGGAAAATTAATGAGGATAAAGAAGAAGAAAGTGCAGAACAAAGTCCTGAATCTCAGGAAAGTGAGGCATATTCACAGCCATCTACATCTAGCAGTATGCTTTGTAGTAGCCAAGAAGACTATAAAGAATCTGAGAAGGAAGACATTGAAGACAAAGAAGAAAGACTGGAACTGGGGCAGCCTGTCTCCAGTGTAGAGCCTTGTGTCATATGTCAAACAAGACCTAAAAATGGTTGCATAGTACATGGAAGGACAGGACACTTAATGTCATGTTTTGTATGTGCAAAAAAGCTGAAGAAAAGGAACAAACCTTGTCCAGTCTGCAGGCAGCCTATTGAGATGATATTGCTAACTTATTTTTGCTAACTGCAGTACAAATGATCAGTCCTACATGTAGAATAACACAATGCAATTTTGAATGTTTACAGGAATATATTTATTTTCCAAAAGATAGAAACTTTTAAACATTGCACTGCAATTGACAGTGTGATCATAACATTCTCCAGTTTAGTTTTGAAATTTGCCAAAACAGTAAGCACTGTTTATACATGGTAAGACTGATAATTCAGAGTTTATTCTTTATATTTAATATAAAGAAATCTTATTACGCTTATATGGAAGCATAGAAATAAAGTATATATTATGTTCTAAATCTGAAACTGATTTACTTACCTAAGCTGATCCAAATACTGTAGGCCAAACACTGAGGATACAATGGAAGGTGCTTAACAATGATTTTTAGTTGTTTTCCAAGTTTCTTCTTGTCTAATAGTTTTGTTGTATCTAAGTGGTTATTGGCTAGCAAGCTAAGATTATCTCGAGAAGAGCTTAAAGCTGATATGAAAAAAGTTCTGACAGATCCCTTAATGCTGATTAAAACAAGAGGCAGACCGTTGTT
Organism: Ptyas mucosa; assembly: GCA_012654045.1. Classification (NCBI taxonomy): domain Eukaryota; kingdom Metazoa; phylum Chordata; class Lepidosauria; order Squamata; family Colubridae; genus Ptyas; species Ptyas mucosa. The sequence continues at coordinate 23,116,984 of WNWU01013802.1, read as the reverse complement.
TTGGGCCTGGACAAGCTTACAATCTGTTCCCAATGTGAAAGCTCTACCTTTGACTCAGTGAACCCAATGACGTTTTGGTGGTCTACTCGAGTTGCATTCTTTAGACCATGGTTATCACACTTGTATTGCTTTGGTGAAATTATAAAGGATGACTTACATATGTGCTGTGATCAAGTATTATGGCAAGAATTCTGTTTAAAAGGTTTTTAGAATAATTAATTCTAAAAGTCACTGAAATAAAATGTAGCATTCCAAGTACTTACCCATTATTGTAATACATTCACAGCAAGCAGTGTAGAATGTGTGAGTTGCAATCTATAATTTATCAATAAACGATCTTTGCTTTTGTTTATTCTCCACATTTTATTTTCATATAGTAATTCAGTTCACAGCAGTAATAGGTTATCAGCTTCCAGGCTTTCTTTGGTAGTAGGGAGAGGCAGCAATGTGTAATGTTGATTCTTTTCCTCCACATCTACAATCTAAAGATTGTAATGGTGATCAATTTATTTGAAGTCATATTTTCTAAACTGAGATCTGACAAAGAAGAGCCTCCATATTATGTTGTATTTCTTGGGCTATTTGGATGTGTGTGTGTGCGCACATAAAATAGTATTTCCCCATTTGTATTAATTCTGGGGCAAAACTGCATCAGTACTGTATTTCTTTTTCCTACCTGGAATGTAAAAATAGTTTGTCATTGAAATATTTTCCCCAATTTAGTGTTCTCTTGACTTCAGAGTTCTAAAATGTGATTCAAAAGCAAGACGAGGAAAAGTAAAAGCAACAGATCATGCTTTTTTATACAGTACCATATCCAAGAGCATTTGTTATAGATGCTTAATAGGTACTAATAAAATAATCTCATTGGCTCAGGTTGCTCAGAGTAGGTTCCATGTGTGTACAGATGCCCTACAGTGAAAAAAAAAAATTTCTTCAAGCAAATGTTTGCATTCATTTGTCCATTAAAGAGAAAAGACCAATCATGTAAAAAATGCCGTTGGTCTCTTCTGACTTCTCATTTTGATCCCTAAGATTCAGTTGTGTTAGTATAGTAATTCTATTTTAAGTGAAGGGCAAAGGGGATCTTTCATTAAATTAACCATAAATTAATAATTATACCACTGTGACCTGAATGCACATTTTCCTATTCTCAAAGGTTGAAACAGAATGCGGTTGTTAATTCAAAGGCTTTATTATCCAGAATATCTCAATAAAATTTAAAATCTATAGTCAAGTACTGTTCAAAAGCAAATATAAAAATACAATTTTTATATGCCTATATATACAAAAATCAGAAAATTAAACACTGTAACAGTAACTGTACTAACACTGTTTGAATAAAGTGGTCTCAATGGGCATCGAACAGGCTTTTTTGAGGTAGATCCCAGGGAGAAAATAAAGTCATATTCATAGGCACTGAGTTTTTCTGCACCATTTGGTAAAACCACTTCCTGTTGTAATGACATAAATCCAGGGAGGGTTGCCTGAAAAACAAATTTTAGTCTGTCAGTATGCTTTACTATGTTTACTATTCTTATTTCCAGAGTATAACTTGAAGTTCCATTATCAATGTAAATCTTTGCTCCATGTGCAGAATGCTCATTTCATATTCTAAAGTCTGAAACACAAATTACTTCAAATCCTTCAGATTAATAGATTTTAAGGGCCTGGGATAGATTATACAAAATACAAGGAATTTTGGATAAGTACTGGATAAGAGTATTGCACTTACATTGAGAGTGTAGACTCCAGGCAGGAGGAGAAGGTAATATTCGCCATTTTTATTAGTTACGTAAGGACATATATGCCTCCTTCCTTGAACTTCCACTATCACATTTGCAATGGGTTTGTTCTTTTGATTCAGAACACGACCTTTTACACCTATAAGGAGGAAAGAAGAGAGGGTGGTGTTTTTATTTTTTTCAGGCTGTAATGGAGAATTTTCTTCGCTACAGATGATCACAATTCAGTGATGACTCTGCAGGCCCAATTGTGACTGAAGGGCAAGTTGGAATTTCTTGGCTGTGGCTGCACAATAGAACAAGCCTAAATCGCCAGTACGTAATGTACACATATATGCTTCCAAGTATCTCAGTTAATGCAGATATTATTTCTCTGTGGTGGTGCTGTTACTGAGCTCCCTATCCCTGAAATCTGATCAGCTCCTTGTTAGGCTTTAGGAAAACTATTACAAACCCGATTGTTTCAGAGGGCCTTTCATCAATATACTAGATATTGCCATTTATATTTATTGCTCTTCTGTAGGTCATTTTATGATTTAATGCGTGATTTTATTTTAGGGAACTACATCTTTTATTGTTAGGTAGTTTGAAATTGTACTATATATGTTTTCATTATGATGACTAACCCACTAAGGTTCTCTGGAAAAAACATGAATTAATAGATAAATAATCTTTCCCTGGAGGTACACAAGGTGACCTGAGTGATGCTATCTATGCCCTCTCATGATGCCTGGAGGCTGCAAAGATTTGGATGGGGGACAACAGATTTCGACTTAATCTTGACGAAATCAAGTGGCTTTGGGTGCATCAAGCCTCAAAACTTCAGTGTTTGTCAACCTTAGTTCTGGATGCATTTGCACATCCCTGATCAGATCCAGTTTCAATCTAGGGATTCTCCTTGATTCATGCCTTCTCAAAGAGAAGCTGGAAAGCATCACTAGGAGAGCTTTTGCATAGTTCTGGTTTGTGCACCAGTTGTGACCTTTCCTAGATCATGACTCCCTGTACTCATCTGGACTAGTACAATGCATTCTACATGGGGCTACTCTATTTGCAAGCTTAAACTGGTGCAAAGTACAGATTAGTGAGAGCAGTCTTTAGGGCCCCTATGATGGCCCATATTACACATCTCTGCTCTGTGAACTTCGCTGGAACCAGTCTCCTTCCAAGTATAGTACAAGGTGGTGTTTTTCAATGTGTTTTTCAATGTTTCACTCATTTTTCATTGTTTATTGCTCTATTATCTTTTTGGACTGTTGCCTTCTGGCAGAAGATACAGAACAATTAAAACTCAGACCACACGTTTTCTGAATAGTTTTTATCCAGAGCTAAAGTTGCACTCAACAATGAACTAAAGGGCCACCATCAGTGAGCTGTTGGACAGCATTACTTGGTCTGTTGTGTGGATGTTTGGGTGGTTTAGGGGTGGGGAATTGTGGTGGGTGGGAGTGTGTTTGGGGATTGTTATGTGTGTTGGACCAGGTCTTTGGTTGTTAAGTGAATTTCGTTGTATGGATATACTGTGTATACATGTACAATGACAATAAAATTATTATTATCTTGTTTTTCTGTTTACCCTCTTTTCATTTCTCCCTTTTTATTGTTGCAAGCCCCATAGCAAGACAGGCAGCAAATAAATTTAACAAACAACAATAATGAGAATATTTATCATATACACATTAAAATGAATTAAGCATGTAGAATAGTGAGTAGACACTATCAATGTACTTTTTGGAAAAAACATACTGCATGTTCACATATGAATTTGTAATTTGTAATTGTAAATGTATATTTATAATTCAGTCATTCAGCCACTTCTGATTCTATATTAATAGAATGGACATTATTTTGCCAGGATGGTGTGTCAATTCTGGTGGTCATCAACTTACAAGTGTTTACTTAATAATGGTTCCAAGTTATGACAGCTGTGGAAAAAGTGATTTTCACCTGTCCCCGAAGTTACGATGCTCCCATAACCCCAATAGTTACATGATCACAATTCAGAAGTTTGGCAACTGGCTCCCATTTTACAACTAGTTGCAACCTTCCCAGCCAGTTTCTGACAAGGAATATTAATTAGGGAAGCTGGATTTGCTTAACAATATTATTATCAGTGACAATTCTTGTAGAAACAACCCAACAAATATAAATTGTCCTTTTAGTAATTTATTCCACAAGATTTACAGTATATCAGATTCCAATAAACTAAAAACAGTAGCATTGACTTACCTAGATGAATTTGTTTAATGTATTCAATCAGAGCAATTTTATTGTCATCCCAGAAATCTTGAATCTTATCTTCTGAGGGATAGTGACAACATGATAACTCCAATGTAATGTCAAAGCATTGTCCCCAAACATAATTATAATCCTGCATGCTACCTAAAGTAAAATGTTCAATTACATCACTGAAAGATCAGTCCTAAAATAAACAAGCATATTATCCTCCTGATCACTTCCATATTGCTTCTCATCTGTCAAAATGTGCTCTTGATCTGAAAACAAGCACTTCTGCATCATGAATGAGGCTGGACAACACCAAAACAGAACTTTTCTGCAGATGTCACCATCAGGTTTTGCAACTCCAAATAATTAATTATAATGCTAATAATTAATTTTAATGCTGCTATTGTCTAGTGACTGCTTCCACATAAGGGTCCACTGGGGAGGTGAACGCACAAATAACTGCCTTGAACTACTGTTAGGTATGGCAAACTGTTCATTCTGTATAACTTGTGTCTCCTCCCCATTATACGATAGACAATGGGAACAGTGCACTACTGCTACTTTAGCCTTTTCATACCTCTTTTTGTCGGCGTAACATATTACATAAGATCAGGCATACAAAATGACCTCACTGATAAATATAATGCTTAAAACAATACAAATACTGTTGAATACAATTTAGATGTTAGTCTGAATAGGTGTTTTAGCCTGTGTATTTATTCAATCAAATGTACATTGAAACAAATCCAAAGAATGTAATATTCATGAAGCACTCTTCCTTATTTCCATCTTTGGCCCCAAATGTATGTGAAAATCTGTCTCTGTTTTTAGCATAAAATTAATCCATATTGGATTCCATATTAATCTCAACATTCGCTACTGTGAGTTCTTCAAACTCTTTATGGATGACAAAGATCTTAAAATCTATAAGTCTTATACTATCAAAGAAACAGAAGAGGCATAAGGAAAGAAAGGGAAATTGTACCTTTCACTATATACCAGTAATATCCATTCGTAATGCCATCTTTAAAGTAATTCATATTATCACACACAATCCCTTTATGCATTGTGCGATGATTGTTAGCATATGTGCTTGCAAGATGAACAAAAACATCATCGTCCACTGTTTTGCTAACACCATTTGAATCAATTGTAACTGTAGAAAGAAGGATGTTGCAGTGAAATTCATGTTAATGTTTAGTCAATTTAACAAATAAATATACAAATATAAGTAATAGTTAGAAATTCTTTCCCAGGTCTTCCACAGACCACAGAATTTTCAGTTTTCTTCTACAAGGACAAAAAGATGATTGTACTTAGAGAGAGACAGTGTCTTGAAAACACCTGATACTTCTTCAAATTTACAGCGGTAAATAAAAATGTTTGGAGGTATGAAATATGAGATAAAGCTATGCAGAGGTGGGCTTCACATAATTTTACAACCGGTTTGCCAGCAATGAAAATGTGAGCATGCGCGCGCCTTAAAAAACGCAGCTAAATAGGACAGCATAGCACCGGGGTGGACCCGTAGATCACAACTACCAGTTCGCTTGAACCAGCCCAAACTGACTGAATCCTACCCCTGGTGCTATGGATCCTTGGATCTCAAAGTCCATTCCTTTTTACAACCCAAAATAGAACCACAAATATTTGGTGTCAACTATGGAGTTCAATTTTCAATAATCTCTTCACCTTGTACATTTTGTCTTTGAGTGCTCTCATTTCTTCTTTTAGTTAAACTATCATATAGTATTTATACTGATGACTTCCAGACATCATTCTCTATCATTCTCAGGCATGATCATCCTTTTTCTGTTGCCTTCCTAGTTGAATTTGCAGTTGAGTTTGTTTCTCATCACCTTAAACTAGATATGAAGACCAAGCTTGTCCCATGTCTTGATCATCCTTCTCCCATTTCTTTTGCTTTTCAGGACTGTCAGCTGTAGTGTTATCACTGGTGCAAGATTTGTGGGTTTTTATGAAGGAGAAATTTTATCTAAAACCTTTGATTGATAAAGCCACAAGAACCTGCAATGTTTATCCTGAATGTCCAGAAAATTTATCCATTTCTTATTGTTGAAATGGCCATACAGTTCATGCCTTGGTAGTGTCTCATTTGAACTACTGTAATGGTTTGTTGGCATGCTTTCCTAACTTTGTTCTCCATTCTTTATCTGAATCTAGAACAATACAATCAATTATCCAGAGATGTTTTCTGATTTTCCATACTTTTTCCCATCGATCTCTCCACTGACTGGATCTTTAGGAGTTTTACCAGTTAAAAGGTCTCTTGTAGACTTTCAGGGCCATGATATAGGAAACCTCCATTAGAATAGAATAGAATAGAATTTTTTATTGGACAAGTGTGATTGGAAACACAAGGAATTTGTCTTGGTGCATATGCTCTCAGTGTACATAAAAGAAAAGATAGGTTCATCAAGAATCATAAGGTACAACACTTAATGATAGTCATAGGGTACAAATAAAAAAATATTTGATTCAAGTACATATTCCTGTGCATCGAGCTTAATCATGCAGTTCAGGGTTACTTACTTTTTCCATATACATTATATCACAGAAGTGAACACCCCCTCACATTTTGTAAATATTTAAGTATATCTTTTCATGTGACAACACTGAAGAAATGACACTTGGTTACAATGTAAATAGTGACTATACAGCTTGTATAACAGTGTAACTGTGCTGTCCCCTCAAAATAATGCAACACACAGCCATTAATGTCTAAGCTGGTGGCAACAAAAGTGAGTACACCAGTAGTGGGTTTCAAATTTTTTTTACTACCGGTTCTGTGGGTATGGCTTGGTGGGTGTGGCATGGCTTGGTGGGCATGGCAGGGGAAGGATACTGTAAAATCTCCATTCCCACCCCACTCCAGGGGAAGGATACTGCAAAATCCCCATTTCCTCCCAATCAACTGGATTCAGGAGACAGAGAATAGATGGGGGCAGGGCCAGTCAGAATTTTTATTACTGGTTCTCCGAACTACTCAAAATTTCCACTACTAGTTCTCCAGAACTGGTCAGAACCTGCTGAAACCCACCTCTGGAGTACACCCCTAAGTGATAATCTCCAAATGGGGCCCAAGTAGCTGTTTTCCCTCCCTGGTGTCATGTGACTCATTAGTGGTACAAGGTCTCAGGTGTGAAGGGGGAACAGGTGTGTTAAGATTGCCAAGACCCTGAAACTGAGCTGCAGCACAGTGGCCAAGACCATACAACGGTTTAACAGGACAGGTTCCACTCAGAACAGACCTCGCCATGGTCGACCAAAGAAGTTGAGTGCCCATGCTCAGCGTCATATCCAGAGGTTGGCTTTGGGAAATAGACATATGAGTGCCGCCAGCATTGCTGCAGAGGTTGAAGGGGTGGGGGGTCAGCCTGTCAGTGCTCAGAGCATATGCCACATGCTGCATCAAATTGGTCCCAGAAAGAAGCCTCTTCTAAAGATGATGCACAAGAAAGCCTGCAAACGGTTTGCTTCAGACAAGCAGACTAAGGACATGGATTTCTGGAACCATGTCCTGTGGTCCAATGAGACCAAGATAAACTTATTTGGTTCAGATGGTATCAAGTGTGTGTGGCAGCAACCAGGGGAGGAGTATAGTCAAGCATAGTGGTGGGAATGTCATGCTCTGGGGCTGCATGAGTGCTGCAGGCACTGGGGAGCTACAGTTCATTGAGGGAACCATGAATGCCAATATGTACTGTAACATACTGAAGCAGAGTATGATCCCCTCCCTTCGGAGACTGGGCTGCAGGGCAGTATTCCAACATGATAACGACCCCAAACACACCTCCAAAACGACCACTGCCTTGCTAAAGAAGCTGAGAGTAAAGGTGATTGACTGGCCAAGCATGTCTCAGAACTAAACCCTTTTGAGCATCTGTGGGGCATCCTGAAATGGAAGGTGGAGGTGTATAAGGTCTCTAACATCCACCAGCTTCGTGATGTTGTCATGGAGGAGTGGAGGAGGACCCCAATGGCAACTTGTGAAGCTCTGGTGAACTCTATGACCAAGAGGGTTAAGGCAGTGCTGGAAAATAATGGTGATCACACAAAATATTGACACGTTGGGTCCCATTTAGACATTATCATTTAGGTGTGTACTCACTTTTGTTGCCACCAGTTTAGACATTAATGGCTGTGTGTTGCGTTATTTTGAGGGGACAGCACATTTACACTGTTATACAAGCTGTATAGTCATTACTTTACATTGTAGCCATGTGTCATTTCTTCAGTGTTGTCACATGAAACAGACGTTGACATACCTGAATGTCCCTTTTCACGATGCTGCTCCTCCAATCCATTGGCTGGGTTCTTTCTTTCATGTTGCTGGGGAACTGAGAGCAGATTTTTTTCTTTTCTCTTGGCTGACCACGCCCACTCTGTGACACCCACGCCAGTCTTTCCTCACGAAGGCACAGGAACTCACAAGTCTAGAAGAACTTTAACAACAGCAAGAATAAACAAGAATAAACGAGTCAGGAACTCAGGAACAGGAAGCCCAACAGGGCGGGCATGGATGGGAGTCGCAGCGTCCTGAAAAGGGATGTTCAGGTATGTCAACGTCCATTTTCCAGTAAGCTGCTCCTCCAATTCATTGGCTGGGATCTACCCAAGCTCAAACGTCCCGGGCGGGAGGCTGACTGCTCCCTTAGTCTTGGTAGGTGGCCACTTGCTGTAACACTCGACGGCCAAATGAAGCCTCCGCCGAGGCATAAGAGTTTATTTTATAATGGCGTATGAAGGAGGAAGCTGATGCCCAAGTGGCTGCTCGGCAGATGTCCAGAACAGAAGCTTGGTCGCTGCACTGCGGATCGAATGCACATAAATTCTGCCTGGGATAGGCCTGGCCTTACTGTCAATAGCGGTCGAAATACAGGCCTTAATCCAGCGATCGACGGTAGCCGAGGACACCTTCTTCCCCATGGAGGACGAGTGGAAAGACACGAGCAGTGACTCCGTAAGGCGAAACAATGCCGTTCGTCTGATGTATCGACGGATGGCCCTCTGTACATCTAGAGTGTGCCAATTTTTCTCCCAAGGATCCCGTGGATCAGGGCAAAAGTTCGGAAGGATGAGCTCCTGGGCCCGGTGAAACCAGGAGTTCACCTTAGGTGTGAATGAAAGATCTAACCTCATTACCACCTGATCCGAATAAAAAATGCAAAGATCTTTCCGAACCGACAAGGCCATTAGCTCGGAAATTCACCGAGCAGAGGTGATGGCTAGAAGAAAGGTAAATTTGAACATCAGGAATTTGAGTGGAATTGAGGCCAGCGGTTCAAAGGTAGGAGAGGTAAGTGCCTGAAGCACCAGAGGTAAGTCCCAAGCTGGATATCGATGGACTATTGGAGGAGAGATATTGGTGGCTCCGTGCAAAAAACTCCTAATACGAGGATTTTGTGACAATGTACGGTGTGGCTCACAGTTAAGTACACTGGCAAGAGCTGCTACCTGTCACCTCAAGGTAGCAGGAGTAAGGCCTTTGGACAAGCCATCCAGTAAGAAGTCCAGCACATCCGGGTTTTCGGCAGAGGTAGGGTCCACATGGTGTGGAGAACACCAGATCGAAAACGTTCTCCACGATGCCTGATAAATATGAGCCATTGAAGGATGTCTGGCCGATTCGATGACCTCTATCACCAATTTGGAGAGCCTGTCTTTCCTCAGCAGGACCTCTCAAGTGCCAGACGGTCAACTGGAGCCACTGGGGTTCTGGATGGGCGATGACCCCCTGGCTGAGAGAGATCTCGTACTGAGGAATTGTCCACAGCGGCGAGATAGACAGGCTTATCAGGTCCGTGTACCACGGTCTACATGGCCAGAGGGGCCACCAAGAGAATTTCCGTTCACTCTGATAACAGCTTCCGAATCACTTGTGGGATCAGAGGAAGGGGTGGGAAGGTGTAAAGCAGCCCGGGTGGCCACGGACATCTCAGGGCATTGCAGCCCTCTGCCCCCCTGCACTGGTAGTGTGTGAAGAACTGGGGCAGCTGTGTATTTTGAGGGGTGGCGAATAAGTCCACCAGAGGACATCCAAATCGGCGAACGATTTCCCTGAAATTGTTCGGATGGAGGGGCCACTCGGCCGAGTCGATGCGCTCCTGGCTGAGCCAGTCCGCTTGTATGTTTGACAGTCCGGAAATGTGATCCGCCCTCAGTGACGCTGTGTGACGTTCTGCCCAGGCTAGTAGACGTTCTGCCTCGATCATCAAACTTTTGGAGCGAGTGCCCCCTTCGCGATTTACATGAGCTTTGGTCGTCATGTTGTCCATCCGGATCAATACATGTTGGCCTTCCAAGATGGGACGGAAGTGCCATAGAGCAAGGCGAACAGCCCTCAACTCCGGCCAATTGATGCTGTTCGCCCTCTCTGATGGTGACCAATGACCCTGGACTACCTGATCTGAAAGGGAGCGTCCCAGCCTACCAGGCTGGCGTCTGATGTAAGAATGAGGCGATTGACCACGAGGAACATGCACCCTTCTTGGATAGCTGGAGATGTCTACCACGCCAGGGACAACCGCACCTGAGGAGGCAATGGAACCGGCGATGGAAATGTGCTGCATCTGGCTTTCTGAAACGGCAGCAGAAACCACTGTAGCGGCCTTGTGTGTCTGCATGTCCAGGGAACGATGGCGATCAGGATACCATCTTCCCCAAAAGTTGGGACAGTTGGAGAAGAGGGACCTTCCACCAGGTCTTTATCTGCGTCACTAATGTTCTGATATCGTGGACCCGGTCTGGAGACAGGAAGACCTGGCCTTTGGCTGTATCAATCACCGCTCCCAAGTGAAGAATTTGCGTAGTTGGTACAAGGTGACTCTTCTTGTAATTGATGGTGAAGCCATAACTTTGAAACACACGTATCACTGCCTCCATGTCTCTCGCAGCCTGGAGTGGAGATGATGACAGGACGAGAATATCATCTAAGTAACAAAGAAGACAAATCGGGAGAGACTGTAGAGACGTGGCTACCACTGCTACCAGTTTGGTGAAAGTCCTGGGGGCAGAGGAAAGCCCGAACGGCATCGCACAGTACTGGTAATGATGGGAGTTGTACTCGAATCTCAGGTACTTGCGATGCGCTGGATGGGCTGGGACATGTAAATAAGCTTCCCGAAGGTCCACTGACTGCAAGAGGTCGTTGCATCTGATGTATGCCAAAATTGATGTGAGCGACTGCATCTTGAATCTGTGATACAAGATGAATTTATTGAGCTGTTTCAGGTTCAAGATGCCTCTGTGTCCCCCCCAAAGTTTTGGTCACCAGGAACAGGGTGGAATAGAACCCAGTCCTCTCTTGATCTTTGGGTACTGGTTCTATTGCTCTGGTGAGCAATCTCCGCTTCCATCAATTGCCTCTGGTGTACAAGATGTGAGACTGGGCATCGACGGAATCGACTGGGAGGGATGCTGATAAACTCTAGACATAGTCTGTGACGCACTGTGCGTCGGATCCACTCCTCGGGCGTCGAAAGAGCCCATTGGTGGTGAAACTGCTGGAGGCGACCACCAATGGGATCTGACAGGTGGGAGTCATTTGCCTCGTTTGGCGGATCGGTAACCACCACCCCTGAATGGTTGCTTGGATGATGCTTGAGAATGTGTATGGTCTCGGAATGCTTGTCTTTCAGGAGCACGGTCCCCACCTTGGATGAAAAATCGCTGAGAGTAGGAACCACTGGGTCCAGAGTAGGCCTGAAAGGGCTGCTGCTGATTATAAGGTATATACCTGCATTCTGGTCTGTGATAGGAAGATGGAAGGATGTATCGTTTTTCTTTATCTTCCACCAGGAGAGGCTCCACAGTCCGTATGAGTCAGGACAGGTGCCTTGGCAGGTTGAGAGACACGAGCCGGCGCATGGTGACTGGCAGTAGAAGGCTGTACACAGCCCACACCCTGTTGAAGACCGGCCGCTAAAATTTTCGCTAAGGCATCAGATAACATCCACTGAAGGTTCAGCTGGGCAGCGGGCTCCTCCAGGCGGAGGCCCGCAGCTGTTGGGGTGAAGGTAACTGCAGGCGTTGGGTGGGTTGCGTAGACTGGTTAACTTGAGGAGCCAAGGAAACATTAGGCAAGGACATAGAGACCCCTTGTGTGGTTTCCAAATTTGAGGCCATAGTAGACTGGTGGTCTGTGGCAACGAAAGACTCCGAATGAGCCAAAGAAACACTGTCCTTAGGCAGAAGGTGAGAAGAGGATCCCGGTTCCTCTGGAACCTCAGAACAGGTCATTTGGCCTTTAGCTTTCTTGGCCTTCTCAAACTGCTTCTCAAGTGCCTTGTGGCGCTGTAGCTCAGACTTGTGATGAGACGTTGTGTGAAGGATGAGAGGTTTTGGATGTCTTGGTAGAAGACTTGGATTTGGAATGCTATAGCACAACCTGGTGGTGACTTGGAATCACAGGAGGACTAGCCTCCTGCTCAAGATCTGATGACAAGTCAGAATCAGCCATCCTAATGACCAGCTGTAGGTATATGGATGCCTAACAGCTGTGGTAGCAGAATAACGAAATAGTCAAATACAATTGCAGTAATGGGGCCAATTAGCCTATGCAGAGCCACAGGAGGTCTGACAATGGCAAACACAGACAGTCCAAATCAGACAGGACCATGCGCCCCTTCAGCACCCCCAGAACTTCCACCCTCCAGGCACACGGGCAAGGCGCTCAACGAGAGCCCAAACTGCCGCCTCCAGCCTCAATCAGCAGCTCTACCTGACAGAGTCACCTCAGCTGCCGGCTAGCAACGATCCGACAATTCCAAAATGGTGGCCGCCAACTTCAAGTTCAACAAAATGGCGGCCGCAACGGAAAAAACAGCCCGAAAATGCCATAATTGTCATCCGTTTGATCGGAATCACAATTGAGCTGTCAGGCTAGCCTGGACCTCAGAGTGTGCCGGAAAGCATTGGCAGTGACTCTGGAGCCGCCCGAAAGGATCGGAGCTGAGGCGCTCGTGGTTATACCGGCTCACCAATAATCCAACAGAATTTCAATGGATCCGCCCAGCCGGGTCAGAATCCGGATAGCTGCCTGTCAGTTGTTGTAGTCCGAGGGGAAGAAGCAGAACGGCCTGGAGCCCCAGACGCATTGCTGCCCCTGGCAGCCTCACCAATCCCATGGAGCAGCTCCTCTCACAGAAAATGAACAAAATAATAAACTAAAATAATTGACTTCATTGTTAAAGTCAGCCAATGTAATCCAAAATGCAGAGATGCAAAAAAACCAAGTTCCCTCAGAAACTGAGTGAGAAAGACTGGCGTGGGTGTCACAGAGTGGGCGTGGTCAGCCAAGAGAAAAGAAAAAAATCTGCACTCAGTACCCCAGCAACATGAAAGAAAAAAACCAGCCAATGGATTGGAGGAGCAGCGTACTGGAAAAAGATATACTTAAATATTTACAAAATGTGAGGGGGGTGTACTCACTTTTGTGATATATTGTATCAGATCGATACAATGTTAAGCTGCATCAACAGGAGAGCTTTTCAGTGATGAGAAATTTAAAAACTTATTTTTCATTGGTCAGATCCTACCTTAAGTATTGTTTCTAATTCTGGGCACCATATTTAAAACAAAAATCAGAGAAATTGAAACAGATTTCCCCCCCCCAAAAAACAACAACACAACAGGGATGCTCCAGGAAGTGGAAACAAAGTCTTATGTGGAGAGATTGAGGGGACTGGATATCTCTGACTGTGAAAAAAGGAAAATAATTAAGTGGTGCAGAGAATGTCAAGATATATTTTTCTAGTTCCAAAGTGCAAGCCATGAATTAACATTCAAAAGTTACAAGAAAGAAAATTCCAGTTGAATGTTTTCCTAAGCTTCTTTCAGAAAAACTTACTCGTAGTAAGAGTAGTTCAACTGGAGAAGCAATTACTGAGGGAAATGGTGAGCTGTTTTTCATCATGCATCAGATAGTAGCTAACAACAATTTGTTAGGGAAGCTTTAATTTGGATAACTGTATTGTGCAGGAAGTTAGACTTCCAGTTCTGTAGATGGTAGGAAGAGTTTTCCACAATGAGGATGTCACAGCAGATCCTCCCTCTTCTTTTTCTACTAGTATTGTTCTTATAGTCGCTTCTTGAACAATTCACATTTTTACATTTATAATACTAGCTGCTGCAGTAAATTTTCTCTTTGTCAGTTCAGAATGAAGAAAAAACTCTCTCCTGTATTTTAGTGGAAATTTATCTTGGTTTGTTACCAATAGGATAACTGGCTATTATTATAAGATGGATTTCATGTGACAAATCCCATTAAATGTTACATTTTTAAAAAATCTTAATGTTCACATTTTTCTGATAATTTAGATGCAAATGAGTATTTACATGCAGATAAAATGTTAATTTTCTAATTGTTCCCTGCCTTGGAATTGATCTGGATTAGATAAATCATGGATTGGATTAACAAAGCCTAAATTAGTTTGTTAAACTGAATGACTGGTTATGCTTTTTAGTGTTCCTTTTTTTTTTGTATACCACCTTGAGTCTCTGGAAGTGGGTGATCTATAAAAAGCATGCATAAGTTAACAAATAAATGTGCATGTGAGTTGAGTTGATAGATAAATTAAAGTACTGTATATATATGTGTGTGTGTGTATGTATATACTGTATATATATATATATACACACCCACACCCACATATATATATATATAAAATCCAAAGCTAACTTATTTTGATTTATTATAATACTTGCTATTAAGAAGTTCATTAATTTATTTTGATATGAGGACCATTAATTAATAATTGAGAACTGTTTATTGTAGTATCCTCATGGTCATACAAGTATTAGCTTACCTTGATTGCCATTATCAAAGGGGTAACTTGCAACCAGTGCTCCACCATGCAGATTAGCAGAAAGAACAAACATTCCAGTATTTATCCAGTTCATAACTGCTTTAGTCTCTGGTTGGATAATTTGATTATTGGTGATAAAATGATCAGGAAAATTCCTGTTCAGATCTTTTCTATTAGCATTGTACCTTGAAGAGATAACATTGTTATTATATAATCTTTAATGTACTTTTTTAATATATGAGCTCAGCCATAAGAATTGAATCAGAGAAGATAGGCTAATGCTAACAAAATTGTAAGAAATAGTAACAAGTAACAGTACCTGCGCTGGCTTTACCAGGAAAGGTGGTCTAAAAGTATCTTGATGATTAGTCAGGATGATCTATTATCAAGTAGATAAGGAAAGAACAATTCCAAGGAAACAAAGCAAAGATGAGTAGATAATAAAATAAGTAAATCTAAGGAGCAAAGAGAATGACCTGTAGGGAGAGCAAACAAGGCATAAGCCTGGAGGAAGAGTAATAGAAACCGTCATATCAGAGGAACCCAGGGAAGGGGGAATTTTTTAATCAAAGGAAAGTTAAAGACCAGCAGAGAAATTTACACTAATCTGAAATGAAAGATGGACATGATTATGGGAGGTATTGATAAAGGATGATATGAGACTAGTTAATTCAGAGAGGCACATAAGTTTTGAAGAAGTATCTAAACATTGGAAGAGGAATAATGAACATTCATTCTTGTGGACTGAGGGCAGGATTACATGAAATTCTAAAACCTCTTTGCAAAAATTCACCAACTACCATTCCCTTGCCCCCAGCCTGCTTTTGAGTTAATAAAATCTTCCTTGTTACATGTAAAGGTAAGTGAGAAAGACCAGACTAAATAAAATTTCCTACTCCTGCTCAAAAAACTATAACTTGATTTAATGATACGATAGTTAAGAACTGAACCTACAAAATTGTTCTTCTGCTAAATGTATTGTGGGTTAAGTAGCATGTTGAAAACATACCCAAGACATTCTTCACTATCCTAGGTTGCTTTTTTCTTACCTGCCAATTGTGGATGCACACTGAAGCATTATTGAGTCTTCAAAACCATCAGGGTTCATTGAAGGCATGATATGTATCCGAGTGTGGTTAATGAGTTTTGTGATGACTGGATCGTGTTGATCATTTTCCACCAAATATTTAATCAAATGGAGGAGCAGTTCCCGCCCAAGAGCCTATTAGGGAAGCAGAGGAATAAGTACTCAAATTAAATTGACAATAAGAAGCACAAATCAATATTAGTTGGGCAAAAATCACATGATACAAAAGTAAGACAAAACAAGGAAATGTGATAGCTAATGTTTTCAATTTACAAATAATCTCCCTAAAAACTGGAGTCAGAAAAAACTGGAGTCTTATTTACAGAAACAGTTCCTAATACCACATATAGAGAAATGCCATAATGCATGTACCTAATTAATGAATACATATGTATGGACATATGTACAGCATGCATGTATACAAAACAGAATTTATAAAAAATATCAGTTTAATTTATGGCCAGACTAATTAATTAAAGAGTATTCTTCATATAATCATACAAATACATCTTAGATTCATGGATTCATGGATTGTGATAAAATTTCGTTTAACCATGATCAGCCAAAATCAATCGAGTTAGCCATATACTAAATTATACAAGTAGTCCTTGACTTATGACTACAATTGAGCCCAAAATTTCTGTTGCTAAGCAAGACAGTTGTTAAGTGGATTTTGCCTCATTTTATGACCTTTCTTGCCACAGTTGATAAGTGAATCACTACAGTTGTTAGTAATATGGTTATTAAGTGAATCTGGCTTCCCGATTGACTTTGCTTGTTAGAAGGCTGCAAAAAGGGATCACATGACCTGGGGCACGGCAACTATAATAAATATGAACCAGTTGTCAAGCATCCGAATTTTGATCATGTGACCATGGGGATGCTGCAATGATCATAACTGTGAAAAATGATCATAACTTTTCAAGTGTCGTTATAACTTTGAACAGTCACTAAAGAACTGTTGTAACTCGAGAACTACCTGTAATTATGGATTACAAACCACAATAGCTGGAGTCACATAGTTTGCCAAACCAAAAACAAACCATGCAATGGTTTAACAACATGTTGTCGGGGATCCAAGTAACACCCCCAACAAAAGAAGACTCCGAAGCTTGAAGTTCCTCAAAGTTCCATTTTATTAGAGATGTCATATTGGCACATCTGGGAAAACCCGAATCTGAAAGATTCCAGGTTTTCCCCACCCAAAAGAAAGTCCAAGTCCCTGCCCAGCACCCACATGTCTATCACATGGTCCAATCAAAGCACCGTCTCAACTGGAGATGCCTCCCAGTCACACCCCTCCAGGTGCAGGGCAGGATGTCCCTGACTCTCTGAGAAAGGAATGTTATTATGACTGTATATCACTCCTGCTCTATATAATGCACCCTCCCAGTCTCCCACAGCAGTAAATGTGGCAGGCCTGAGGGCCCATTGCAAAAGATGGCCTCCAGGCCTGACACATATATGATTTCAGCTACTGAAACAGATTTCATAAAAGAAGCCAGCCTGTTTTCCTTAACATCAGCTGTCAATGGGATTCCGTGCTTGGGAATGTAACTACATGTTATATGTTATGTTATATGTTACGTTATATTATTGACATTTAACTACCCATGTTCCCCTGAAAATAAGACTGGGTCTTATTTTCTTTTGGGCCCCAAAATAAGCACTAGGACTTATTTTGGGGGGGGTTGTCTTATTTTCCCCCCATCTACAGGAGGCCCACTTCTGCTTGCTCATGGCAGGGCATGAGGCTGCATGGTGCGCCAGTACTGCCACCATGAGGCAGGTGAGAGTGGAGTTGCCCCATGCGTCCTGTACCAGCTTACTTCAGGACCCTTGCAGCCAGGCCACTCATGCCCTGACATCTGTCTTGCTTCAAAGCAGCAGCTCTGGCAACCCCAACCAGCAGGACCCTGCGTGACCCCTGGCCCATTTCTTCTGCTAGCTCGCGATCACAACAGAGCAGGAGGCTGAGCAATGCAATGGTGGCACGGCCACAAGGTGAGATGGGGAGTGGACCTGCCCCACGCGCCCCGCACTGGCTTACCTCAGGGCCTCCACAGTCAGGCCATCCATGCACCAACAGCTGCCTCGCCTTGAGGGTCCGGCACCAACACACTACTCAGCCTTCTGCTCCATTGCAGCTGCGAGCAAGCAGAAGTGGGCCAGTGGCCATGTGTGCTCCTGCTGCACATGGCTGTTGATGTTGCCACCATGAGGCAGATGTTGGAGCATGGATGGCCTGGCTGCAGGGAGCCTGAGTAAGTTGGTGCGGGGTTTGTAAGGCAGCTCCACCACCCACACCTTGTGGCCATGGCACTGCAAGCAACCAGAACAGGCTGCTGGCCAGCTGCGCAGGTGCTTAAGTAGGGCTTATTTTGGGGGGTAGGGCATATTAGACGCACACGTAAAAACATGATGGGGCTTATTTTTGGGATAGGACTTATTTTTGGGGAAAGAGGGTAGTCATTAAAAGAAATGAGAATATTTTTATTTTCTTCATAGTAATAATTGCTAATTTTAAACGTAGTTATTCCTGTAATATCAACCCTCAAACTTTCAACAGCAGTGAAATCAAGCTGGTGGCGCAGTGGACTAAGTGCTGTTAAAACTTAGTTGCCAGCTGCCTGCAATTACTGCAAGTTCTAATCTCACCAGGCTCAAGATTGACTCAGCCTTCCATCCTTTCTAAGGTAGGTAAAATGAGGACCCAGATTGTGGGGGCAATAAGCTGACTTTGTATAAATATACAAAAAGTATGAAGGCTATTGCTTAACGCATTGTAAGCCGCCCTGAGTCTCTGGAGAAGGGCGGCATATAAATCAAAATTAAAAAAAAAAAGCTAAGAAATTATTGCCCATTGTCCATTTCTGAAAGTATTCTAGACTTCTTTATGTGAATAAAATATGCAGGTCCTTGCCAGTAGGGCTCAGAATCATTAATTGCCCCACAAGAGACTAAAAAATTAAAGAAAAACCTATATTATTTCTTCAGGACCATACTGGGCAAACGAAAACTGCCACATTTATTGTATCCCAGAATGTTTTTTTTAATTAGAATGCTTAAAATCTTGTTTGGATCATGTGTGATTTTGATCATTTTTAGTACTTTTAATAATCATTTAAATTACTAGGAAGAAAATAATAATAAGAGAACATAAGAAAAAATATATAGCCTAAGAGGACAAGAAAATATCATGTATTACGGTATTATCAAAGGCAAATTCCTATCCACTTAATACAATACAGTAAAACAAATAAAAATTCAATTTTTAAAAATCAACAATCAAATCAGGCCAAAATGCCTAAATTTATTTATTTATAAAAGTTATTGGCCGCCCATCTTACCATAAGGTAACTATTTAAAATAATACCAAAATACCTGAACAAATAGAAAAGGATACGTTTCTAGCGGAGTTAGGGTCCTATGGGGGGATTTGTTAATTTAATTAAAGTTAGGTCAATTTAGCTTATGATTGTTAGTTGAAATACCCTGTATTTTGCTCTGGGAAGTCGGGGGTGGGTGGGTGGGAAGGGGAGAAACGGGGGGTTGGGTGGGAAAGGGATGGGGGTTATATTGGGGGGTGAAAATATTTGTTGCATAAAACTTTTTTAATAAAAAAAAGAAAAGGATAAGTTTCTATATGAAGCAATTTAGGATTAAAAGTTTATTAACTTTTTATACTTAAAAAGCAAAAAGAAAGGAAATTATTTTGGATCCATATTGCATAGATTGTGATTTAGATATAGAACACTATTCTGACCAAAAGGACCTTCCTTGAGGGATCAGCTCAGATTGCTCTGTCTGGTCTGGAAGCCAGATACTCACTTTACTGATTGTCTCTAACCCATTAGCAGTCTATAGCATTGTAACTGTATTTCTCCAGCAATTTTTGAGCCCATTTTGGGTGCAGAGAAAGAATGTGGGCTACAAAAGTAGGGCAGAATTGGTAAGAATTGCTCTTCCTATTCAAGTAACAGTCTGCTGGATCACAACCCTCAACAGAGGATAGAAATAGAGCTCTACTAGATCAACTGGTCCAGAATGCGGTGGCACGGGTAGTGATGGGAGCAACATGGCGCTCCCATGTAACACCGCTCCTGCGCGAGCTGCACTGGCTCCCGATGGTCTTCCAGGTGCGCTTCAAGGTGTTGGTTATCACCTTTAAAGCACTCCATGGCATAGGGCCTAGTTATCTGCGAGACCGCCTACTGCCACAAATGACCTCCCACCGACCCATGCGCTCCCACAGAGAGGGCCTCCTTAGGGTGCCATCAGCCAAACAATGTAGGCTGGTGACCCCCAGGGGGAGAGCCTTCTCTGTGGGGGCACCTACCCTCTGGAACCAGCTGCCCTCGGAGATAAGGAGAACTCAAGACCTCAGTGCCTTCCGCCGTGCCCTTAAAACCTATTTTTTCCAACAAGCCGGGCTGGCTTAGGAAGTAATTTTAGATGTTTTAAATTGGTTTGTTATTTTTTAAAAAAATTGGAGCCAAATTTATATATATTTTAATTGTCTTAATATTTGTATTGTATGTTTTTTAATTCTGGCTGTTCATCGCCCTGAGTCCTCAGGGAGAAGGGCGGTATATAAATGGAAAAATAAATAAATAAATAAATAAAATAAATATAATCAATTTTTTTAGAGATACAATTGTCTATCCAAATATCCTGACAAACTCAAAAATCATAAAGAATGATTTTTGTTATAAAATATAACAAGACCCTTTAGAATAATTCTAATATTAATTTAAATAATCTGACAGCAGATAGACAATTCCCTAATGGTTTCTTTTTATTATTTTCCTTGGAACAGGTTGTACACAATTTATAAGTATTGTGCTTGCAAGCGGATTATTGCTGTAAATGATGTTTCTTTGTCAGCAGAGTAGAACTTGTCAATCAGTTCCACCATGGTACTATGTTATCGCTTAATGCTTTCAAGAAAGAAAAAAGGAGACTTGTTTTAACAATTACAATTTATATATTTTGTTTTTTCCTCAGGGTTCAATGAAGTATCCAATAATAGTACTTTGTTTAATCTCTTTGCTACTTTTTCTCACTTAATCCCTTTTTCTAAACTAGCCAGCCAAAATACCCTCCCTGCTTTAAACCAATATTGTTGGGTGACATTTTCGTATTTGATACACTAGATGGCAATAATGGCAATTTAAGTCCAACATACCTGGGGACTAGGTAAAGAGACTTCCTGTATTGAAAATTCCCAGGAATCCTATATCACTGGGACAAACCTATTGCATAGTTAAAACACTTAACTGTTATTGTTTTTATTTAATTATGAATTTTAATAGTTATCCTTCACTCCATTGTCACACATATTGCTGCAAGTCAAAGTGCAAAAGGGAACTGAATAGTTGCTTATATTCCTCTAGTATTTTTTTAGAATTAATCAGGGAAAAAAATCTATCAATGTTTCCATCTATGCTCAGATGACTTGTTACTGTGATATATTATTCGTTGTATTAAAAAATGGGAATTTCTTATACAAGCACTCCTTTATGAATAAACATGCTTCAATATAAACACATATTAAGCAACTGGATTATTTATTACATTTATATTCAACTCAAAGCAGTGTATATCATGCTCCTTCCTCCTATTTTCCCAACAAAACCCCTCCAAGGCAGAAGGTGGGCTAAGAAAGAATGACTATCTTAGTCATTTACATTCCTAAGAGAGAAGCAGAAGTAATGTTCCCCTAAGTCTAGCACCTTAACCATTGCACCACTTAATGGCATGTTCTCACATCCCTAAATGCTTTAACTCCATAAATTTTTGCCAATAGGACCAATATGTGATGCAAAACTGAGCTGATTAATTACTGATTTATAATTATTATAAATTGAATCAAATACTAGAGTTCAGCACTATAACTATACAGTAATATAACCTTAGCCATTTCCCCCAGTCCAGTTGGTTCAACTGTTGGGCATTTTGATTTCCTAGTAGTTTTGGTAAATGCCAAATTTATGCAGAACATGGCCATGTCAATCTATGATATGTGAATGAACATGCAGGCTTTTTATGGTTTATTGAATCAGGCATGATGGTGATGAAATCTGAAAAAAAGCTGGCCACCTGAGTTTCAGGGCCTTCATCAGCTGTGACATCATAAAGAGGCTCACAGTGATCAAGCACTGTTCCAGAGGTAGTTAGTTCCTTTGAATGGAATTGTGCCACAATGAGGATCTTTGGCTGCTGCTGATGTACCAACTACAAGCATCTGCAAATCCTGAATGTCATGTTATCATTTCCTTGGCTCACTTCAACGCCCATGTTCTGTCACAGCAACTATCAGTACAGTCCCAAAACATACAGGCAGGTACATGCTTGACCTAGTCTTTGTTTCAGAGCAGATGAGATATGATGTGAGAATGGAGGAAATTACATGTACCCTTTACCATAATTAGATCAATACTTTAATAAACTGGACATCATGATGCCATGGACCTCTGCATCACAATGGGACCATTTGAATAGTCTGCCTATGACATCTAGTGGATTAATAGGAATTTCATTCTTTGGATATGACTTCTTAGAGGTGTACTTAGGATTTGATGCAGGTTGTCTGGATTGCCTTTCTGTTGATTCCATTTTGTTATTTCCTTTAGCGTTTTAGAGTTGGGTGGCATCAAAATAGAAACATACAAACAAATAAATAAATAAGGGAATACTTCCCTGTCACCTTGTATTCTGTGATTAATATATTCTTATGTTTTGGGGCTTAAATGACTGACTATGGATGTTCATTCTGATCAGTTATTTTCATTTTTATGAGTTGATGTTCTGTACTCTGTCCGGAGCCTCACAATAAAGGAGTAATGCTACAGCAAGAAAAAGGAGGTGAGGCATTGCTTTAGTTTATTCAATTAATACGTATGTCTGATCCAATTGTTCCCACTTTGCTCTTTCTCTTTGGGGAAGCAGATAAATACAAACCTTTGGAGCTGAGACAAGATTTTTCTTTCCCCTTTAGATGTCATTATGTTTGTATTTATGAGACGGAGAATGGAAAACTATTTGGCTCAGTGGTGGGATTCAATTTTTTTAAACAACCGGTTCTGTGGGCGTGGCTTAGTTGGGGGG
This sequence comes from Ptyas mucosa, assembly GCA_012654045.1. Lineage (NCBI taxonomy): Eukaryota > Metazoa > Chordata > Lepidosauria > Squamata > Colubridae > Ptyas > Ptyas mucosa. The sequence continues at coordinate 23,093,987 of WNWU01013802.1, read as the reverse complement.
CGTGGCAACTGGTCATGTGACCTGGTGGGCATGGCTAGCTGGTCATGTGACCGGGTGGGCGTGACTATGTGCATAGGGACTACTCAGAGGGCTGAAAAAAGTCATTTCTGACTGGTCCTTGCACTTTTGACCGGTCCTCGCACTTATGACCATCCTCACATTTATGCCCGTTGCGGCATTCTTAACAGCCATGTCAGTCATTTCACCACTACTTCTCTTCACCACAGTGACAAGATAGGGCACAAAACGTAAAATGTGAGGACAGTCGTAAGTTCAAGGACTGATCAAAAGTGCGAGGACCGATCAAAAATAACTTTTTCAGCCTTCTGACTAGTCCATATGCACATAGGGACTACTCAGAGGGCTGAAAAAAGTCATTTCTGATTGGTCCTCACATTTTTGACCGGTCTTCGCACTTATGACTGGTCATCATTTATGCCCATTGTAGCATTCTTAACAACAGTGTCACTCGTTTCACAACTGCTTCTCTTCACCATGGTGACAAGATAGGGCAAAAACATAAAATGTGAGGACAGGCGTAAGTTCGAGGTCTGGTCAAAAGTGTGAGGACCAGTCAAAAATAACTTTTTCAGCCCTCTGAGTAGTCCATATGCATAAAAGGATACAGCAAGAGAGGGATGAAGGAAGGGAAGGGAAATTAGAGTAGGAGTGAGGGTAAGAGAAGGAGGAAGAGAGGAGGAGAAGGAGAAAGGAAGAGGAAGTAGGGAGGAGAAGAAGAGGGGGGGAGAGAAAGTAAGAAGGAAAGAAAAGAGAGAGGTGGTAGGTTGGAGGAGAAAGATTGCTGTACAATAAAAAAGATGAAAGGGAAGAAAGCCAAACCCAAACAAATATAAAAATATTAAGATAAAGGATGAATTGTTAAACTTTAAAGAATAAAAGAGAACAAATACGAATAAATAGCAATAATTAGAAACACACATACAAACATACAATGTATTTTCTTTGAACAGAGTATTTGGCCGGTTCACAAATTTAAACAGTGTTTAGTCATTTCACTTAAATTTACAATTTCTATATTTCCTTTTTGCCATATTTATTCCTCATCTATTTTTTAAAAAAACCAATATTACCCTTCATCCTCATCTCTAATCTTAATCAAATTCAATTTTTCCCTTCTATTCTATATTATACCCCTTCCCATTGTCATCTATTTTTATATCCATCCTCACATTGGTTAATTATATAATATTACAGTTGTTTAATACAAATTCAACATTTTAATATAAACCAATTAGTTATATTATTGTAGTAAGGGAATATTATAGTAATGATGATGATGAATGCGGGTCCAGATAGATGACCATTGAAGGGCCCTCTTTACTCAAAGTATTACAAGCAGGAATTGTGTTTAAATGTATCCAACTAGAAGGGAGACCAATTCAGTCGAATTCCTTTTGGCTAGGACAAACATCGTAAAGAGGCCCCCACATGTCAGAAGATAGAAACAAACTGTGACATATAGCTATGAGAGGAGGATTCTCATCCTTGAAGATTTCCTTTTATCAACAAAAGATACTTTAACTATCCACCCTTCACTGAACAGTTGAATTATGATTGTTTTGGTCAGGATATTGTAAAACTTTTGTAATTAGGAAATGTCTCTTTGATGTAACAAATGTTTCTAAATGAAAACTGCTGAGTTCACAGAATCCTTTGTTTGAAACTGTATAAAGACCAGGGTCCCCAACCCATAATTTTGTTCAGACTTCCAGGTATGAATCGGACTCTGAACCTTATTGCAATAATAAAATCTGATTCTGTTTGCCCTTTGGGATGACTCTCAATCTCTTAATTCTATAACAATATAACTATCTTTTTTGTATATTAATCAATATGAACATGAATATTCCAATTATTTCCATGCAATCCAATTTCTTACAAATCCATTAATTATATTTACCAATAATAATAAACCAAATAGTTTCCCCCATATATTCCTCCAAACCTCAACTTAACTATTTCTGCTTTCAATACAATATACAATTAATAGTATCTCAATTATTACAATTCCCTAGTTAAATAGAGCTTTTTTTCTTTTGTGTTTTAAAATCTTGAACTCTCCTCTTTTGAACTAAATTTCCCATTGTTTGCACCTACCTTTTTTGGTGAGCAAAGAGAAAAAGAACTCTCTCTCCCTGCCTCATTTTGTCACGTTGCAGCAGAGCCTGCTTTACTTTCAGTTTCCTTTTAGCTAGGGAAAAATAAATCACTCTTTGCAGCTAGCAAAGAGCTTGCAAAACAAGAGCTTGCAAAAGAGCCTGCGCAAAACAGCTGAGAGCGAATCAGCTGAGAGTCGGGAGGCAGATCTAATCAAGCCTAAGCTAAAGCTGAAAGGAGTTGTTTTTTCCTGCTGTTTGCTTGCAAGGAGGTAACTGCTGCGAGGCACAGGCCAAAGAGTGGGGGCCACCCTCCTTGCCATTTAGCCCCCACGTCGCCCCCTTTTGCCTCTAGCGCCCCCCTGCCGCCCCATCCCCCTAAGGCATCCCACCGCCCCCGGTACCGCCTCCTTTGGCAACCACTGGCTTAACTATTTAACTCCTTAACAACCGGTTCTACCAAAGTAGAATCCCACCACTGGGTCTACCCATTTATTTTTGCAGGCGGGTCTACTCATTTGTTCTCTTTTGACACTGATGAGGGCGGCCCTTTGAAGCCCCGCGACAGCTGCAAGGCCAATAAAATTACAAAAAAACACCGAACCGATTGTTAAATTGCTCGCCCAGTGGTGCAGAGGGCGGGGCAAGGGGTGGGGAGAGCCAGCAATTTAACAAATGGTTCGGCTGAACCGCCTAGAACCGGCAGAATCCCACCACTGATTTGGCTGTTGTAAGGCAAGGTATAAGGAACACAGAGATCCAAAATTTGACTGCCAACAATCACAGGACCATTTATGTTGTCTTTTTATTGATAAGCATTATTGAAAGCATATGGCTGGTTTCTAAAACAATGTAAATATTTTTATAATAATGGCCACAAGGATTAAAAAATAAGAAATGTTTTGATTCTTAAACTTTCTTCGGAATTGTTATGCTCCCCCCTCCCCCCCATTATTCTTTACAGATAGACTATCAGGATCATACAGTATATTCCCAGTCAGCTTCAATAGAAAAATACAAATGGCAGAACCAGCAAAAAAATGAACTTTAAATTGAATGTTGCTTTACGAAATTGAACTTATAGTGGGAAAAGATTCTTGGAAATGGTGAAGGGTAATGCTAATAAAATTATATAATTCTATTCCTAATTATAAGCACTACTAGAATGGTAATCTATTAAGCGACATACATTTCAACAGACTATTTATGGCTTGTCCTTTTCAAGCCACATGTACCTTACTAATCATGCTCATTAATAATAGCAAAATATAACTCTATTTACTTCATGAAATTAAGAAAAACACATAGCATTCAGCAGACCTCCCTGTCTTGTACGGTAGCATTTTTATAACTTTGTACAATCTTCGGGGGGCGGGGGGGAAAAATGTCAGTCTTTTTTTTGGCTGCTTAGATAGAAGATTAAACTTTTCCCACATGTATATAAATTGGGGTGCTTCCTATAAACAGTGCTGTAAGGAAACCACAACAACTGAAGTTATAGACGTACCTCATTCCCATGCATATTACCAACATACTTGAACTCTGGTATGCCAATCTTATGCTGGGTTGGAGACCTTCCCAGAGCAAGAACCCAGAGGTCTCTACCTTTAAGTGGAAAAGAATTTTACCTTTACTAGATACAGAATGTATGCAGATAGTAGTAAAATAATAACACAAAAAAACAATGAAGAGCTAAGATAAACTGTATTATCTTTAATTCATTTGTCATGGCATTGAATAAATGAGTTTTAGATGTAGGCAGTTATTCAGATGAATTAAAGCCTAATGTTTTCTTTTATTTAAACCAAAACATTTTAAATAGTGATAAATAGATAGAAAGGATCACTGCTTATAGCTGAAAAGAAAAGTGATATTCTTTGATCTTTTTTTGGTTTTATTTTATATTTTTTTCTTTTTTTAAATAAATGTTGTATGTCTATGTTTTTGTTTTTAATTGTGCTTAAAATAAAAAACTTTTTACAATGGAAAAAAAACCCAAAACATTTAAAATTAAAAAATATAAAAATTTTATTCATTCCTAAAAGAATCCATTAATAATAACTAAATAATTTTACTGAAGAGAGCTAAGTTTAAAAATATATGAACAAGAAATCTACAAAAAAAAAGAGAGATATAAACAAGAAATCAGATCAATAACACTTAGTGAGAGACAACAGAGGACTGCAAATGTTTAAAAGATCAAATATAATATACAATGAATATTAAAACAGAATAAATTGTTTTAAAACTTGGAAGCACTTGGAAGAATTGCACAAACCATTTTTCCCTGAGTAGCTGAAACAAATATTTAACTTAGGAAGACAAGTCCCTTTTAAAACATTTTCCTGGTTTACTTGATCTCTACACTGGACAAAGTCCGAGATAAAATAAAATGAAGTAGCACTTCAGATTTTAGTTTAAATGGGACTTACATTATTGGGAGATCATTTCATTCAACCCCCTATTAATATGAATTGGCGCTTTTAATAGTAAGTTAAACAGTAACTTACTGTTACTGTTATTAAACAGTAAGTTTAATAGGAAGTTAAACAGGCTGAATTTCCCGAACCTATCAACCCGATATCTTTTGGAAACCTTTAGGCAGAGTATGAAGTATGTCACAAGGTAGGCGTACTTTATTTTTTACATCCACCATTCATTCTACTTAAAATCCAAACTATTATATGAAATGATCCTAATGAGTAATCATCCTTGACTGCAATGCTTGTCCTTTTGGAGAAAAATAAAAGCATCATTTGGAAGAATGGAAGGCCTGCAGTATTCAGGGAGCTGAAGATTAATTTTCCTTCTCTATTTATAAACCTAGCAAAATCACTCATATTTATACCCAGATAGCTATGAGCCCAGATCAATTAATTGCAAAGGAAACTATTTTGCTAAGTTTAAAAGAGGTAGATGGAAGGAGGAGGCCTATTTTGGTGGATTTTAAACTGAGAAGGAATAATTAAGTTTCTTTTTTCTATGTATTGTAGACTAAGTCAACATCAAGTTATCACTCCAACCTTTGCTGTTGATGTCTTTGAAACAACAATGTCCTTTTTAATAATGTATACGTTCCCAAGCTATGTTCTCATAACAGACTGAACTAGACACTGGGTTACTCTATATTATAGTCAGGTATGTAGTATCAATGTACCTAGTGTGATTAATAGTCAATGGTCAATGTACCCAGTGTGATTAATTTAGAATGCTATATAAACGAAGTTAAATAAATCATAGGTAACTATGATTTCACAGCTTAACTTTCATTCCATTCTTAATTTTATGTCTGTCTTCTTTTGTTTCTCATTTAACAGGGTTAAGAAACTTAGGCAAAATAGGTAGAAGTTGTCAGACAGCTCAGGAAGAAAAGAAGAAAAGAAAATCAAGGAGAAATGATAGTCAGCAACAAGAAATGAAATAGAAATATTTCCATTTCAGAGCAGTCCTACACAGGTAATAAAATTTGTTAAAAAACAGAAAAATAGAAAAAAATATAAATATTTAAGCAATGAGTGGACAATAACAGTATGCCTTAAGAAGCTGCTAATTCTAATGCTATCTGGTGTCCCATCCCCCACCCCCATATGTTGAATTAAAACTCCCATCCTTCCAAAGAGTTTGACACTGTTGAGAAAGCACTTCTAAATTGGAGGAGAGAATACCAAAGTCTCCAGAACCAGAACATAAAAGTTTCCAAGCATAATGAGTTGTTATATTTTATACAGTAAAAAATTTATCTCTTGAAAGTCTATTTAATAAAATATGATAAAAATAATGTATTGCAAAACAAGACATAGAGCAATAACCTCCTTTGAGGCTTTGCCTCTTTCATCTCATCTTGGACTTAGATGTTCCTTTGCCTTTGCCTTTCCTGTCAGCCTTCACCTTCGGTCTGGTGAACTGTGAATGTGGAATCAAATCAGGCATACATTCCCCATGCAGTTAAGAATGAACTTATAAAAATCTGCAACGGTGTGGAATACCTGGACAGGCATTAATTAAGCAGCAGAAACAACACTTCTAAATGCTTCTAATTCTTCTAAAATGATATAATTCTACACATTCAAATCTAGCTAAATAACCTTATGTGGTATCATTGGTAAGAATTATTTTCTTTAGGACTATTTTTATTATTGTTGTTACAATATCTCTTTTCCTCTGAATATTACCTCTGAAGGTAAGCTGTGGGCACTTGCATGATCTCTACCAGGTCATTTTCCAACCCTACTTTTGAATGTGACAGGTTTCTCTTTCTTGTCTTGCTGTTGTTTTCCCAGGTTTTTTTCACATGGAAGGCATTCTTATCGCTAATCAGCAGGAATGGTTGCACCTATAAAACCTATTTAGCAACTTTTCCCAAGTGTCCCGCCATACATTAATTATCACATTTTTTATCCTTCACCAAAATTTCTTAATACTGTAACTATGGACTTTGAGAGAAGGGCTGTGAAGGTCTCAAACAAAATCCTCTAAAATGATACCGGTAATAAAAAATAAAGGAGATATTCTGCCCTTTCTTCATTTAAATAAATCATTATTTGAGTGATATTCATCAATGTGATATGTTCTGTTTTCAAGCTTCTAGTCTGCAGTATCTCCCCCCTCCCAAAAAAAGCCATCTTATTTGTGCATTTATATCTCCTGCAGCTGAGTACTTGACTGAATATGTCCTATTTTCATTACAGGGTTTTTCAAACTGCAGGTAACACCTCCTCTGCAGTTGTAAGCATCACTGAATGGATGTCACAAACTGCCTGGGGGATTATTCAAGCAATGTGTGATGCAAAAGGACCGAGTGGGTTCTGAAACATCATTTTTTCCCATGGTCAAGTAAAAGATCAGAGCACTGTGGAGGGGCCCAGGGTGAATGTATTAAACCAACTGATTCTGCTTTTTTGATAGTTCAAGCAGATTATTTGTCCAAGGGAATGCTGAGGATGGTATATTTTCTTATCTATTAGAATATCATGGAAACTTTGTTGAATGCTTGGCTTCAGCAAAAGTTCTAACAAAGTTTCCCATGAGATTGTAATAGAAAAGATGGCAAAATATGGGCCAGATGTGCTACCTAAATGGACATAGAACTGACTGAACAATCTATTCCACATTTGGGGTTGATATAGAAGTAGGGAGAATAGAAATCACCTTAGAAGACAGTATCAAGGAAGACCTTATCAAACTGAAACACTGAGGACAAACCTAAAGGACTACATTTAGGAAGGAGAAATAAAAGGAATTATTCTGTATCGGGAGAGCATATTGAGCAGAAGTATATTTGAAAAGAATCTGGTTATCTTGGTGAATCACAAGCTAACAGCTGCAAAAAAGCCAATACAATTTATTATTGTATTTATAATTTTTATTTTTTTTAAATTCCTTTTTTCTTCAGTTTTTTTATTTATTTTTATTTGTTTACTATTGTGGGAAGCCTCCCACTCCTAGAAAAATGAAATATTTTGGGAAATATTAAAAAAGGCAGAATATTATATTTCCCTAAAGGAGAAATGGAGAAACATGCTCTTAAAGACAGAAAGCAGCCCCTACATTTTCTTAATAGCCCACAGCAGATGCCAGCACTTAAGGAGATAAAGAGCTTATTGAAAGAATAAGCTTTCAAAATAAGCTTTCAATTATTTATTTATCGTAATTATTTATTTACCGTATTTTATTTATTTATTTCACAAACTATTAGTATCTCTGACATGTTTAGAAATACATAGGTTAGAATAATTAAAAATCTATCCACATTCCATCAAATTTGTAGGCACAATAAAAAGAAAGGCTAATACTTGAAAATGCTGACATTTTCAAACTTCAAAGCATAATCCAAGTCTTTGCCTTTGTGAAGAAAGTTAAAAAATGTATACATATCAGCATTATGAGGTATACCAGATAAAAAAACTGACTCCACATTAAATCTATTACTAGTTTATTTTGACAGAGGGTGGGAGGGGGGAGGGGGAGGAGGGGGGAGGAGGAAGAGGAGGAAGAGGAGAAGGAGAAACAACCACAAAATAGAGAAAGTCATAGAAAATGAAGAAGTTAAATTGGACTTTAGAATTCAAATAGACAGGCACCTGTCACATAACACCCCAGGCTTAACAATTGTCAATAAGAAAGGCAAGAATGTCTGGCTAGTGGCCATGGCAGTACCTGAAGACAGCAGAATAGAAGAAAAAGAACTGGGGAAAATCCCAAAGTGCAAAGACTTGCAAATAGAACAAGCGTGACAAAAGAAAGCAAAGATAGTACCAATAGTAACAGAGTCCCAAAGCACCTCGACCACCATTTGAACACCAACAGTATTGACAAAATCACCATCAATCAATTACAAAAGGTGGATTTTCTGGGAACAGTTTATATCCTGCAACAGTACCTTTAACACTATTCAAACAATAACATTTGTCTATTCCAGGTCCTTGAGAAGGACTTCATAGGTGTATAAAATGCCAAATCCTGTCTAAATATCTGGCTGACTGTGTGTGATCAGCTGTAATAATGTGCAGTAACATTAAATAATAATATTAAATATTATTTAACTATTATTAAATATTAAATAATATTAAATGCATTGTATATTTTATATAGTTATATTATTTAACATTAAATATTCTAACCCTAACTGACCAAAATTAATAAAATCTAATCTATGCTCAAGGTGCATATTAATACTGGGACTGAATTTCTCTCATTAACCAAACACATCTATACATGCAAACACTTGTGAAAGAATCCCATACTCCCCCCAAATTTATGGAAGCCACCATGTCACTTATTCAGACAAAAAGGATTACATTGTATTGTGACTCAAGCTGCCCAAATGTGACTCAATGAATGAGTGGAGATAAAACCGTGTAGAACAGAAACTGGAAAGGAGACAGCTCCTTTGGATAGAAGGAAAAATTGGGAAATTCTCCAGAAGTGGACAATTTGAATTTCGGCTCCTCATGAGGAAACCGTAAAACAATGGTCTCCCATAGCTTTGAGCTCCAAGAGCCAAGGGAAAAATTGCTTTGACTTCACAATAGTAGAGCCTTTCATAACAACACAAAACCAGTTAAACTCCCTTTTTAATCATTTTTGGAAATGTTCAGTTTAACTACTTTATGGATATTAGAGGCTTTTAAAATGGTGAGATCAGTCTGACACCTGATGAGTTCCACCTTCAGATTTAAAATTTTTTACATACAGCTTCAAGAATTTTAAATATAACTGGCTAAAAGCAAAAAAAAAAGGATTTTGATTTAAGAAAGTTTTAAACAGATTGGGAGACAAGAGAAATTCAGAATATTGGGTATTTTTGATGAAAGATTCAAAACACTAATATATAAATAATATATTCACTGGAAAAAAATGAAACAGAACTAAATGCATATTAGGAACTAAGGCTTGATGAAGCCACAAATAGAATTTATTTATTTGATTATTTATTTATTAAATTTACATGCCATCCATCTCACTATCAAACAATTCTGGGCAGTACATAAACATAAATAAATAGTAGAGGAAATCAAAGAGCCAGGCAGAAAAAAGTTAAAATGGCCATGCTGGGTATTTCTTAAAGAGTGTTTTTACATGGGCTAAAATATTAATAATATCTCAGAAAGGGTACAGATTTCAGTGGATAAGGATTTAAAAGATGATGAGAAAATCTTCAAAAACCTTTATGTGACATAGAACTTACACAGAGTTTGAACGCATGGAAGACAACAAAATTGACATTATCCACGTGGGATTACAAAACACAATTCAAAAAATATGGGAAAGATATAGTAAGAAATTTTGAATGATGTCTCTTTATGGGAAGAAAAGGAACTGGAATTGGGAATAGCTGTGACAAGAATACCTGGATGATGCCTCTTTATGGGATTTACAGAGTATCCTGGTGAAATTTTTGAAGACTTTTTTTTAAGTATCAAAAATGATGAAAGATCAAATCTTGCAATCCCCTATAGGGAGGACTTAAAAGTCAAGATTGTACAGAGCAAAAATACGGACTATAAAGTTGGACTATCAGAGACAAACTATTTGTTTGATATTTCTGGCAACTCCTAATGGACTTTTTGCTGAACCAGAATGAAAGAGATTATTTCTTTTAGTTTAGTTTTCATTACTTTTAACTATGTTTAGGATTACACTGTAATAATGTTATCTAGAATTTAAACCTCAATCTTAAATTTATTGCCTTAGATCAAAGAAAAAAAGCGATCTTGCACAAATTATTTGTTGAAAATAGCATTGAGGATTTCATTTCATCCTCAGTGGTTAAACTAACTAACCAAACGATAGGTGCACTTATTTCCTTTTTAATTGGAGAGGGGGGATGAAGAAAAAAAATTGGGAAGATTTGGATTACTTATGACAGAAGGCAACATGTGGGGCCCCTTATAAAATGCTATGTTTAAAAAGTAACAGCAGTCTTCTTTCCCTGAAGTGGAGATATTACAGCCCTTTTCAAACTTGCACACCCTCCAGCTAGATGAAGACACTCTCCCATGAAAGGCCCTCAGGAATAACTAGTGTGGGTAGGAAGCGGCTGCCTGATGGTTTCAGTGGCACTGTATTCCAAGCAACAGTGCTTAGGCCAGACCTCTGGGTGATACCGACTTTTTTTCTTTCTTCTGCAAATGCTAAATTCTATGCTGGGCAAAAAGGCTGGAGAGAAGCAGCATAAGATCCACCCTACCCAGCCTTACCTTGTACTGACTTGCCAATGCTGTACAAGTGAGTGATGGCAGTGTAATTCTTCTGCACCTCCTTCAGAAAAGCTTCCAATTCCTTGGTGTGATGGTAGCGGAAATCCAAGCCGGATACCAAAGGCAGCAGAAGAAGCAGGCAGAAGATGCCCATCTCCTACTCGAAAGAAGCAGAGCAAGGAAATAAGCGTGAGGGGAGGGGAGCACCGACGAGACCCCCCCCTTAAAAAGTTTAAGTCGAGCAGTCGGCAGCGACAGCGGCCTCAGGAGCAGCAAGCCAACTGGCAGAAGGGACATGGGGCGAATTTTGCCAGCCGCTGCCTTATTCTTACCGAAGTGACAGCAGCCAACCAGCCTCTCTGAGGTAGCCGCAAAACCCGCAGCTACGCCTGACACCGGCTGCTTCAGCCAAACTGCAGGAGCGAAGAGCCAGGAGGGGAGGGGAGGGGAGGGGAGGGGAGGGACCTTATTTTGAGTGACACAGGAGGTGTCCAGTCCAGTGAGAAGAGACTGAGTTGCCCCGCCAGCCCTCTCTTCTTCTCCACCTCGGCCTCCCCTGCCCGAGTGACCGGAGAGCCGCCAAACAGCGCGCGAAACAAGCGGCCCGATTCGCGCGGATTCCTTCGGCCTGATGCCAAGTTGTGACCGCCTGGAAGAAACGTTCCTGCAATCGGGCCAGAACTCCTTCGGCACAAGCAGAGCAGGCCGGTTTCCGGGACTGAGGCGCGCGCTGTCAAATGCAATTTACCCCCATTCCTTCCTTTCCTCTCTTTTGCGATAGCAACAGGGAAATTCAATATTAGGAGAAGAGGGGAAGGAGGAAACTACCTAGTATTTTGTATTGGACGCTGGTCAGTCAGATGCATTCTGAAACAGTGATGTGCCGCATTTGCCTTCAAGAAGTGGAAAGGATTATAAGTCTATCTTTACCGCATAAACACAGGACACTCTTGACAACTTATCTTTTTTCTGCCCTATCCTTATGGCACTTCCTTTATCTCACCTGTAACTTATAACAAGCCAGTCTTAAGCCATTGCCCAACAGCCTGAGGACATGGTGGCTACAGCAGGAAAATGTGTATCCTGCAAACATCTCAGTCTTTGAATCAATTATTCAGTGATTGGGGAAGCAGCAGATTTTGGCAGTAGATTTACTTGGTAGTTTAGGGCTCTTCCAGTCTGCTGATGAGGAAGCATGAAGAAATGGTGAGGTTAAATCCAAAAGTCTAGTTATTTACCAAAACCATTTGCTAATCACAGCACTGCTATGATTGGCAGATGTTTCCCATCACTTGTTGAGGTTTAGAATAGGGGATGGCATCAACCTAGGGTTTAATGAATGACTTAATATACTCTGGACATATGAAATCATGACATTATGATTTGACAGCATGTCAGAGGCTGCATGATAGGAGTGGGGAACAGGAACAGCAAATGTTTACCATGGTTATCTCTGCCTTTCAAGTCCAGATAATAAGTATATATTACAGCTTTTTGCTTCAAATCGCACTAAAAATATTTTGGAGTTTATTAGACTGGCAGAGTGCAAGATCTGTATCAATTCTAGTATCCAATTCTGCTTTACTGAGGCCAATGTAAAACTGAACATGTTTATTCATGTTTGCATTGATTATCTCAACAAAGCCTCTCAGCATTCTTTGGAAAAAGTATCTGTTTTACAGTCATTCCCATAAACTGGAAGTGAAGTGAAACCTTCATAAATTCTATTGCGGTACACAGATAAGAGAAAAACACAGAGATTAGCAGAAGACAAGAGCAAACAAATGCACTAAAATATGTTGTGACACCGATACTGAACAGAAGATACTAAAAACTCTATAATGAAAGTTGGATGGTAATCCAACAGTAATAATTAACTTCTATATTACATAAATTCTTGCCATGACATGGATGGGATGAGGAAATGTCTTGCCCTTGAAAATACCTGTTCCTATTTTTTAAAAAATGTTTTTTAAACAATGCATTATTGTTGTAGCATACAGTGATGGATTAAGGCAAACAACACTTGAAATTAAGATTTGTTCCTGTTGTGAAATATAGAGTTCCAGTGTTTTCTTCCTGTGATAAAGAAGATGGCTGACTAATTTTAAGATCAGGGTCGGGTGATAGATCATCTGTCTACTTGATGATGAAGCAACAATGCAGGTAATCTACCTGAACTGAATTACATAGAAAGCATATTAGATAAACAGAAATAAGTAATATATCTTCAAACAATTTAAGCCTTATCCCTTTTAGATGTGTATCGACATCAAATACATGTATAAAAGAATGGGGTTTTGATCGCAATGCTGCAACTACAATTGTGCCTGCTTTGACTTCCTAAAGACACTACTGCATTAGTTTGCAGATAATTCAGATTCTCAGCCAACATATAATATTGTCATGCAAAGGTACACAGCATTCAAATTCCCAACTAACACGCTTTTAATATCACTAAAACATCAATTTGTTCATAAATCAGTGGTGAAATGTAAAATTTGTTACTACTGGTTCTGTGGGCGTGGTTTGGTGGTGGGGGTAATGTGACTGGGTGGGAGGTTGTAGAAAAAATGCTTTTAAAAGGAGAAAAACAGCCTCTGATGATCGTGTGGCTCAGCTGGGCATGGGAGGGGGGTGCAAGGATTTTTGCTACCGGTTCTCTGAACCACCCGCTGCCATCGCTACTGGATCGGGCGATCGGGTCCGAACCGGGAGCATTTCACCCCCGTCATAAATTATTAAAAATAATTCACTAAGGATTTTGTTTATTCTAATAACTGCTTTACTTCCATTGTATGGTAGATGCATTGCATTCATAGACCAACATTCATACATACAAATTCCAAAATTCAAGACTGTTTTCATAAGGGTTATGAAAGTAATGAAATGTGCAATAATTTTTTCACATACACATACCTCTCAATAATTTACTGAACAGCAAAAATCTGGCTGCACATTCCCTTTTTAAAAAAGAAATGATTACTTATTTATTTTTATTTATTTTTATTTTTCTCTCTCTATCCTGATTCCAGAAATGAATAGATTACTCTAGACAACATCATTTGCATTACAAAATTCATGTAATGCAAATGATGTTATTAACATCCATCATCTATTGGCATTTCCTGAAAGCTATTTTATTGGCAGATTATTTATATTAGCTTATTTTAACATATCCATATCCATAATCAGTTTTAAGGAAGTGTTTCTAGGTCTGGCCTCATGTTGCAATTTCTAAGTTTATTGTCAGATAAATTTGTGTTGATTCTTTCAGTTTAACTTTTTTATTGAGTTACAAGATAAAATAAGATACAAAGTACAAAAGTAAATAGGAAAACAGTGGGGAGGAAGGGGGGAAGAAAAGTTGAGGAAAGATTAGGAAAAAGAAAAAGAAACATTAACTTCTGACTTGTTGCAGTAAAATAAGGCATTAACATTAAATCACAACTTTTTGTTTTTTCATAATAATATAAACTAGCCATTTCTATAAAGATATGCCAGTCTAATCGGTAAAATCAAAGTTTCATTATTTTCCACTTCAAGCACAAAGTTCAGAAGCGGTCTCCATGTGGAAGTACTTATATTCTTTTCTTTAATCAAAATGGTCAATTTTGCCATATCAGCCAACTCCATCAGCTTCTGCAACCATTCATCCATGGTAGGAATCAAAGTGTCCTTCCATTTTTGTGCGTATAATGATCTTGCTACTGTCAACATATATAGTAAAGTTCCATTTTTTTTCTCCAAGTCTTTTTCCATTAGGCCCAAAAGGAAAATTTCTGGTTTAATCTTTATCTTTGTTTTCAAAATTTTCTGTATTAAAAAATGGATCATATTCTAATTTTTTTTTGCTTTATCACATGATCACCATAAATGATAAAAAAGTCCCTTCTTTACTTTTATACTTCCAACATTCATTTGACATACCTTTATACATCTTAGATAATTTATCTGGTGTTAAATACCAGTGATATATCATCTTATTAAATGTTTCTTTTATTATAATTTAATGTAAATTTTAAACCCTTCATCTACGTATTTTCCCATTGTTAAAGCATCACATTATATCCAAAATTCCTTGCCCACTGAATCATACAAATTTATGTTGATTCTTAAGAAACCATACATGAGATCTGAACCACAGATTTCAAAATCTATTATTATAGCCTGCAGTTAAGCAAAACAATTTTAAAATGCTTTGCTCTGTCTGACACAGGATTGTTAAGAGAGATTGTATCATGAGTTACATCTTCTGCACAGATTGCATCATGAACTACATTCAATTCTCTTTGCCCTTACAGTATCACAGAGAAGAGAAATACACTACTATAGCAATAACATTTGATTGCCAAGCTACTATCACACAACAAACCTCTATAGCAGCAGGAATGCATCAGCACGAATATGAAAAATGAATATAGTTAGGTGATGTGTAGGGTGACAAGAGAAGTACTGACAGTTGTTGGAGGTCTATGCTTCCCAGTTCAACCTACTCTCTTTGCTCTTTTGTCACCAAAAACGGAGACTGTAGAACAGTGCTTCTTAAATATTTTTCTCTCAGGACTTATGGAGAACTCCAAAGTACTTGGGTTATATTTATTGATATTTCCATTATTAAAAATTAAAATTGACAAATTTGCTGCTGCTATCATTTTTCATGACCATTGGTTGAGACTTTAATCTTGTATTATTTCCATCCAAATCAATAATTTTGATTTTGCAGATCCCTGGGAGAGGAAAGTATGCATGCAATCTCTTTCCAACTCTTTAAGGCAGGTGCACCTTTTCCAGGAATCATGTAGCTGCCACTGTCCAGGAGGAAAAAAACCCACAGCTGCTTTAAAGAGTTGCAACTGAATTATATATTTGTACCCCCACATGCTCTAAGGTGTTTTTGGAATTGACTTTGAAACATGGTCTTTTATTTAAAGATATTTTTTTTATATTGCTGTCTGCTAAATATTCTTGAGTTGTAACTAAGAACGAAATGTAATATGAATTGATGAAAGAAATCTTTAGTTGAGTGATCCGAAACAACTGAAAACTTATAGTGTGAAATGCATAAAAATAGAACAGGCAGCTTGAGGTTAGTGGACTGGTCATTGCCCATAGAGACACTATTGTTAAAAGACTGCTGAATAGGGGGACCTATAGGAGCAAATCATATTTTACACGCACATTGACTGGATTCCTCTGTTGTCCTGAGCATAATGCATTTGGTCAAAGTTTAGCATTTATTGTGTGAAATTAGAGATTTGCACTTTATTTAACAAATCATAATTAAACAATGCCATAGTTATGTCTGAATTAGGTCATTGACCATTCCATTCATCCACAGTCATTCAGAATTCTGTGAAACTGAACCCCCTCAGTAATCTTCTGTCTGTTTGGGACAAGATGGGTTCCTGTCTCTAGGCATTTGTTCATTTAAAGAGTCATGGGGATGGGGTGATCTGGGAACATCTGCTGTTTGCAAACAACTGGTAGATTGTTCTGTTCTTCTTTGGCATAGCAAAACAGCAAGTTCTGCAATGAAATAGGAGCCTACATTTGTGAGATAAGGATGTGACTACACTGACAGCAGCTTCACTTGCTAACCTCAGGAATATACTGATAGAAAAGGCAGAATAAATGCAGTTAGGATATTGATTCAGCTCAAAGCATGCCCTGACCAGAAAGGATTGGTAATACTCACCTGCAGATGATAAATCTCTTGCTTGAAAATATGCAATTTTCAACTCCAATTTTTCTTTATACTCAAGTCCCCAGAGCCTACAGATTATTAGTATAATTACCTTGATTTCTCTCTCTTTAAATATTCTTGGTTTATGGTGCAAAAACAATCACCCAAGCCTGAAATGGACGTTGCTTACCTGAACGTCCCTTTTTGTAGCGCTGCCAGTCAATTCATGTGTTGGGCTTTTGCTGTCTGCCTGTCAAAGACTGAGCATGGTGTTTCTTTAAATCCTTAAACCACGCCTCCCTTCTCCTCAGGGTTTCCAGTTGTTTCACGAAGACTTCTGTCTCCATCTTATCCTGAGAAGAAAGCACAAACAACCCACCTGGCCAAAACCAGGCAGCCGCAAGGGTGGGATGAATTGACTGGCAGCGCTACGAAAAGGGACATTCAGGTAAGCAACGTCCATTTTCCAGAGCGCTGCCCAGTCAATTCATGTGTTGGGATATACCCAAGCTTTGGAGTTCAATGGGAGGGAGGGTGACTGGCCCCAACCTGGGAGTCAGAACAAACCCTCTGCAGCACTCAACGACCGAAGGATGCCTCAGCTGACGCAAAGCTGTCCAACTTGTAATATCTGACAAAAGGTGTCAAGGATGTCCATGTGGCCACTCTGCAGATATCTAACACAGAGGCCTGAGTGGACCAGGCTCCAGATGTTGCTGCGCTTCTTGTCGAGTGAGCCCACACTTTACCTGGAACTGGTTTGCCTTTGGAGCTATACACCAACGAAATGCAGGCTTTAATCCATCCTGCCACAGTTCGAGAAGAGACCTTCTTACCCAAGGAGGAGTGATGGAAGGACACCAAGAGTGCCTCGGTCTTACAGAACGAGGCCGTCCGTGCGATGTATCTCCGTAGCGCTCGCCTCAAATCCAGTGTATGCCACTGTATCTCCAGCCTTTGCTTGGGGGAAGGACAAAAGTCAGATAAAATAATCTCCTGGGCCCTATGAAACCGGGAGTTTATTTTCGGAAGGAAGGAAGAGTCCAGTCAGAGAGTAACTGTATTAGGTCTAAATATACATAAATCTTGGCGATTGGAGAGGGCAGCCAGCTCGGACACCCTCCTGGCCGATGTGATCGCCAGGAGGAATGCCACCTTAAAAGAAAGAAGCCTCAGGCTGATCGACGCCAGTGGCTCAAACGGGGTCATCGTAAGGGCCTGTAGCACCAACAATAAGTCCCAAGTGGACGGCCTGATGTTTGTTGCGCCCCGTAAAAACCCCTTAATCCTGGGATTGTGAGTTAATGGATGAGAAATGCCCCTGGACAGAACTGTCAATAATGCCGCAACCTGCCTCCTCAAAGTGGTGGGGGCCAACCCCTTGTCGAATCTGTCCTGCAAGAAAATCAAGATGTCAGTAATAGTGGCAGAAGTGGGATCGACATGATGCAGATGACACCAAGAACAGAACGCTCACCAGGACGCCTCGTAGATTCTTGTAGTGGAAGGCCATCTGGCAGCCTGGATGGTATGGATAACCTTCCCTGGGACATTACTATTCCTCAGGAGGACCCTCTCAAGTGCCACACGGTTAGGTGTAGCCAAAGGAGGTCTGGATGGTGTATGGCCCCCTGGCAAAGAGAGTTCTGATCCTGCGGTATCTCCAAGGGAGGAGTCACCGAGAGGTCCACCAGGTCGGCGAACCAAGAACGTCTTGGTCAATGACGTGCCACCAACAGGATTTCTACCCGTTCTGCCAGCACTTTCCTTACCACCCTCGGGATGAGGGGTAGAGGGGGGAAAGCATAAAGGAGACCTTGTGGCCAACGACAGCGAAGGGCGTTGTAGTCCACTGCACCTGGGCAGGGGAACCTTGAAATGAACTGTGGGAGCTGGGCATTCTCTGGTCGGGCGAAGAGGTTGACCTCCGGCTGGTCGAACCTCCTCACGATGTCTTTGAACAAATCTCTGTGGAGCATCCACTCGGATGGGTCCAGCTGAGTCTGACTGAGCCAGTCGGCTCGAATGTTCAAGTCCCCCGATATATGCTCCGCCCTCAGGGAGACGACATGAGTCTCTGCCCAGTTCATCAGCTTGTTGGTCTCTAGCATCAGGAGGTGAGAGCAAGTGCCCCCCTCGCAATTTAAGTGGGCCTTTGTGGCCATGTTGTCTGTCAGAACCAAGACATGCTGATGTTCTAAAATGTCCTGGAAATGACGAAGGGCCAGCCGGACCGCCCTCAGCTCGAGCAAATTTATATCGTTCTTGGCCTCCAATGGTGTCCACAGACTTGAATAACCTGCTGGTCCAGGTGAGCCCCCCATCCCACCAGACTCGCATCCGAAGTTACCGTAATCCTCTCGGGTTCCTGGAACCTGCACCCCCTGATGATGGCTCTGGAGATCCACCATTGGAGGGAAGCCTGTACCTTGAAAGGTAACGTTGTCTTGGTGTTGGATGTACTGCGGCCTGATTTCTGAGCCGGCAGAAGAAACCACTGGAGCTGTCGTGCATGTCTGCGCGCCCAGGGAACTATTGAAATACAAGAAATAAATTTGCTGAGCAGTTGCGATAAACTGAAAAAGGTTACCTGTCTCTGCTCTAGGACCTTGAGTACCAAGTCCTGGATGTCCTGCTGTCTCTCTGTTGACAGGAAAACCTGTCTCTTCACTGAATCGATCAACACCCCAAGGTGTGTTATGCAGGTGGTTGGCTGTAGGTGACTCTTTGCTTGATTGATGGAGAAGCCGTGAAGGACGAGAATGTTGCACACCATCTCGAGATCCCGAAGAGCCTGTTGGTGGGACTGAGAGAGAAGCAGTACATCGTCCAAGTAGCAAAGGATCCATATTGGGACCCATTTGACAGTAGCCGCCACAACTGCAAGGAGTTTTGTAAAGGTTCGTGGGGCTGAGGAAAGGCTGAACGGCATAGCACGATATTGGAAATGCCTGCCTGCATGTGCAAATCTCAGAAACCTGCGATGGTCCAGATGTACAGGCACATGCAAGTACTCCTCCTGCAGGTCCAGAGACGTCATCCAGTCGCCCTCTCTGACACAATCTAGGATAGTCCTGAGGGACTGCATCTTGAACTTTCTGAATTGAAGAAATTTGTTGACAAACTTGAGGTTCAAGATGCCCCTCCAACCCCCAGAGGATTTGGGAACAAGAAAGAGTATCGAATAAACCCCCAACTTCTCCTGCCCTGGAGGAACAGGTTCTATCGCTCCTATAGCCAGTAAGTGGTGTATCTCCCTTGACATTTGATAACGTTTTTCCGATTGTCTGGGAAGAGGACATGAAACAAAATGATCGGGGGGCCTGATCCTGAACTCTAGGGTAAGCCCCTGCCTTACAGTCTGAAGAATCCAATGCTCGGATGTTGAAGCCTCCCACTGGTGAGCAAATTGGCTGAGACGGCCGCGAATGGGAGGTGTAAGGAGCGAGTCACTTGCCTCGCTTAACAGGCCTGGAACTCGCACCCCGGAAAGGTCGTCCAGAGGTGGGTTGGTATCTACCTCTGTCTCGAAACGACTGCCTGTCAGAGTACCTATCTGAGCCCCGATAGTGAGATCTGTTAAAGTAGGACCGACTGGGTCCGTTATCGCTATGAAAGGGCTGTCTTTAGGGGTATGGTGTAAAGCGGCGTTCCGGTCTACAGTAAGACACCAGCAACACCTTCCGCTTATCCCTTCCTTCAACTAAAATGGGGTCTAAGGCTGCTCCAAACAGGTCAGAACCCTTATAGGAGCTGATGATAGCTTCCACTTGGACTTTAAATCAGCCTGCCAAGGACGCAGCCAAAGAAGCCTTCGGGATGTAACCGAAGATGCCATAGCCCTAGCAGCAAATTTTGCTATGTCTAGAGATACGTCTGCCGAATAGTCGGCTGTCGCCACCATCTTATTAATGCCTTGCTGAAGCCTTAGATCTTCAGGGCGGAGGCGGTCCTGTAGTCGCTTTAACCAAATAAGGTTGGCCCGAAGCCAACGTAGCGGCTTTCACCACCCAGGCAGCTGCCTGGTGGGTTTTTTGGAAAGCAACTTCTGCCTTCCGGTCCTCTGCTCTTAAAACCTCCACTACATCATTTGACAAAACCGTACAGGAAGTCAGAATAACCACCAGGGAATCTACAGTGGGCAGAGCCAACAACCCCTCTAAACATGGGTCAACTGGATATGTCTTTTTATCATGGCCCGAAGGCGCTGAAAAGGCCCCTGGGTGTTCCCACTGTTTTCTGACGACCTCGGAAAACAATTCCGGACATGGGATATAATCTTGGTCCGGGGTAGGCACAGCAAACAACTCATTTTGAGGTGCCTTTGTGTCCTGATCCGAGGGAGCCATAAGGGAACCCATATTGGTTGCCAACTTAGCTTTACGTAGCAAGGTCTTGAAGACAGATGGTGTGAAGAGGGTAGTAAACGCTGGTTTCTCTGGTCCTCATCATCTGAAAATTCCGGTTCCTCAGGGTCTCCCTCATGCTGCCATGAATCCTCACTTCCGAGAGATTCCTGCTGTATGACAGGTGCAGGCCTAGAAGTGGACTGGACCGAATGAAACTGGCAGATAGCTGATGTGGATGGCATCTGCATTTGCTGGGAAAAACCTGAGACCAAAGCTTGGGCCAAGGCATTAGTCAAGAGAGTCTGAAAATTAAAATGCTGAGACATATCTTGCCCCTCCCCCACACAGAGGCCAGCAGCTGTAGGAGTAAAGGTAGCCTCTGGGGGAGGCCTACCCCTGGCCTGTGATGTCTATGCCCCTCTACGAGCCTCTTGAGTCATATTCGAGATCCCATGTTGAGGTAACTCGGAGACAGAATAATCCCGGGTAGTACCAGGCTGAGACAAAACTTCCTCATCTCCTGACTGAGGAGAATCAGGGGGAACAGACGCTAATGACTTCTTTTGGGCCCTTTCACATTGCTTTTCAAGGGCAATATGCCTTCTCTGGGCACCCCTGTCTACTGGCCCCTGCTTTGGCGCCACAGTCCCTGTAGGGTTATTACTTTGCTCATCTGTATGGCTTTTGGAACTGTGGTTACACGAAACTACAAATTAAGCAATTCTCATCTGCAAGCAGTGTTTCTAGCATGTACAAGGACACAGGATGAAACAAAGTATAACCTGCAACATTTGCCCACTCTCAATGTAGAACACTTTTGTGCATATTCTCATGAAAACCAATGATGTAATTACTAACCAATTATTGTGCCTTGGAGATTTGTTAACCAATGCTAAAGTAACATGCATAGTAGGTGAGAACTGAGAAACTTAGAAATTATATAAACTGTGTCTGATGCTCAATAAAGTTGCTGTTGATTCTGCTGTTGATTCTGCTATCCGTGGATGTTTTCCTTTCATTCATCTCACTCATCTTCAGCCTCCGGGAAACAAATGCAACATTTGGCGCCCGAACAGGGACCCATATTTCATCCGGCAAAGACAGGTGCACCGTCAGCCTTTGGGCTTCTCAACCTTATCTCTTTAAAGGTTTCTGTAAGTATGGGATCCTCGCTTTCTCAGGGACAGAGGAAGCATGTAGATGATTTGGTGTATTTTCTTAAAAAGTCTGAACTTTCTGTCTCACAGAAGGCTCTTAATCAGCTGGTACGAGAAATTGCATTAATTTGTTCATTCTATCCTGAAAGGGGTTCTTTGAAGTTGTCAGATTGGGAAAAAGTTGGCAAGGTTTTGCATTCTAAGTCAAGTCTAGAGGTAGATATTTTGCATGCTTGACATCTATGTAGACATGCTATAGAACTGTTTGGTCAGAAGGAAGAGGAGCTTTCTTCTCTTCTCACACCTCCCTCTCTTCAACCTCCTACTACTGTGATATGTCCTCTGTTGTCTGAAAAGGAAGTTTTGTCTCCTGATTCTAAAGCTGAATCTCCTGATTCTAAAGCTGTAATAATTTCTTCTGCATCTGCAGTAATATCTTCTGCTCCTTCTGACACTGAAATACCTTTTGCTCCTTCTGATATTGAACAACAGCTTTCAAAACCTCCTTCTGCTTTTTCTGACATTGCACAGAAACCTCCTCCTTCTAATATTGTTCTAAAGTCTTCTTTTCAAAAGATGGTAGAAAATTGTAAGACAGATGTTGCTATTTCTGAGGAAGAGTTAGCTGTATGTTGTCTGTATGTCCAATGCAATATCAGCCAGGACCACAAGCTGGACAACAGATTGCGGAATGGGAAGGTTTGCCATTTCAAATTTTACGAGAGTTGAAGAAGGCTATTTCTGATTATGGGATTACTGGAAATTTTACTAGAGGTCTTTTAAAAGGAATTAAGGATGGGTATACTATGATACCTCAAGATTGGAAGCAATTGTTTCGCATGATTCTAACTTCTATGCAATATGTGGTCTGGGAAAGTGAATATTTGCATCATGCTAATGTAGCTGCTTTAGGGAGTGGTGATGCTTACACAGTAGAACAGTTATTTGGATTAGGTCAATTTGCAACCTTTTCGTGATCAATTTCCTTCTTATTTAGTTTACCATTATATGGATGATATTTTAATAGCAGGTCCAGATTTTGATGAAGAACAAGTGCTACAAACATTGACTATCATTGTAGCCAGCAGAGGGCTTTACATAGCTCCTGAAAAAATACAACGCGCTGAACCTTATTCATATTTAGGATTCAAAGTTCTACAATCTTCTTCCATTCCTACCTTACCTGAACTCAAAGTGCAATCTTCATATACTTTGGTTCAATGGCAAAAACTTTTAGGTACAATTAATTGGGCTCGTCCATATTTTCAAATCTCTACAGGAGAAATGTTACCTCTCTTTTCTTTGTTAAGAGGTTCTAAGCATCCTGGGGATCTGGTGTCTCTTACTGTTTTGCAGAAGAAATGTCTTCAGGACATTCTAAATAAACTTAAACTGAGATATGTTGATATAATTGTTTCTATAGCTAATAAATTATGGTTAGCACTTCTTCCTACTTCACCTCTACCTACTGGTTGTCTTTATTCTCCTTTTACTGAAAAGATGATTCATATTCATGAATGGTTGAATTTGTCTGCTTCTCCTCCTAGGAATATTTTTCCTTATCAGCAGGCTTTAGAAGAATTGATTATGAAAGCACGCCGAAGATCTTTGCAATTAACAGGTCATGATTTGGATGGTATTGCTTTCACTCGTACTAAACTTGAACATGAACATTTAATGACTGTTTCTGATTCATTTCAAATTGCTTTTTCTCAATATCTTGGTGATATTGAATATTCTTTGCCTAAAGATCCTAGAATAGTTATTACAAATACATTGAAACTTTCATTTTCTTCTATTTTTACTCGTTCTCCTCTTTCTGAAGCTTTAACAGTGTTTACAGATGGATCACCTACTCGTGGTGTTATGGTCTGGACGGATGGTCAACAATGGTTTGCTAAATTCACTTCTGTTCAGACATCTGCCCAACGTTCTGAGTTGGCAGACATTATTTTGGCCTTAAAATTATTTTCTGATCAGCCTCTTAACTTAATTGTTGATACAAAATATGTATTTCTTGCAATGCAATCTCTTCCTTATGCTTATTGTGCAGTTTCTCTTGATGTTAATCTTTTGTCTTTATTTCTATCTCTAAAACATGTTTTGGAAGAATGTGTCTTTCCTTTATATGTTGAACACATCAGGAGCCATACTCCTTTTCAAAATTCTTTGACAGAAGGAAATAAGCAAGCTAATGAGACTCTGAAATATGTCACAATTCTTTTTTCTGATCCTGTTGCTAGTCATTCATATTTTCATCAGAATGCTAGATCTTTGGCTAAACAATTTTCTGTTCCTATTTCCCAGGCTTGTGATATTGTTCGGGGATGTACTTCTTGTCAACAATTTGCTGTTCCTTTTCCTATGGGAGTAAATCCTCGAGGAACAAAAGCCAACCAAATTTGGCAAATGGATGTTACACAATTTGCTATTTTTAAACCATATACTTATTTACATGCAACCATTGACACTTATTCTCATTTTTATGGGTCACTGCTTCTAGATATGAGTGTGGCTAAATGAGTGGATTTTCCCGGCATCCATGAATAAGGCTGGAAACAAGGCTTTCCTTGGGATGAAATGCCCTGAGCCAAGGCTCCGGACAGACATTTATTCAGAATCATATCAAGAAACATAACAGGAATTGTAGCCAAACTACAGAACATAGCAAGATAATAAGCACATTTCACATTCCGCTTTTCCCCCCAAAGCTTCTTGTTATCGTGCTACCCAGCAAGCGAGTACATAGCGTTCGTGATATAGCAAGCACAATCAAACAGCACAGCAAGACAATAAAAGCATAAATCTTAATCCCACATCTCCTCCTTTTCTGTTTTTTCCACAGGCCCCATAGACAGTTCCATATGATTTATGGTTGTCTGAGTTGGACGGAAGGCCTTAAACATTCCACACAGTGCAGGAACACACTGAATGCAACAGCATAAAGCAACCAAACCCACAACCACCAGTAGTCCAGTCATGAGGAGACCGCGCCACCAGGACCCATCAGGCAACCAAGACCAAAAGGCCTCCCATAATCCTGCAATAGTTGAAGGAGCACTCGCCAATGGGTTGTTTGCAATCATTTCCTCCATGACCTGTACAGTGTGCAAGATATTTAATTGGTTGTCATGCACATATACACAGCAATGGGAATGGATTAGGGCGCAGACCCCACCTTTAGCGGCCAACACAATGTCCAACGCATAACGATTTTGTAGGGTAACCTGACGGACTTCACTTAATTCTTGATTGATCAATTTTAAAGCAAGAACAGTTTCATTAAACATAGCCACAGTCCAATTATTTAGCAAATGTAAATCACGATAATTCATAGCAACTCCCAGCGGTGGGAGAATCCCTCTGGCAATTTGAGTGTCCAGGTTTCCACCCAAGGTTAATGGACTCTCCTCGATTGCTCGCCGATTGCGCAGACGACCAGGTGGCAAATTTTTCACCGCATACACCACAGGAATAACATACCCCAAAGTGCAAATCCCTTTCCAATCCGCCGGAACTTGCTGATATGCCCATCTTCCACAAATAAACCATAATCCCTGGGGTAATAGAGCAACCTTAGATGAGTTGGCCTGAGTGACCAACAACTCCAGAAAAGAACAAGTATTATATTCAATCACTGTCATGTTCTCATTGGATTCATAGGTAGTGGATCCGTTGTTGGAAGTAGCAGTCAACTTGTCCTTCATAGCCTTACACCTTTTATTGGATTCCCAATAATGAGTTTTATTACACCATGTATAATTTCCTAATTCAGTAGCATTGTTATATAAACCCCGTGAGATAAAACAAAAGGCAGCCCGCTCCATCAACTGTATTTCCGCTGCGGCAGTGGAATTATAGAATTCTGTCGTTTGCGAATAACTTCCCCAGCCAGTAGAATTGAAAGGAATTGCATGCAATGGCAGTCCTCCTTTTGCTGCACCAGGCACATGCATGCATATCCAGCAATTAGTCAGGTTCAACTTGGTCACTGTCTTGTACACATCCTTCAGGAAGTTGTTCTGGCTCCATATCTCCGTGCCCAGGTCTCCGGGCTTCTTTATGTGCTGTGCGAACAGGCCTGGAATGACAAGGACGAACACAACGAGCAGGTACCCACACCACGCCATCACCGTTGTTTTCAACTGCAGCGTAACCTCTGCCCCACGTAATAAGTTTATAGGGCCCTGTCCAGGTGGGATTAGGAGGCACCCGCACCCACACCAACGGTCGCTGCTCCGGACCTGCAGTCGGGGAGGAAGAGAAAAAACGATCCGCTGCCGACAGAGCTGGCGAACCAGATAGATTTAAAAAATTTAAAGAATAAAGAGCTAGATTTAAAGTATTTTGTATACCAGGCAGACCAGGGGCATTTCCCCTTTCTTTGTTTGCGAATCGATCCAACATACGTTTTAAAGTGCCGTTGGCTCGTTCACATATCGCCTGGCCCCTGGAATTAAAAGGTATGCCAGATTTGTGACAAATACCCCACCGAGTGCAAAAAGCTGCAAACCCAGCACTTGTGTAGGCGGGACCATTGCCTGTTTTTAGCTCATCCGGAGAGCCAGCAACACTGAAGGTCCGCATGCAGTGATTAATAACATGTTTAGTAGTTTCTCCACGCTGTGGAGTAGCCAAAATAAATCCAGAAAATGTGTCAATCGAAACATGAATAAATTTCCATGGGGCAAATGATTGATATTGAGTCACATCCATTTGCCAAATGGCATTCCGAGTGAGACCGCGAGGATTTACTCCCACACCCATAGCCGCACCCATCGAGTGCTGGCCACACGCGGCACATTGCTGAATAATGGCAGTAGCCTCACTCATAGTAATGCCAAACTGTTTCATTAATGCCTTGGCATTCTGATGAAAATAACCGTGGCTGTCCCAGGGAGTGACATCAGCCACGTTTACCTGTGTAGCTTGATCAGCCTGCTGATTACCTTCAGATAACCAGCCCGGAAAAGGCTGATGACTACGAATATGTCCCACAAAATAGGGATATTTTCGCTGTTCCAACAGCACCTGTAACGTCAAAAATAGACCATACAGGTTTTCGTCCATGCCCGGAGACAGGTAAGCCCAGGGCACAGCGAAAATAAGATGATAAACATACAGGCTATCCACGATGAGGTTAATTGGACAAGATTGAAAGGTTTGAAAAGCCAAAATAGTGGCAGCCAACTCCGCTCGTTGAGCTGAATTTTGTGGGGGGGTGACTTTCGTTTGCCACTGGCCTGCTACTTGCCAAGTACAGGCGCCATACTTACGACCCCCATCCGCAAATACTGTGACGGCTTGCAGGGGGCTAGTGGCATCCATGAATTGCCACTTAAGAGGGATGTTTCGAATCACCGCCAATCGATGATCACTGGGTGGGTGACAAGATAATTTACCAGGCCAGTCTGCCAATGCAATTTGAAGTGCTTCACTATTAGCCCAAAGAATTTCCCAAGTTTGCAAATTCATGGGAACATATAAAACTGATGGTTCTACTCCTGCCAATCGTATACACCGATTGCGACAGCGAGTAATTAAATCAAAATACACTTGAGCTGGGGCACTTATAGATTTATGCGGAGTGTGATTCAAATGCACCCACTCTAAGATTTTTACAACCTTCTCAGGGCGCTGGATAATGACCCCAGTGGCAAGACGCCCTTCCAATATAATCACCTCCAAGGGAATGTTTTCCTCACAGCCTCACAAGCTTTGATCATCTGTGCTAATTCCTTTGGCCCTGTTGCTAACAAATTACTTAGCACCCTTTTACAGTCAGCATTAGCATTTTCAACAGCCAATTTCTTTAAAACTTCCTCGGCGGCAAGAGCATTGTCAACCTGTCGTTCAACTGCTATCTTCAATTTGTCAATAAAAGTCCGATATAATTCCCCATTCGCCTGACGAATGAGAGTAAAGCTTTTTCCTGCGCTACCTTTATCTCCTACTTTATTAAGGGCATGCAATACAGACATAAGAATCACTGGATATGCAGCATCCGGCAAATTATCCCGCTGGGTGTCAACCGTGCTAAAATTTCCGGAGCCGTAAATTTGATCAGGCACCACCAAAGCGGTAGCCCGTGCCAGAGCCTGTTGGTGGTACTGATAATCAAAAACAAGATATTGGCCAGGGGATAAAATCATACGCATCAATGCCTTCCAATCTTCCGGAATCATTTTATTGCCAAATCCCAAAGCCTCTAACAATGCCATGGTGTATTTGCTGCGCAAACCATACTCACTTACAGCACGAGTAACCTCTTTCAAAGTACTCAATGGCAAAGGTTTCCATACGCGCACGGGTTGTTGCATAGCATCATATTCAACAGTAACCGGAAAAGCTGAAACAGGGAGAGTGACAATCTCCTCTGCACTTAACTCACCGGCTGCCATTGCCACCGCAATGGTTTCTTCCACTGCATTTTTTGTAGGGCAAGGGATCAATGCAGGAGTGGATAATGTGGGAGGGGCAGAAGCTGACAAGTGCCCATGGGCCGAAAGGCATACTGATGTATCAGGTATGGGTGGACAAATGTAAGGTGGCGGCCGCTCGGGAGCTTGGGAAACAGCTGCTAATAGCGGGTGTTGATGAATCTGCACCGCTTCCATGACCGAGCGCCATGCCCCCAGAATTTGTGATGGGGCTCGGGGACTTTGATGGAGAACTTCGCCAATCTTTCTCCATGTCTCTACCTTAAGACTCCCTGCCTCAGGGTAATAAGGAATATGCCCCCATACGTAAGCCAAAAGAGCTTTCAACTCCTTGTTGGTCAACTGGCTTACTTTGCCACTTTGATTGAAATGAAAATAATTTCGCCTAGCTATCTCTTTCAATTCCTTGACGTGCTCTAACTGAGCTTTTGAGAGATCCCCTCCCATACTTACATAGAAGCAGTGCCAGCCAGCGGCGAACCTGCTGAGAGCTCGAAACCGATTCCCGGTATAAGCAGGGAAGAAGGCGGACGCACCCAGGGGATTTCCAAGACCAGAAAATCCTACCAGATCACGTCGGGGTCACCACTTGTGGCTAAATGAGTGGATTTTCCCAGCATCCATGAATAAGGCTGGAAACAAGGCTTTCCTTGGGATGAAATGCCCTGAGCCAAGGCTCCGGACAGACCTTTATTCAGAATCATATCAAGAAACATAACAGGAATTGTAGCCAAACTACAGAACATAGCAAGATAATAAGCACATTTCACATTCCGCTTTTCCCCCCAAAGCTTCTTGTTATCGTGCTACCCAGCAAGCGAGTACATAGCGTTCGTGATATAGCAAGCACAATCAAACAGCACAGCAAGACAATAAAAGCATAAATCTTAATCCCACATATGAGCACACTTCTGATGCAGTGTCTCATTGTCTTTCTGCTTTTTCTGTTATGGGACGACTGGGTCAATTGAAAACTGACAATGGTTCGGCATATACTAGTAAGGAATTTACTTCTTTCTGTCAACAATGGAACATTCAATTGATACATAGAAGGGCAAGCTATAATTGAGCGAGCTCATTGTACATTCAAAGCTACATTAACTAAATTAATAAAAACTGAATCTGGCCCATTCCATTTGCAAAAAATTCAAAATTTGATCTCTATTGCTCTGTATGCATGGAATTACTTAACATTTTTAGATTCTTTTTCAGAAATTCCAGTCAATTTACATTTTCATATTCAGGATCCTGTTTCACGACCCTCGGTACTCTTATCATCAACTTCCTGATCCTGCCTGGCATGGACCTACTAAACTTATAACCTGGGGTCGTGGTTACGCTGCAATTGAAGATCTGCAGACGAAACAAGCTGTGTGGATTCCAGGCCTCTGTGTTCGTCCTTATCATGGAAACATGAATGCGATGAATGAAAACTCTCAAGTCGCCTCCGCTCTTGACTTGGGATCCATTTGAAGTTCAACAACGATTCAACAAGTCTTTTCTTATATGTTGTTTTTTCTTTTGTTCTCTCTCTCTCTCTAGTTTCTGCTAACTCTGAGACAACTCCTGATTTTTCTCTTAGTCCTAATCTTTGGATTCATCGTGCTCAATATATGTTTTTAATTCATGGTCGCAATATAACCTTATATTATGAACCTCCTATGGCTCTTGGTCAAGTTGCTTTTATTCCTAATCCTAATTTAATTCTTCTGCTTTCATTGTTTCGCAACTTCAGCATATTTCTTCTTCATGGTTATTTTCTACTCCTCCACATGAATTGAATTTAGTTAAATGGAAATATCTTCATATTAATCAATTTACTAGAGGTTTATGTTTTTGTTGTTATGCCCATCATAATTGGTTTGCTAAATGGTCTGATTACCCGACAGCTAAACCTATTTTAGATAAAGTAGGGAATTGTAGTTATTGTATTCAGAAATATTGATTATGGGGTAATATTAATTAAACATTACAGGGTCATAATCTTACACCTGATATGTATCCTGATAATTTTCCTATTTTTCAAGCTACTGAAGTTTCTGATATTGGATCTAGTGGATCAATCTGTGCTGGATGGCAATTAAAAGATCCTGCTATGTGGTTTTTCTTTGATAAATATGCAACAAATGTACACCCTCAGAACTATCAATGTGCTGCAGATGGATATTTGTCTTTACCTGTACAAATAGATGTTTCTGATAGATTGTCAACTCGAAGAAGACGTGCAGCCTTGGGACCAACATGTTCTGATGAAGTCATTATTGATACTCAACTTTCTTCATTGCCTACTTTTGGACGTGCATTAGCTGGAGATATAACTGGAACTATTACTTTGGGATCATATCCAGGAATAATAGCTTGAGGAAATAGACATTCTATTCTAGGACTCACATGTCAATTGGAGAAAACTATTAATGCTACTGCTGCAATTATTCGTGATTTGCAGAATGAAATTGAAGAACTAAATCAAGATTTGATTCAACAACGCTTTGCTATAGACTATTTGTTAGTTCGTCAAGGTGGATTTTGTACCTTGGTTGGTCAACGTGCTTGTGCTGTGCATTTTCATTCACTTAATAAAACCATTGAAGATGAATTAGCTAATTTACAAGCTTCTATGAAAAATAATGTACATGAAGAATTTTCTCCTTTTGCTTGGTTAACTAATTGGTTATCTGATCTTGCTTGGTTAAAACAATTGTTCTTCTATGGTGTAATGGTAATTGCATTACTTATACTTTGTTGTTGTTGTATACAATGTATTCCTTCATTTTTTGCAATGTTTTGTAAGTCTCCTCAACCTACTTTGAATGTAATTCAATTGTGTGCTCTTGATAAATCTCGTTTTCCTTCATTAAAATAAAAAGCGAGGAAATGTAGGGTTATTACTTTGCTCATCTGTATGGTTTTTGGAACTGTGGTTACACGAAACTACAAATTAAGCAATTCTCATCTGCAAGCAGTGTTTCTAGCATGTACAAGGACACAGGATGAAACAAAGTATAACCTGCAACATTTGCCCACTCTCAATGTAGAACACTTTTGTGCATATTCTCATGAAAACCAATGATGTAATTACTAACCAATTATTGTGCCTTGGAGATTTGTTAACCAATGCTAAAGTAACACGCATAGTAGGTGAGAACTGAGAAACTTAGAAATTATATAAACTGTGTCTGATGCTCAATAAAGTTGCTGTTGATTCTGCTGTTGATTCTGCTATCCATGGATGTTTTCCTTTCATTCATCTCACTCATCTTCAGCCTCCGGGAAACAAATGCAACAAGTCCCCTGCTCTTTACTGGCAAGGGAACCAGCATTCTTAGCCCGAGACTTAGAGGTCTTTTTGTGTCTGGGAGGGGTCTGGGGTTGTTCAGGATCCGAAGAAAATTCCTGGTCAGCCATATCCAGATGGATAGATATGAGTCTGATTGCAGGCAATCTAGAAGCAGCTATTCGAATCCAATTCCTTCTCCATTGAGAGTGGAGACAGCAGCCAGTGTGGGTAGTACTCGCCCAATCAGATTGAAGGACTGAGTCTGCCAATAATTTTAAGTCCCGCCCTTGTTGCTGGGCCGGCCAGCTTTTGACTCAGTCCTTCAGTTGGACTGGCGTGTGGGTCTCTTGCTCTCTCCTTCTAACTTCTACAATTCGTTATTTGGCATAGAGTTCTGGTATTTTGAACTTGGATTTGTTTGACTACGCTTGCTGTCTTATTCCTTGGATTTGGTTTGACTTTGGTTTGACTGTGAGGTATTTACCCTGTCACCGGGACTGTTCTTATCTGCTGTTGGCAGTAAAGGGTTTTTTTCCTCCCTTCGGGGCGGGGGGGATTCCCTTGGAAATTGTTGTTTGGAGGTTTTTAAGACCTTCTTGGACTATTTTTTTCTTTGTTCCTTGGATTTGCCTGCCCCTTCTCCTTGTGGTCTGTTCTGCCTCCAGCCTGCCTTTCTGGCCGTTCTTTTGTGCCGTTGGAGGCAGCGGCGGCCATTTCTGATCCGGTTTTTTTGCCAGAGCTTCTACCTCCGCCCCTCTCTGTATCTGCCTTTGCTCTGCATTGCCGATTGGACTCTCCAACCATTTCCCTTGGATTGTTTTGCCTGCCCTGCAGCCGCTCCAGGGTTAGTGGCTTCCCACCTGTCTCCTGTGTCCGGATCGGCGCTTTGACGGACTGCCGACGATCAGCTGGGCTTCGGCTGCGGAGTTTCGTGCTCCCGCCGCTTTTTGCTGGGAAGGCTTTCTTGTGGCTTGCCTGCAGTCTGGGCTAATTAGTGGAGCCTCGCGCTCCCATTGGGCGGCAAATTTCCGCCTCGGCTCCTCAGGACTTATTGCCTCAACTATTCCCGCCATTTGACTTTTGCTAGAGGCACGGTGGCCATTTTGTGGAGCTGTTGCGCTCCCTTCATCTCTAGTTGGCAGACTGTTTGTGGAATTTCTGCGCTCCCTATCTCATCGCCTACCTGGGGTGGCTATTTGTGGAGTTTCCGCGCTCCCTCCTTAATTGGCTGACCTGTCGTGCGTAAATCCGCCTACCAGTGCTGAATATGCCGAAGGCGCTTTCCAAATCGAAGCACGGTCGTAAGGCCGGCTCTGCTACCCTTGGCCAATCAGATTCTCCATCTGTTCCGCACCTATCCTCCACCCAGGCAGCCTCAGGACAGCCCCCTTCGCTCCAATCTCCACGCCCTGTCCAGAAGAGCCACAAAAGCCACAAACATGCCTCTACATCCTCCCGCGTGGAGAAGCGTAGGGACAAAGTCCTCAATCAACTTTGTGATAAAGCGAGGGCGAATCTGCTATCTTCAGCGACAACTCCACCTGTGGGCTCCATGGCGGCGGATTCTGTGCATGTGCCACGACCAGAGACTCCGGACCAGCTCTCTTTTCGGGACTGTCCCATCACCATCTCTACTGCTAACCTTTGGGGTGCTGAACTTCCGAGCCTCCACCATCTCCACCTCCTGATGGGGTACCTCAGACCCCTGCAGTTGCTGACCCTCCTCCACCCTCTCCACCTCCACCAGTTGCTACACAGTCTTTGGAGGCCCTGGCTTGCCCTCTTCAACCGAATCAACTGCAGAAATTCATTGAGGTGGCGGTGCAGAAGTCACTAGCGGCTAGCCTTCGTCCTCCTAGCGTCTTGGCTTCCATTTGATCCGTTTCACCTAACCGCCCTCGACATTCGGACCATGTGTCCACTGAGGCGCCTGCATCTCCTTCCCACACTTCAGCTAGCTGTACCTCTACCTTGTCTGACACCGACTATGCTGATTCCGGCCTATCGGAGGATGAAAATCTCCCACCGGATCAACCGGCCTTTTCCGGTCTTTTCCCACAGGCTCTGTTCAAATCGCTGCTTTTTAAAGCCGTGAACACAGCTCAACTCTCCTCTCCTGTGCCTCAACCGGCAGCCCCCATCCCTCCTGGGACTTTGGACCCCATGTTTGCTGAGCCGGCTAAGCCGGTCACTGCCATCCCTATTCCTCTCTTCTTGGATGTTGTTAAGCGGCAGTGGTCCTCGCCAGGATCAGCCCCCCTCCTGTCTTCGAATGACCGGACGAATTTCCACGTCTCCTCTGAGCTGGATTCTCTCCTACAGCTCCCATCGGTGGATGCCCCAGTGGCGGCACTGCTACCTAATGCCAATGTTCCGGGGGATCCCGATGAAGGTTTGCGGCCTGATGAACGTCGTTCTGACTTAGTCCTGCAACGGGCTCACCAAGGGGCAGCGTGGGCGGTCAAGGCTGCATCTACCGCATCATTCTTCAACCGCACCACCCTGTTGTGGCTCTGCCAACTGCAGGAGAAGTTGTCGCCAGAGGACGTTCGAATCAAGCAGGACCTTAATAAGATCTTGGCAGCTGTCCAATTTTCGGCGGACGCTACTCTAAACACTGCTCATTTTGCCGCAAAGTCATTGGCTTCTTCGGTCACTGCCCGTTGTTTAGTCTGGCTCCGCCATTGGCAGGCGGATGCCAGACATAAGTGGTGGCTTGCCTCCATTCCCTTCGGGGGATCCCGCCTTTTTGGGGACGCCTTAGAACCCTATCTGACTGAGACTACGGATAAGAAAAAGATCCTGGCATCAGCTTATTGTAGAGGGGAATCCTGTTTCTCCCCTTATTCCTCTCGGCCCCATGCTCGAGGTGCGGAAGTGGGGGGGTTTTCCTCTTCTCTTTCCTCGCCCCGGCCTTACACTAAGTTTGGTAGACAACGGGGCTCCCAAGATAGGTCCGGTCGTGGCAAGTCCTTTGGTTTTCGATGGCCCTTTCAGGGTGAAGGAGGTCGTTTCATCCAACGCCGGCGTTAATTGCATTGCTGAACCTCCCATTGGCGGCCGTTTGGCCCTTTTTGCCGCCATATGGGAGCAGTCCACCTCGGACCAGTGGGTCCTGGCCACTCTACAATCTGGTCTCGCCATTGAATTTGTCTCCACCCCTCCGAACACCTTTGTCTGCTGCCCTCTGTCTCGTAATGCCGGTAGGAGGTCCCTTATGGACTCTGCGGTGCAGCACCTCCTGACCATCAGGGCTATCCAGCTGGTACCATCCGGTCAGGAGCGATTGGGTTTCTATTCTTGGGTGTTCCTTGTGCCTAAGTCTTCGGGGGGGTGGCGACCCATTCTGGACCTAAAACGATTGAACAGGTACGTCGTGTACTGTAAATTTAAAATGCAATCTTTGAGCACTATTCTAGCCGGTGTCCGGAGGGGCAATCTCCTCTCTTCTATAGACCTCACGGAGGCCTATTTACACATCCCTATCCTCCCCTCCCATAGACAGTTTTTCCGTTTTTGTTACAGGGGGGTGCATTACCAGTACAGGGCCTTACCCTTTGGTCTCTCCTCAGCCCCCCGTACTTTTACGAAGGTGTTGGCCGCTTTGGCGGCCTCGCTTCGCCTTCGCTCAATCAGGCTTTTATGTTACCTTGATGATATTCTTGTGTTGTCCCCTTCTGCTCAGCAAGCCGCTGTGGATATCCGCTTAACGGTTGAGACCCTGGTGGCCCATGGTTTTTCTATTAATTTAGATAAGAGCCATCTCTCTCCCTCCACTAGTTTGGTTCATTTGGGGGCACTTATTGATTCTGTGCAGGGCAAGGTTTTCCTCTCTCCCGAACGTCAGGACAGTATTCGAGAGTTAATTTCCAAAGTTGAAGGGTGCCGGGCCGTCTCTCCCTTTGTTCTTTCGCAACTTTTGGGGAAAATGATCTCCGCCATAGTTATAGTTCCCTGGGCCCGGCTGCACGCTCGGGAGCTCCAATGGTTTCTCTTGCCGTTGCAGAAGGCAGGCAGAGGCACTTTATCCAGACCAATTCCTGTTCCATTGACGGTCCGCAGGTCCCTGCGGTGGTGGCGTTCCCCGGCCCTAGCAGTGGGTTGTTTCTTTCTCGACCCCCCGAGGGTGGTGGTGATGATGGACGCCAGTCTCCTCAGTTGGGGGGCCCATTGCCAAGGTCAGCTGGCTCAAGGGACGTGGACCGCATCGGAGTCTCGCCATCCCATCAACTGGCTGGAGCTGCAGGCAGTGTTTCTCGCTCTGAGAGCTTTTTGACAACTTGTTTCCGGAGCTCATGTCCTGGTCCTCACGGACAACATCGCTGCCAAAGCGCACCTGAACAAACTCAGGGGTACCAGGTCAAGGTCCCTCCTTCTGGTGGCGATGCAACTGGGACTCTGGGCAGAGCGCCACATTTGTTCTCTGCAGGTGGAACACATCTCTGGCATGGAGAATTCTCAGGCGAATTGGCTGAGTCGTCGTCGGGTAGACAACGCGGAGTGGTGCTTCCATCCTCGCCTCTTCCAAGAGCTGTCCCGGCGGTTCGGTGTTCCAACGATCGACCTCTTCGCGACGCATGCGAATGCACAGCTGCCGACGTTCTTCGCCCGGTATCCAGATCCTCACGCATCTGGCGTAGACGCACTGCGGACTCTGTGGCCGGTGGGCCTCCTGTATGCCTTTCCCCCTACGGCCCTCCTCCCCAGGGTCATCCGCAAGATCTTGGCAGAATGGGCGGAAGTGGTCCTCATGGCCCCTCATTGGCCCAGGAGACCCTGGTTTGCCGACCTTGTGTCCCTCTCGGTGGCCCCATCTTGGCGCATCCCCCTCGGGGACGACACTCTCTCCCAGGGCGCTCTGAAACACACGGATCTGGCTCAATCTGACCGCCTGGTGGTTGAGCGGAACACGCTAAGTGCAGTGGACATTCCGGCAGATGTTATTCGGACTTTACAGGCCTCACGCCACCCGTCTACGGACCGCATTTATTCTGCCACCTGGTGGGCCTTCTGCTCCTGGTGTTCCCGATCCGGCGTGCACTCTCTCCAACCCTCCATTGTGAACATTATGGTCTTTTTGCAACAGGGCCTGTCTCAAGGTCTTTCACCGAATACATTACGTCGACAAGTGGCCGCATTGTCCTCTGTGCTTGTCTGCGGTTCCTTGTCCTCTTTGGCGCAGCATCCTCTGATCCGACGTTTTCTTCGTGGTGCCACGAACTTGTCTCCTCCCATTCTGCACAGATACCCTACTTGGGATCTTCCACTAGTGTTGGAGTCGCTGATGGGCCCACCGTACGAACCGTTACGGACTGCTAGTCTCCGGCTACTCACCTGCAAGGTCGCCTTCCTGGTAGCCATAACATCGGCCTGCCGTATTTCGGAAATTGCTGCTTTGTTCACCTGTTCTGATCTGTGTGTGTTCCACTCGGACCGCGTGGTCCTCCGTTTGGACCCTACCTTCATTCCGAAGGTGAATTCTATTTTCCACCGATCGCAAGACCTTATTCTACCTAATTTCTGCCCACGACCGTCTCACCCTAGGGAGCGACGTTGGCACTCACTCGACGTCAGACGAGCTCTTCGGACCTACATTAAGAGGACAGCTGCTTTTCGTCGATCGGAATCACTGTTCGTCTCCTTACCTGTTTCCCAGGGTTGCAAGGTCTCCTCGTCTACCATCGGTCGCTGGATCCGACAGACTATTGCGTCGGCCTATGATCTTTGTTCCCTCCCGCGTCCATCACGATTGACTGCTCATTCCACCCGTAGCGCTGCTACTATGGCAGCATGGGCGACTCAGGCCCCCTTGCTTGAGATCTGTAGGGCGGTCACGTGGACTTCACCTGTCCCTTTTATTAG
Source organism: Ptyas mucosa (assembly GCA_012654045.1). NCBI lineage: Eukaryota > Metazoa > Chordata > Lepidosauria > Squamata > Colubridae > Ptyas > Ptyas mucosa. Next base: position 23,056,400 of record WNWU01013802.1, on the reverse strand, counting down.
ACACTATAAGTTGGACCAATTTGCTTCTGCAGAGGCCGCGTTTGGACGTCGGGTTCTTCAGAGGGTTGTTGCTGGGGAGGGTATTGCGGACCAGCTGGGTCCCCCCCTGGGTTCGGGACAGTAAACTTGGGTATGTCCCACACTGGCTGCTGTCTCCACTCTCAATGGAGAAGGGGCGTTGGTCCTACCTGACACGCTCCTTCTCATTGAGTGGAGACAGCAGCCAGACCCTCCCTCAGTTGTGCTGGTCCTTATCTGTCTCCTCCTTTTGTCTATTTATCCTTCTTATCCCACATGCCGAGTCTGTCTCTCAAGTCTTCGCCAAAAGCTGGCCTGCCCGGCAACAAGGGCGGGACTTAAAATTATTGGCAGACTCAGTCCTTCAATCTGATTGGGCGAGTACTACCCACACTGGCTGCTGTCTCCACTCAATGAGAAGGAGCGTGTCAGGTAGGACCAACGCCCCTTTTCCTAGAGATAGTTCAGGAATAAGGGTTTCCGAATAACGAAAATCTCTCAGACCCACAGTTAGTAGAATTTGATCCCAATCTAAATTCAGGCTGTCAAGCTCAAGGTCAGCAATATAAAATAGCCAAGGAAAATATTGTGCCCCAATAAAGGGAGAACAAGGCGACCAAGATTGATAATCTCCTCAAGCCGCTCCGAGCCTGAAAGTGACAATTGAAAATGGCACGAAAATGGCACCCGGCTCTCCGCGCTCCCTTGCCTCAGAGAACTCACGCCGATCGCCAACCGCCTCCCTACTCACGAGCAGTCCAAAGATGCCTTCCGAAGCGCTGCTAAGGCAAGGGAGAATCACCTCGGAGTTTGTCTCTTCAGAAGAGCAGGGACTCCGGAGCCGCTCTCACTAAATGGAGCCCCAAAATGGCTGTGGTTTTCCAGGCACACCGGTAACCAGCGGAACTGCCGGTGGCTATAGAAACAGCTCAGGGCCGTGGAGAGCTGCCCAGCTGGGTCAGGCTCTAATGTTGCTGAGGTAAAGAGAGCGGATGGGTGAGGCTCTGGAGCCCCAGAAGGCACTCACCCACCGTGAGCAGCAAGGAACAGCTGCAGTCGCAAGCTGTTCCAAATCGATCTTCGGCTCCCTAAGTGCTTCCAAAAAATAACAAAAACAAGAAAACCTATAAACTATCTAATCCAATATAAGAACTGCAAGAGCAGTGAAAACTCAAGTCCTGACAGTAAGACTGAGCGAAATAACTGGAAGCCCTGAGGAGAAGGGAGGCGTGGTTTAAGGATTTAAAGAAACACCACACTCAGTCTTTGACAGGCAGACAGCAGAAGCCCAACACATGAATTGACTGGGCAGCGCTATGGAAAATTTGATAATGTAAAACTATTTGTTGAAAACCTAACCATCGATGACTAACACTTGCCATTCCAGGATGGTTAGAAATAGAAGCTAAGAATTGGGCGGTATTATTTTTCCCTTCTATGATTGGTAGAGTTAGTAAAATAAACACTTTTCCAATTAAGTTGGAGGAAAATGAGTCAGAAAGTGCTTTTTGTCTGACTTTTGAGGAAGAAAAGCAGTAGCTAACTATGGTGAGGTAGGAGACAAGAATACCAAAAGGCATAAAGTTCTTATAACAATAACATGTATTGTAATTTTGGATCTTGCTAATGTTGGATAATGCCTAAATAATTTTTATGATAGGGTTAATATGTAGTCTCACCTTAACCTTTTTAAACCTTCTTTTCATTACTGTCTATAAGAGTTCGTATATCTACCATGAAGGACATTTGGCTATATCCTTAGCTCATTACACTGCATTACAATGTTTTTCTTAATAGCATTACATTGCCTTAAGGAGCTCTTAGATTAAATTAAAGTATAAAAATAATAATGTAAGTATTTTTTCCTACCATCCTAGGGCCACCATACTGTTTCTGGGCTGCAAAAATCTGAAAATTATTAGACAGCAGCAAAGAGAAGCAGAAAACTCGAAATCTTTGCAGCTGTCCGATTTTATTAGCATATTTAAAGCTAAATAATTACTGAACCAAAGTAAAAAAAAACAATGAATTTTTAAGATAAAGTTTATGGGTCTAAGGTTCCCCAGTGCAGAATTTTAATCTTATCAAGTCAGGAAAAAATGGGGGGGGGGGATAGAAGAGCTGATACAGAAAGGGCAAATAAATTTAACAACTAACATACAAACAATAACCGAGATCCAATCCATATGGCTAATTTATGGCACTGCAACATACATGCTGAATATCAATGACATTCTATAGTATTTCACTATGACACTGATGTAAATCTATCATGTATATACATTTACTAAAAGCCTTTCAATTAATGCTGAATGCTGTCAAATTAACCTGAATATGCACAGCTTAAAAATATGCCGGTATCACCAATTGAGTTAGATAATTACTAAGATAATCAGAGTTGATCCTGTTACTTGTGCCTGAACTTGCAAACTGCCACCTTGTGGTTCTTCACAACTATGGTTTTGCTCCCAGCATTCACATACCAGTAATGGTCCTGCCAGAATGTATTTTAAGCAACTGCTGAAAAAAGACTCATCTCTTCATTCATGATTTCTTTTTGTGAACATTAAGAAAGTAAGTTTTCTTCTCTTCTCTGTCCTCTCACCTTTTCACAGATAACACATTTATACCAAAAATTCTTAATATAATTGTATGTCTTTTAAGCATTGTTTTTTCTCTTTTATAGTAATTGTACACATTTTATGTACATCAGGAATGTAGTACCTATCTTTTTAAAACGGTAGGCATTATATATTCTGTACATGACTGTACATGACTAGTATTTAATTACACTAAACAAATTAAGACTAAACTTACGAACAGAAACTTATTTTAGATGAGAAATATAAAAAAGTATCAAAGAAATAGTTTAATTTAAAGAGAATTTAAGCATTCATAAATTCCAAAAAAGCAGCTTTCTTTAGTAAAATTACATCTTCTGATATATATGCTTAGAAATTAATAATTTATCCTATTAAAATGGCTTTCAAGTATCAGTAAAACAAAACTTGTAGATAAACTTGTAAAGTATCTACAAATATAATCACCATGTTAGTTATCTTGTTTTTAGCAACTCCTTTTTAATCAGTTTTATATAATTAGTTTCTTTGATTAGGTGACATCTCCAGATCTCTGCTCTTTCCTATTTATGAGGAGCAGCAGAAACAGAATACTGTTCATTAAGAGGATGACCTGGCACAGGTAATACTGGATATTTTGAGAACATTTCATGTGGTCCTCTGTGAATCATGCCTTGTATTAAGTCTTTTCTGATTTTTTTTCTCAAGTTATTACCCTTTTTTCTTTTCAAAAGGCACTGATGTCCCATTTGAATTACTAAGAAATTTTGTATCTTGTCACAGTTTTTCAATGGAAATAAGTTCAAGATGACAAACTGAATATGACTAAGGTATTGCCTGATTATTTAGTAAAATAGCTACAAATACTGTCCTGAGCAAAAAATAGTTTCTGTACAAAATTTATGGAAATTTTCGATCTTTGATTTCATTTGGGGAAGATGCAGGATACATCTGTGCATGCTTCTTATGCTGTAGCCACAATGACATCTATTGTAATAACAATGTATGACAGTTTGGCATTATAAAATTAATTTCTTCATGTTTCTGTACTTTTTACAATCTGACAGACAATTCAAAGTTCTGAATACACCTATTTCATAAGTGGAATTTAAATTTTTTAAATCTCTCTAAATTAGTCTTCTTATCTTTATATGGTGGAAGAGCTCTAATAACCCTGACAGCCATCCTGGCAAAATCACCCTTGAACACAAAGCTTAACAATGTGGAAATTAAAAATAATACACAAACCACTAAAATAAGGAATTCCCAAATCAGTTCACAAGGAGCTGATCAGATAATACAAATTACAAAACCAGATTGTAGAACTTCAAAGTAGATCTTCATGTGATGATGTTACCAGACCAATTTTTCAAGAAAGTCTAGTCACTGATAGTGAAAGAGAAGAAAAGTGAATTGCAATATAAAAAGCAAGAAGCACAAACTAAGAAAGAGTTGAAACTATCAAAACAGAAAAAAGGCACACCAAGGGCATCTGAGAAATAAATAAATCAGTTAAGGTGGACCAGAACTATTTAATTCAGATTATCACATGAGTTAAACTCAAAATAAGGAACATATTATATACATTTAATATATGCAAAAGTGAACTTGAGGAACTATGGGAAGATACAGAAAACATTTTTTGAAAATTTAAGAGGAAAAATATTTCCAAACTTTCAAAGAGAAAATCTCCTTATGGCTTCAGAATATATAACTTTAATATTACAAAATGATGGAGGATGGGCATTTTGGACAATATGGACATATGATTATTGAACATGCACTTTCAACATAATCCAGAAAAATAGGAAATAGGAAAACTTAGTTCAGCCCAAAAGGTCAACAAATCACACAACATAATTCAATCAATAATATTTATTTGGTCAATGCACAGTAAAGTTTAAAAGAACAAAACAAACAGTGAAGCAAATGAAGGCCATAATACACTAACAACTAAATAAATTAGATTAGAATGTAAAAGAAAATGAAAAATACAAGATATTTTAAAGAAAATCAGAAAAAAATGTTTGCTGCATCCATGATAGCAATTTCAAAAATAATCACATAACGATTCTAAAAAAAGACTAAAAGCAGATAGAAAAATAAAACTGAAACAATTCTAGAATGATTGAAATACTTGTAGAAAGAAGAACCAATTCAATTAGATAGTGAAGTATGATACGCAACAAGACCGCCTTCTGCCGCCGGTAGCCTCCACCGACCAGTATGCTCCCACAGAGAGGGGCTCCTCAGGGTGCCATCGGCCAAACAATGTCGGCTAGCAGCCCCCAGGGGAAGAGCCTTCTCTGTGGGGGCACCTACCCTCTGGAATGAACTGCCCCCAGAGATACGGCGGATCCTGGATCTGCGCACTTTCCGTTGTGCCCTAAAGACGTTTCTGTTTCATCAAGCCGGGCTGACCTAACGCTTTTAAATTGTTTTAATTTTAAATTGTTAATTATGGGTTTTTAATATGGGGGTGTTTTAACTGTGGGCCAAATTAATTTAAATTGGATTTTAATATCGTTTTAAATTTTGTATTTTCTGTGTTTTAACTGTTGGCTGTTCACTGCCCCGAGTCCTTCGGGAGAAGGGCGGTATACAAATATAATAAAACTAAACTAAACTAAAACAAACCAGCTATAGAAGTAACAAGCAATAGAAAAACCCACTGAATTATTTATAGTTGCATAAGAGGGAATTGAAGTGCTAACAGGTATGTCAAGAGCAATTTAGAGGAGTTGTAGTATAGACAGATGCAGTGGGGCCCAGAAAAATGGTAGCTCCTAAACAGGGCTCTTTCCACATATTACCCTTCTCTGTGGTATGCCCACCAATATAATGGTCACTACTTGCTGCTCCTTTATAAGGTCTTATAGTGTATCTAGTATCTGCCTCTGCCTCCTTCACAGAGTACACAAGTTAGGCCAAGCAATGGAGGACCAACAAGGCAGGGATGCAAGTGAAGATGGCATTGCTGGTAGCTTCAGAGACTGAAAAAAAGCAGTTATCACCAAGGAACAGAGGAAGGAAGCAAACTGTCCTGCTTGTCTGCTGGATGGTCCAGCCTAGCTGCCAATGCCCACTAAAGTTGAGGGCAGTGACAGAGTCACCTGTGTCTGAAGTCTTGTATGTACTGTATGAGGTGCAATTTCACTAGTTTAGGGCTATAACTGAGCTGCATTTTAAACAATCATTAGATGGCAACAGGTATGTAGAAACTTCTAATGCCATGTTGGCAAACCTATGGCACGTGTGCCAGAGGTGGCATGTAGAGCCCTCTGTGGGCACACGGGCCATCGCCAACTGTCTTCTGGTTTCCGGAGCGCGCATGCCACCTGGTCTTTGGGTTTCTCGTGCATGCATGTGCACCAGACAGCTGGTCTTCAGTTTCTGGAGCTCCTATGCGCCCATGCACATGTACATGTTCTGGTTTGGGCACTCGGTGCCGAAAAGATTCACCATCACTGTTGTAATGCGTCCAGCTTTTTGTGGCACACACTATTACGTTTTTAATCTCAACTTTAAAAAAAAAAAATTTGGTCAACTCAAGACAATTCACCTAATTTCTCCTGCCTCCTATTTCCTCTCCACAACAATAATTCTGTGAGGTGGGTTGGGATGAGAGTGTGTGACTGGCCTTAAGTCACTCAATTGGATTTCATGCCTAGTGGGGGCCTAGAACTCGGTCTCCTGATTCCTAGGTGAACCACCCGATCTGAATGGAGAAATGTTTTAACAATTGTAAACTGCCCAGAATCACTGTGAGTCAGGCAGGCAGCATATAAATTTAATGTATTATTATGAGGCTAAACTTAGATGGGAAATACAATGTACCCAGTGGTGGGTTTCAACATTTTTTACTACCAGTTCTGTGGGCATGGCTTGGTGGGCGTGGTATGGCTTGGTGGGCATGGCAGGGGAAGGATACCGTAAAATTCCCATTTCCTACCAATCAGCTGGGACTTGGGAGACAGAGAATAGATGGCGGTGGGGCCAGTCAGAATTTTTACTACCAGTTCTCCGAACTACTCAAAATTTCCGCTACCAGTTCTCCAGAACTGGTCAGAACCTGCTGAAACCCACCTCTGAATGTACCCTACCTTATGTACCTTTCAAAGAAAGACCACACTGTATCTCTTTGAATGTTGCCTGTTATAAATATTTCCCCCCCTTGGCTCTTTCTACTTTATCCACTAATAATACCAGCAAAAGCTAAAACAGAACAGACAAGAGTTTATTTCCTAAGGGAGTCATTACAAGAATCTAATCTCAAATCCTTATTGCTGTCTCAAATTACAAGTCTGAGTTTCCCTGATGACTATTCGGGTTCTCCCTTTGCCAATTGGGAATTAAAAGAACTGTTCTTCAGCGCCTGTGGAGGGCATCAGATAAAGAAAAGCTGCAAGAGAGATGCCTGGACCAGGAGCTAGTGTGTCAGATGCTGTTTATTATTTCAACACTGCTTATGCTTTGCCCTAAGATTTAGGAATACTCCACACAATCTTGAAAACAAGAGGTTAGTAACCTGAAAATACATTGTAGTCTAAGAAAATTGCAGGTACTAGCAAGGACTTTAGAAAGCCTTCTGACTTGGAAAGTGGCTGCAAGCTAAAAGGGCTGCTTAACCTTGTATAATTTAGACCAGGCTTGGCAACTTTATGATGTGTGATCTTCAACTGCCATTCTCCAGCCAGCAAGGTGGGTAGGTAGGGAATTCTGGGGTTGAAGTCCACACATCTTAAAGTTGCCAAGTTTGAGAAACATTTCTTTAGGCTCACTCTCATCCCCTCCGCGCTCTCCTCATCTATAGATCTATAGTGCACAAGCAGGCACCTTCGAAACCTCTACTGTTGGTAGGTGATATTCTGGTTCTTTGCCGCTCTGCAGCAGGACTTAAGGATCACCTAAGGCAATGGGACTTTACAGTAATGGCAACGGACTGATCTGCCACTGCAAAAATATAACGTTCGCTTTGCTGTCAGCTCGTTCGGCGTGGAACTGGTCAGAAAAACGGACAAGGAAAGTGTCCCAAAGGTGCATTTCCGAAAGGCAACTGGACTTTCTCGGTTTTTTTCCTAGAAAACGTTTCGCTTCTCATCCTTGAAGTTTCTCCGGTTCTGAAGAACTGTCTTTTGGAAAAGCTCCTTTTGGACAACCGCGACCTGGATGATTGAGAATCTCTGTAGACTTTTCGGACAAGGAGAGCCCCCTCCTCCATCGCTCCGTGGGCGTGACTACCGGTGCGGCCCTTCGGAGCGCCCGCACTTCTACCCGCCGGATGTTCCCTTGTTAGTTCCCGGAAGTGACGTCGCCCAGCGCTAACTCGCCCCCTCCTCTCCGGCGGTGGCTGGCTGCGGCAGCTGTAGAGCCAGGCGGGGCTGGCGGAGGCGAAGGAGCAGCCGTGGAATATGGCGGACGGCGTGGACCACATAGACATTTATGCCGATGTAGGAGAGGAGTTTAACCAGGTAGAAAATCCTGCGCGGCCGGCTTTCCACGGGGACGTTCCAAGCCAGAAATGGCACTCGCGGGGAGGAGAGAGGCCTGCGGCTTCGAGGGGCAGAGCGTGGCTGGCTAGTGCGGGCCTCTCAGCGCAAGGGGAAGCCGGCGCCATTGTTGACTGTGGCGCTCACCAGCGGCCCCGCGCGACTTTCCCGCCTGGCGTTTGGCGTGGCTGCACACCGGCTGTGCCCGGAGGATCGCACGACAGGGGCGCGGCATCGTACCTAGAATGCGCCTTTTCTCTCCCCCCCCACACCCCCCTCCGCTCCGCCTCTTCCCGTTTCTTGACGGGGCTCCCGAGCGCTGGGAGACAATGAGCCGAAGGAGGAGTCTTCTCTCCCCTAAGACTCCCTTTTTGTTTATTCCCCAGTCCGCCGGCTCGCTCCCTTAAGGAAAGGAGGCTGGAACCCCGCGACACAAAAACACGGCGGCCTTTCCCTCTATTAAGCTCTAAAATCATTGTGGGAAAATCAGGGCTTCCACAGCCTCCCTATCCGTTGCGGATCCCTCGAGATGATCGCTTTTAACCTGTAGGGGTAAAAATAATCCCCCCCCAAAGAGTTTGCAATTCCCTTGGTTCCCTCTTTATCTTTTCACAAAACGATTCGGTGAAATGATGGCAACCTTCGATGTGCAAGTTTTAATAGTAAATTCGATTATGCCAGAATGACATTCCCGTTACTTTTTAAGAAGCATCGACTTCCGCAGATTAATTCATAAATATTAAATGGGTGTATTTTACATGTTTGGAGAAATAATTTTTACTTTTGAAATAGGGAGAATTGTAAAACGGTTCGATTGCATAACTATGTTCCCAGTCAGTGATAGCACTAAATCGCATACTATGATGTAAAGCTGTTAAATTTGGCTCTGTTCTACTTGGCATACTCAGTCATCTGGTTTTTTTTTCTCCTATGTTATAGATTTATTTTAGAGATTTATCATAGGATATTTATTTTAAAGCAATGTGTTTTTTTAATAACAATGCCCCCAAATATATATTTATAATTCTACTTGATATGTTAACTGTCTGCTTTGAAATCTTTGCATTCTTCCATATTTTAAAGTTGCTGTTCATTAAGAAAGAAATTATCAAAATAGATGCTAGAGAAATTAGGTCTGAGTTTCTGACAAAAGCTTTGCAGATTTGTATCTAGTCCAACAGCAGGCGTTTTAGTGCATAGGTATTCTGCTTATTTATAAGATTCAAAGTCCTCTTGATTCCTCCATTTTTGACATGTAGGTTAGGCTAGCATATGTGATTTATTCATTAAAATCAATGCAACATAATTTTAAAAATTATGGGAGTGAAATAATAATCTATATCTTCATCCCAACTTGACTTGGCTTCAACAAACTGTCAGTACTTGAACTAATCAAATATCAATCTTCCCTTTATCATACTCTGGATTAGTTTTATAGTTCTCTATATCAACAAGCATTCAAAGCTGTGCATCCCAATTTTTTTTCAAAGACAAAGTAATTTTCCATTGGCTAATCAAATGCAGAGTAACAATTGAATTTTTTTTTTGTTTTTTTAAAATTTGATTTATATGCTGCCCTTCTCCGGAGACTCAGGGTGGCTTACAATGCGTTAAGCAATAGCCTTCATACTTTTGTATATTTATACAAAGTCAGCTTATTGCCCCCACAAACTGGGTCCTCATTTAACCTACCTTAGAAAGGATGGAAGGCTGAGTCAACCTTGAGCCTGGTGAGATTCAAACTTACAGTAATTGCAGACAGCTGGTTTTAATCACTATGCTTTTTTTAGTCTGCTGAGCTAAACCAGGCTCCTGGTACAGGTAGTCCTCAACTTACGATCACAATTGACCCCAAAAATTTTATTGCTAAGCAAGACAGTGCTTAAGTGAATTTTGCCCCATTTTACAATCTTCCTTGCGACAGTTCTTATGAAGTCAATCTGGTTTCCCAATTGACTTTGCTTGTCAGAAGTTGCAAAAGCTAGTAACATAAACCTGGGACAGTGCAAGTATCATTAATGCCAGTTACCAAGAGTCTGAATTTTGATCAAGTGATCACAGGGATGCTGCAATGATCATAAGTGGTCATAAGTCCTTTTTTTAGTTCCATTGTAATTTTGAACTGTCAAAAACGAATGGTTGTAGGTCAAGGACTTCCTGAACTTATAGTCCTGCAGAAAATATTATCTGAAAATTCCAACTGATTACAGGTAGTCCTTGATTTACTAGCACAATTGAGTCCAAAATTTATCTTGCTAAGCGAGACATTTAAGTGAGCTTTGCCCCATTTTACAACCTTTCTTGCCATATTTGTTAAGTTAAATTAACAATATTTAGTAGTGTAGTAATTAGTATTTAACAATACAATTGTTGCATTGTTAAATATTAATTTAACAATGCAACAAATAATTGCATTGTTAAATTAGTATCACAGTTAATAAGTGAATCTGGCTTCCCCACTGACTTTGCTTGCCAAAAGGTCACAAAAGGTGATCATATGACCTCGGGACACTTCAACCGTCATAAAAATGAGTCAGTTGCCAAGCACCTGAATTTTGAACACATGACCAAGAGGATGCTGCAATGATCATAAGTGTGAAAAATCATAAGTCGCTTTTTTAGTGCTGTGGTAACTTTGAATAGTCACTAAACAAACACTTATCAGTCGAGGAATACCTGTACTTAAGTGTAGAACCTGGCAAAAAAAATCCAAGTAAAGTAGTGTGTAGTTGGTTTGCTCTGTGCTTTTGCATAATTGATTTGATTTGTATATTAAATCATAGTCCATTGCTTTATATTTTATTGCTATTGCCATCAAGTACAAACTCAACTGTAATATCTGCAGATATATTATGAATATTAAATATACTCATTGCTGGAGTAGTGTGACTCTTTAAATTTTTGGTATTTGATTTCTTATATTTAAATGTAATTTTAATATTTTAATATCAGGAAATATCTACACTTTAACAACTTCTACGTAGTCCATGCAGGTATTGCAGAGATGTTTCAAAAGATGATTCAGTTCCCAGAAATTTGGAGAAAAGTGGGATGGCAGAACTATAAGTTTGGTTTTAAAAAATATAGAAGTGTATTGCAGATACATCATTGAATGTTCAGAGATAGACTTCTCCCTTATTGATTACATTTATGGCACTAGTTTTACTCTGTTTATCTAAACAGAAAGTAAACATAAATATTAGATGAGGTGATAAACTGTTGTGCAATCCCTAGCTGCCCGATCTTATAAATTTATGTTAATTGAAACTAATCCGAGAGAACCCACTGTACCCATAAATATACGGCACATGTATATATACATATTGGGTATATGTCTGTGAATACATAGTTGCCTGAAGTCCAGTCCCCAAAATGGGCAAGGCCAAGACAATAAATAGCAAGTTGTAAAAGCTAAGCATGGATAGAACTGATTAGGATTTGGACCGGAGATCACAAGACAATAGCAAGCTTGGTGTTGTTGGGTGCATAATTAATTCAGGCTGTATATTGATTTCCTCAAACTCTTTTCTTGTCTGCAACTTCTTGAGATGTTGGGATTACGGTAAATTTCTGAGTTGTTTCCCTTAGACTTCCTGAAACATTACTTATTGATTGGGCTGATAATCGTGCTAGTAGAGAGTTTCATACATCTTGGATAAATGATTAGCTCCTCTCTGCTGGACGCCTCTGTACCTTGGGCCTTTGTACCAAGGATTTCCAAATGTGCTGTATCAAGAATTGGAATGTTTATATAGTCATCATTGCAATTGGAGATAAGTGTAAAATTGTGGTCCTCAATGAGTTTGATAGTAGTACTTGGAGTTTTAGCATTGTAGCTGGAGTTATATATAACGAGTGGCATGTCAATGTAGAAAAAACTACATGTTGTATAATATTACTTTTAATAAAGACCAGCATCTATAACTACTCTTTGCTTCTCAACTCCAGTTAGAAGTAGCTCTACAAGTGCATCTTCACATGGTAGATAGTGATTATTGACTCATTGGGAGAGGAAAGTGCAGTGAATTGAGTATCTGGCAAGTTTTTCTGCCACATGTACCATGGAATGATAAGATTGAGAGAAACCTTGATTTGCTGGAGCAATTTTACAGTATGCTGCAGAAAAACAAGCAATCTAACTCATTACTCTCTGGATTTTTTAGTAGGAGCCATGCCATAGGAATCAGTATTTCTGTTTGTGGGATGATTCTTGAGAATGACGAGAGTTTCCATTGTTTTCCATTATTTCCACTAAAAAAAATCCATCTTTAGATTTTCCTGCAGAAGCAATATTTAACCGAAGTTATTGCTAATTTGATGATTTATGAGCACTGCTTGACCGTTTTGTATGAACCTAAAGACCAAAATAAAAGAAGTTGAATCCTTGACAGTTTTTCCTGCTCTGTTTCACACTTGGTCCAAAAGTCAGTTTGACTCTGCTTTTAGAGATACTCTCAAATGTTTCACATCTCTATACATCTCTTCAAACCCATTCTGGGATTTGATTGTGGATGTATTTTATATTCTTTAAGGATTCAATGCCCTTATAGTCTGTTTTGTATTACCGTATATACTTGAATATAAGCCGAGTTTTTCAGCAGGTTTTCTGGGCTGAAAAAGCCCCCCTCGGCTTATATTCGAGTCACAAAAAATGCCTTTTTAAAAGAAAACAAATGAGTAGACCCGTGCTTCAATATAGGTTAATTACCATAAGTTGATTTGAACAGCCTCCCGACTCTCAGCTGATTTGCTCTCAGCTGTTTTGGGCAGAGGTCTTTTTCTAGCTGCAAAGAGTCCTGCTGGAGCACATTTTTTTTTCTCCTTGTGCAATTCAAGCTGAAACCGAAACCGAAACCGAAACTAAAGCAGGTTGTTGCCTTTACTGTTTGCTTGCAACTTGGAAAGACAGATTTCTTTTTCTCATCAAAAAAGGTAGGTGCAAACAATGGGAAATTTATGGCAAATGGCAAAAGAGGAGAGTTCAAGATTTTAAAACACAAAAGAAAAAAAAAGCTCTATTTAACTAGGGAATTGTAATAATTGAGATACTATTAATTGTATATTGTGTTGAAAGCAGAAATGGTTAAGTTGTGGTTTGGAAGAATATATGGGGGAAATTATTTGGTTTATTATTATTGGTAAATATAATTACCGGTAATTGATTTGTAAGAAATTGGATTGCATGGAAATAATTGGAATATTCATGTTCATATTAATTAATATTAAAAAAAGATAGTTACCGTATATACTCGTGTATAAGCCGACCCGCATATAAGCTGACAGCCCCCCCCAATTTTACCCCCAAAAACTGGGAAAACTTGTTGACTCGCGTATAAGCCGGGGGTGGGAAATGCAGCAGCTACTGGTAAATTTCAAAATAAAAAAAGACTGGTCAAAAGTGCGAGGACTTGTCAGAAATCACTTTTTTCAGCCCTCTGGGTAGTCCTTTTGTGCATATGGACTACTCAGAGGGCTGAAAAAGTAATTTTTGACTGGTCCTCGCACTTGTGACCAGTCTTTGAACTTACGACTGTCCTCACATTTTATGTTTTTGCCCTATCTTATCACCATGGTGAAGAGAAGCAGCTGTGAAATGAGTGACATGGTTGTTAAGAATACTACAATGGGCATAAATGATGACCAGTCATAAGTGCGAAGACCGGTCAAAAGTGCGAGGACCTGTCAGAAATCACTTTTTTTAGCCCTCTGGGTAGTCCTTTTGTGCATATGGACTACTCAGAGGGCTGAAAAAGTAATTTTTGACTGGTCCTCGCACTTGTGACCAGTCCCCGAACTTACGACTGTCCTCACATTTTACGTTTTTGCCCTATCTTGTCACTCCCACTCTTTCTCATTCTCTCTTTCTCTATCCCCTTTTCTCTCTCTCTCCCCCACTCTCTCTCTCTCATTCTCTCTCCCCTCCCCTCTGCTTGCATTCCAGCTGTTGAATTCTTTGAAGCCAACTAAAAACTTCGGGGAGTGGGGGAGAATCCCTGTTGGGAAGAAGGGAAGAAGGGGAAGGAAGGCAGGAAGGTGAAAGAACGAAAGAAAAACGAAAGAAATATTTCTTTCTTCTTTCCTTCCTTCTTGCCTTCTTTCCTTCCTTCTTTTCTTCTTTCCTTCTTCTTTCTTTCTTTCTTTCCTTCCTTCCTTCCTTCCTTCTTTTCTTTCCTTCCTTCTTTCCTTCTTCATTCTTTCCTTCATTTTTTCCTTCCTTCTTTTCTTTCCTTCATCCCAGCAGGGACTTCCCCACCCCCCAAGTTTTAGTTATAGAAAGTGACAGCAACAGCCCGAGGGGATCCCAAAGCAGATCCCCCTGCAGAGCCTCAGCTCCCCGCTCTTTCCTTCCCTCCGCAGGCACCTCCTCCCTTTCCTCGCCCCGAATGGCCGGCGGGCGAAGCGTTCCTTTCCGAGGGGCTTCTCGGAAGCGGGGAGCTGAAGCGGAAAGTTCCTTTCCAATGTGGGAGAGGGAGAGGGGCGCAGGTCCCCCACCCCGCCTCAACTCCCCGCTTCCCTCCCCCGGCTGAACTGAATTTGAGGCGCGGGTGCCGAGAAGCCCCTCGGAAAGGAACGCTTTGCCTGCCGGCCGTTCGGGGCGAGGAAAGGGAGGAGGCGCCTGCGGAGGGAAGGAAAGAGCGGGGAGCTGAGGCTCTGCAAGGGGATCTGCTTTGGGATCCCCTCGGGCTGTTGCTGTCACTTTCTATAACTAAAACTTGGGGGGTGGGGAAGTCCCTGCTGGGATGAAGGAAAGAAAAGAAGGAAGGAAAAAATGAACGAAAGAATGAAGAAGGAAGGAAAGAAAAGAAGGAAGAAAGGAAGAACATCTCCGGAGAACATCTGACTCTGCTTAGTGCTGGCTAGCCCAGCTGTCTGTGTGCAGGTGTGTGGTTGTGTGTGTCGGTGAGTGTGTATGTGTGCATGAGCGTGCGGAGGGGCGGGGAAGGCTGAGTGTGGGGGGGAAAGCCAGAGGGCCAGAGGGCAGGGGGCGAGATGGGAAGCGTTAGCTGAAAAAGAAACTTTGGGAAACTCTCGCCCCGTTCTTTTTCAGAGAACCCTCTCGCTGCCCCCGCCCGCTGCCTTTTCTTGTTTCGGTCAGGGGACCGGGCAAGAAAGAACGGGGCGAGAAAAAAGGGTGACTTTGGATGTTGCTGGGAGTTGTTGGGAGTTGCTCCGAGCGCGGAGTTAGCGTCTCCCTTGCTCTTCCAGTGGAGGCTCTCGCCCTTTCTCAGCTTTCTCACCTGTTAAAACTTTGGGAAACGTTTTTCTCACCCCATTCTTTTTCAGCGAACGCTTCCCCTCCGCGCTCGGAGCAACTCCCAGCAACATCCAAAGTCACCCTTTTTTCTCGCCCCGTTCTTTCTCGTCCGGTACCCTGACCGAAACAAGAGAAGGCAGCAGGCGGGGGCAGCGAGAGGGGAAGCGTTCACTGAAAAAGAAACTTTGGGAAACTTTTTTCTCACCCCTTTTTTTTTCTCCTCCCTTTCCTCGCCCGGAACGGCCGGCGGGCGAGGCTGCTTCGGTCGCCCCGAGGTTGCCTCAAGCGTTCCTTTCCGAGGGGCTTCTCGGAAGCGGGGAGCTGAAGCGGAAAGTTCCATTCCGATGTGGGAGAGGGAGAGGGGCGCAGGTCCCCCACCCCGCCTCAACTCCCCGCTTCCCTCCCCGGGCACTTGCCATGGCCACGCATGACCATGGGGTCGCTCGGCTCCCGCTTGCCTGGCAGCAGCTGCTTCTGCTCTTCTTCATTGCCCGGCACCGACCCCTCTTGAGCACTGGAGCTGGAGCCGCGGCTGCAACTGAGGCCAAATTTGGTGAGTGGTGCGCTCCAGCCGCGGCGGGCGGGCGGCCAAAGCGCCCCTGGCATGGCTGGCTGCTCGCTTGCTGGCAGCGCCTTCTGCTCCTCTTTTGCCCCTCAGCGGCTCCCAGCAACTCCCAGCAACATGCTGCGGCGGCGCTTTGACTTCCGCTCCTTAGGCACCGGCCGCCTCTCTGCTCAGTTGCTGGGAGCCGCTGAGGGGCAAAAGAGGAGCAGAAGGTGCTGCCGGCGCAAGCCTCCCTGACCCCTACAGCCAAAAAGGGGTGCGGGGAGGGGCGCCGCACACCCCCCCCACACCCCATTTTGGCTTTAGCAAGCGTCCCTGCAACGGTGGGAGCCAAAACGGTTGCAGCAAAAAAGTCATTTTTTCCGGGACCCGCGTATAAGCCGAGGGGGCGTTTTTCAGCCTGAAAAACGGGCTGAAAAACTCGGCTTATACGCGAGTATATACGGTATATAACTAATTGATTTATATTGAAATGTTGAATTTGTATTGAACAACTGTAATATTACATAATTAACCAATGTGAGGATCGATATAAAAATAGATGACAATGGGAAGGGATATAATATAGAATAGAAGTGAAAAATTGAATTTGATTAAGATTAGAGATGAGGATGAAGGGTAATATTGGTTTTTTAAAAAAATAGATGAGGAATAAATATGGCAAAAAGGAAATATAGAAATTGTAAATTTAAGTGAAATGACTAAACACTGTTTAAATTTGTGAACCGGCCAAATACTCTGTTCAAAGAAAATATATTGTATGTTTGTATGTGTGTTTCTAATTATTGCTATTTATTCATATTTGTTCTCTTTTATTCTTTAAAGTTTAACAATTCATTCTTTATCTTGATATCTTTATATTTGTTTGGGGTTGGTTTTCTTCCCTTTCATCTTTTTTATTGTACAGCAATCTTTCTCCTCAAACCTACCACCTCTCTCTTTGAGAAAGGGGGGAGAAAGAGAATGAGAGAGAGAGAGTGGGGGAGAGAGAGAGAGAAAGAGGGGGAGAGAAAAAGAATGAGAAAGAGAGGGGGAGAGAGAAATGGTGATAAGATAGAGCAAAAACGTAAAATGTGAGGACAGTCGTAAGTTCGAGGACTAGTAACAAGTGCAAAGACCAGTCAAAAATTACTTTTTCAGCCCTCTGAATAGTCCATATGCATAAAAGGACTACCCAGAGGGCTGAAAAAAGTGATTTCTGACAGGTCCTCGCACTTTTGACCAGTCTTCGCACTTATGACTGGTCATCATTTATGCCCATTGTAGCATTCTTAACAACCATGTCACTCATTTCACAGCTGCTTCTCTTCACCATGGTGATAAGATAGGGCAAAAACATAAAATGTGGGGACAGTCGTAAGTTCGAGGACTGGTCACAAGTGCGAGGACCAGTCAAAAATTACTTTTTCAGCCCTCTGAGTAGTTCATATGCACAAAAGGACTACCCAGAGGGCTGGAAAAAGTGATTACTGACAGGTCCTCACACTTTTGACCAGTCTTTTTTTATTTTGAAATTTACCAGTAGCTGCTCCATTTCCCACCCCCGGCTTATACTCGAGTCAATAAGTTTTCCCAGGTTTTTGTGGTAAAATTGGGGGTCTCGGCTTATATTCAGGTCGGCTTATACTCGAGTATATACGGTAAGTATAAAATGATTAAATAACACTTTCTTTTGGGTTCTATTTTCATTTTTGCCTGCATGTGAGGTGATATGGGCAAGTTCCATTTCCTGCTCAGGCATCCTTTCATTGGGCTACTTTTTCTCTTACTTCTAATGTTTTTATTAACTGGATTCTTGAGCAAAAATTGTCTACGCATCTGGTTTGGGGGAGGGGGGTTTGGAAGTTTGACCACAATAGATTCATTTCTTGCAACTATCATTCTTGTTTCATAGTGCTGACTAAAACGAAAGAGAGTAATAGAGAAATATTTTCAGTATGTGATTTTGCGTTATCATTTGTAAAGTTACTTTTGGGAATGTGTTTTAAAGTCCCCCCCCCCCCTTGGACATTTCTTCTACAGATAGTCCTCAACTTACGACTGACCATTACAGTAATAAGTTGTTATGGTCTCAAGCAGGTCACCCACATGTTACAACTGTTTTTTGTGGTGGCCATTAAGCAAATCTGTGGTTGTTAAGTGAACCCATTGTTCTCTATAGGGCGTTTTTGCTGAAAACTGGAAATAAATGCCAGTTTGGAGCAAAAATAAGTCACAGTCATGTGACCGCAGGACTCTGTAAGTGAGAACAGTTGCCCGAAATGTGATTCTGGAGGGTAGCGGTTAAAACTTCGGAACTAGGTTGTAAGTACTTTTTTGGGGAGGTCCATTATATGTTTGCTAAGCCACAGGTCATAAGTCAAGAACTACCTCTGCAACTTTTAAAATGTATCATTCTGTCTCCTGGTAGTTTACACCTGTAATGACAGTGGTGTTATTAGGAATGCTGTAAATTTCTTGTTTCACTAAACATTAATACATGTTTAAAGGATACATAGCTTTTGGATACATTTTCTTTTTCTTTGAAGTTGAGTACTGTACATTTTTTGTTTTGCAGGGAATGGTTGTTTTTGCCAAATAAAATTGGAAGGGATGGCTGACTTCAAATGTTATGCTAAGCAAGGATAATGTATTTTTTCCAGGCTGTGGCCTGCCCTATTTTTGAATGGCAGGTATGGGGCTCTGCCAGTTTTATCCAGAAGTGGATAAAAGTTTGACAAAAACTATCCTTGAATTAAATTTTAAAAATGCAATTAAAATTTAAATCCTTCCTTAAGTTGAGCACAGCCGGTGATTTAATATAGTTTTCTTGGTAGCAGTACAGAAATAGCATTGCCTTAACTTCTTGCAGAAAATATTCTCAACTTTGTCATCTAATCTAGAGCCCTGAATTTTTTTGGTGGGTTTTCATTGAAGTATTAACAAGTTTCTGTTATGCTTAGTTTTTGCTTTCTATGTATTTAATAAATTTGCCATCTGATATATTTAAAATCAGTGAAAGAATGAAAATGAAAAATTGCTACAAAAGTTACTATGCTCAAAATAGAACATCTGGTTATATTTATCACATAAGCCTGTCAAGAAAGCTTATTTGCTGCTTTTGCAAGTTGCCATCTGATCTGAATAGTTTTGATTTTGAAGATTGATTTCCCCTACTCTGAGAATTTGCTGTAATAATTTGCTGAATGTTATGAGGAAATTGTTCATAACTATTGACATACATGCTAGATTTTAAACAGATTGAAGTGGAATGCTTACCCATTACTGTTTTGTGAAATTAGTTTCTGTTATCTTTGAGTAGATACTCACTATGTCTTTAGTATTATCAGTCCACTGCAGGATAAAAGCCTCTTCATTGAAGGTCATGGACCCTGCTGAGCCAATGTGAACTGGTAGCTTTTTGACTCCCCAGTATGGGCTGAGATAACATGAGTGCCCCAAATTACCCAATTTTGACTTCCATTCCTAGAGGAAAGGACTAGAACCTGGGTTGTCTTCAGCATTTTAACTACTATCCACACTGGCTTTCTTGTATTGTATATTAAAATTAAATAATTAGTTTTCTTGGAGGCTAGATATGGAAGAATTGAGAAACGGATGCCGGAAGTAGTGGTTACCTGGCCATGAGATGGCCTTTATCTAAAACATAGGACACCTACTTAGATTCATAGGTATTAGGTGTTATACTAAAAGTCTGTTAATTTAGAATGGTGAGAGGAAACCTCAAATTTAACCCATGAAATATAAAGGTGATTTTCAACTTGGTACTAATGATAGTAGGCAATCAACTACTGCATAATGGCTTCATTTCTAATCTCATTGAACCATGTCTATAAGTCTTCTGAGAAGTCAAGCCATGACTTATTGGGTGTGATTTACTGCTGAACACAGGTTGAGAAGTCTGACAACTTGACTGCTCACTCTTTGTTTCTGTCACTTTGGGAGAAGGACTATTATCTTAAGCCCAAAGAGTAACATAATGAGTACCTTCATCTGGCAGCTATACTAATTGTTGAGTTACCAGTATTAGTTATTAATCCTTCCCTTCTGTGGCCCCAAGGTCGAAGAAATGCTATTGTTCTTATTAATGGTAAGGTGCTTGACAGTTGGCCTAGGGGTGTCCCATTGAGGTGAAGTGACTCTGCCTTTTTTTTTTTAATCCCTCTGGGTGATAAATAGAAGTAGATCTGGGGTGGTGGTGTTATAAGAACCCTCTCCTGGGTGATGGGGATATCTTGGGAGACAAGGAGCAGTTCATTCTTGGGGACAAGGAACTATTGTTTTGAAATGGTTCCATGTTCCAGCACCTTGATCTTAGCCCTGATGTCCTGTCAATGGGTATTCAGTTGCTTTGGTCTCCAGTTGTTGTTATTGAACGCTAGGTTGGACTGTAGTAAAGCTCCGTTTTATCCCTGATTTGATTATGGATGAGAGGACCAACTTGGGATGCGTTGCCAAACTTCCCATATACACCTGCCTAGCAATTGCTCTAACCAGTGGTAGCACTTTTGATTGTGTCACATTCTGCAGGTATTTATTTGATATCAACCAGTAAGAGTTTCCATAGAATGAAGCATGTACTATTGGACTATTTTGGATAAACTAATCTGTGTGACCTTATTAATATTTATCCCTTTCTACTTAGTCAGGAAGTTATGATTGGAGAATATATACAATTTGGGGCAACTTGGGTCCCTGACTGATTCTTCTTCCTGTTGCCATTCAGGGTCAATTCAGCTTGCTGTGAATGTTTTCTGACCAGGGCACTTTTAGCAGTTCATTAGACAAACAGTGATCTATTGGGTTATCCTTTCAGAGATATTTCCTTACCAGATATAGACTTGTCTAAAGGAAAATAACTAATCATTAATATTTATACATTGTCTTTTAGGAGGCTGAATATGGTGGGCATGATCAGATAGATCTGTATGACGACGTCATCTCTCCATCTGCCAATAACGGCGATGCACCAGAGGATCGTGATTATATGGACTCTCTTCCACCATCTGTTGGAGATGATGTGGGCAAAGGATCAGCACCAAATGTTGTCTATACATATACAGGGAAGAGAATTGCATTATATATTGGGAATCTTACTTGGGTAAGTGCTGGATTAGTTACTGCTGTATTAGTCATTTAGTCTATAATCAATTTAACTCAGAATTATTTAAGTTTGGCAGTCTCTCTGTAACATTTTTTGGTAAACACATCTGAAAACTTACTTGAAGGTGCAAACATGAAACTTTTTTCCCCATGTGGAATATAAACTATTGCTGAACTATAACTGTGATTGTAATATATTTTTTAGGATTTGTAATCAATAACATATTTGTAAAATGAACTTGCAGCTTTCTTATTTTTAAAATATGGAATATGTTGTGGCGTAAATTTGTGCATTCTTGTTGAACATTGTTGTGAATGGTGTGTTGAGAAAAGTATTGTGCTCTTTTGCTGTTAGAAAATGTCATTTGCAACTGTTTTGCAGTGGACCACAGATGAAGATTTAACTGAAGCAGTTCATTCACTTGGTGTAAATGATATTTTGGAGATAAAATTTTTTGAAAACCGTGCTAATGGCCAGTCTAAGGGGTAAGAATGTATTTAAATTCAGCACAGATGCTATTTCTAAAGATATGTTATAGTATATTTTATTTTGAAAGACCAGGCTCATGAATGATAGGGAAAAAAATAGGTGGGAAGAAGACCAGAGATCAGAATGAGAAAATTGTAATGATTTTACAGAATCAGATTACAGTAATAGCTGAGACAATCTAGTAAAAGTATTTCTGGAAAACTTGGAAGATAATTTATGGACTAAAAGAAATAGTCCCACATATAAAAATAAGTCATGATTATAATTATTTTGAGTTACAGTGGTATATTCTAAGTGGTTGAATATAATACGCCTATGATTGCACATTGTGCTAAATCATAATGTAGCTTAGTTTATCATGTTATTCATCTTTTAGGGATCTGTTAAGAATCCTCATCATAAAATTATATTGTCTGTCCTCCAGATTTGCTCTTGTGGGGGTGGGATCTGAAGCATCTTCCAAAAAGCTGATGGACCTGTTGCCCAAAAGAGAGTTACATGGTCAAAATCCTGTTGTAACTCCTTGTAATAAGCAATTTCTGAGTCAATTTGAACTGCAATCAAGAAAAAGTAAGAATTGTTCTCTACTACTTCTTATGAACTGGAAAAATATTTTTAGGGGAGGGGTTAGAAATTATCAATTACAATATTAATATATTTGAATGATTAATATTTTTAACATAATCTGCTGTCTTTCAATCCCATTTACTGAAGGTCTGTCTTGTTCAAACTACTATTGAAGACTGCTGGAAATAGTATGTTTTGGAAGTAAAAAAAACATGTTTCTTTGGTTTTAGTAAGAAACTATTCATAGAGATTTTTAACATCTCTATGGCTCAAAATTATTTTTAAAAATGTTTTGGATAGTGTACAAGCACAGCATGTTTTATTCTTTAAGGGCTATGTATTTTCCTGATCTTCACTGTTTTAATGAATTACCATATTTTTCGGTCTATAAGATGCATTCCCCCCCCCCCCCCCAAAAAAAAAGTTGCTGGAAATGTCTGTGAGTCTTATAGAGCAAATGTTGCCAAAGCTCCACTGGCCCCCACCCTTCAGTTTCTGCCTTCCAGCAATTTGCCTCCTTGCAGCAAACAGCCTGGTCAGCTTCAGCACAGCCTGATTTAGCACTAGCAGCTGATTGGTGGTTGGATCGGCCTCCCTGAATACTGCCTATCAGCTGTTCCAGCTGTGGGGATCGCCACCACCTCCATGCACCCCATTTTCTGCCTCTGCGCATCCTGTTTTCAGCCTGTTCCAGGCGGTTGGCCCATTCCAAACAGCTGCAATAGGTGGCAGCAATCTCTGCCGCCTGTAACGGGCTGAAAATGGGACGCACGGAGGTGGCGATAGGCGGTGATGGGCGGCGGTGATTCCCGCAGCATGGAACAGTTGATCGGCGGTATTCCAGGAGGCTGATCCAACCAACAATCAGCTGCTTGTGCTAAATCAGGCTGTGCTGAAGCTGACCAGGCTATTTGCTCTTTGCTGCAAGGAGGCAAATTGCTGGGAGGCAGAGGCAGAGACAGATTTTTTTTCTTCTTGTTTTCCTCCCCAAAAGCTAGGTGCGTCTTATGATCCGGAGCGTCTTATAGTGCGAAAAATACGTTAGTTAAAGCACTGTGTTTTTAATATGACACTTAAAGCAGGACATCTTTTTTCATCTGAAAAACAGACACTGCTTTAATGAAGAGCAAAGAGATGCTGCATTTGTGTAAGGCTTAAAGCATTTATTCGAAACCATTTTAAAAATTGTGCAGTGTTTTACTATTTCATGTCTTCTATATAAAAAAATGGTAACAGTTAACTTGAATGCTTGTGCAAATTCCATTAATAATGGAAGAAGGTGGTGGTTCATATATTCATGATTTTTACAACTGAGTTTGAACTGTGTCTGTGTTGCTAATTTACTTTTATATTGTAATAGAAAATCTCAAGAATGTTTACTATGTAACTCTTTAAATTAAATAATTGTTTACTTCTATGGATAAGTTATTTTGCTCCCCATATTTTGCTCCCTGAAGGTATGTTGTACTGCCTGTCTTGTAGAACATCACTACACTTCCACAAAAATAAACCAAAAGTTGTTTACCTTCTGAAAAATTTAAGTTTCTAGCGTGCCTATTGGTATGAGGAATATTTCAGGCACCTGAAGTTTATTAAGCAATTTAGATATTCTGCTATTTAATCAAAGTGGTGATATAAGAATCAAAGTGATATAAGTATCATGAACAAAGAGGGTTAATCAGATTTCCGTCAGATGTGGTTTGTGATCTTTATTTACAAAAATGCTTTTAGATCTTGCTAAAGAAATAATAAAGACCATTTATCAAAATTAAGCAACTATTTATTAATTTGTTCAGGGATTTGGGAATTTTTCAAAGCTCACAGAAGCACTATAGATTATCTCATGGGTCATTTAAAAAAAATCAAGTCCTGAAAACACATTGGGTACACTTAACTCTAAATATACGTATAGTACAGGCAGTCCTTGCCTTACAACAATTCATTTAGTGACTATTCGGAGTTACAGCAGATTGAAAAAAATGACTTATGACTGTTTTTCACACTTTATGGCCTTGCAGCATCCCCATTGTCACATGATCAAAATTCAGATGCCTGGCAATTGACTCATATTTATGACTGGGGGTCATGTGATCACCTTTTGCAACTTTCTGATAAGCAAAGTCAGTAGAAAATCCACATTCACTTAACAACCATGTTATTAACTTAATAGTTGCAGTGGATTCACTTAACAATTGTGGCAAGAAAAGGTCGTAAAATGGGGCAAAGTTAACAAATTTTTCGTTTAGCAACAGAAATTTTAAGCTCAATTGTAGTTATAAGTTGAGGACTACATGCAACTTGAATTCTAGCCTTAAAAATATTTTAAGATCTTAAATTCTAGTAAATAGAAAAAAAACTAGAAAATGGCAAATTCTTTTTTTCTTGGTAAAAATTTCTTTGTGCAATTTTCTTTCCAAATGGAAACATACATTGTTAACTTTGTCAACAAAAACATACAAAGCAAAACTCTTATTAAAAAACATGTTGCCTGTAAACCAAGCAACCTTCCATCCTTTCTAAGGTAGGTAAATTGAGGACCCAGTTTGTGGGGGCAATAAGCTGACTTTGTATAAATATACAAAAGTATGAAGGCTATTGCTTAGCGCATTGTAAGCTGCTCTGAGTCTCCGGAGAAGGGCGGCATATAAATCAAATAAAAAAAAAAAACAACAGAATTGCCAATGAAAACTTATAATTGACATAGAATAAACCAGCTTAAAAATCTTGTTAATTCCATAGTACACTTCAAAGACTTTATTTCATTAACTGCAGCTACACAATCAGGCCAGATGTCTGGTGAAGGAAAAGCTGGTCCCCCAGGAGGCGGTTCACGAGCAACTTTTCCTCCAAGTAACAGAGGGAGGGGCCGTTTTCCAGGTGCCCTTCCTGGAGGGGACAGATTTCCGGGACCAGCTGGACCCGGAGGGCCCCCTCCACCTTTTCCAGGTAAAGTATTTCCTACTGTTTTGCAGTTTTGTTGTCCTGCAGAGGTAGAAGCCTTGAGGCTTTTTATTTTGTTCCTGAAATTTAGGAGTAGTACAGAATGAAATATTGATGTATTATATATTGAACTAAGTCTTAGACACAGTATAATACAGTTTTGCAATAAATAGAAACAGAAATGTAAAATAGTTTAATTTTTGTTGCTGTACTGCAAACTAATGATTTCTCTTCTATTAAAATACAGACATTACTCTTTTTTCCTTTGAAAAGGTAGTCAGTTTAGAATAGAATGAAACTCCTTTTAAAGCTGCCTAAGTTGTTAAAAGCTTTCCTAAATTGTCTTGTTAAATAAAAGGAATAACAACAACATAATTTATTAAATGTATATTTCACCTGATTTCCAGTGACACGCAGCAGTATAGTATGATAGCTTTATTTTAAGGTTTCTTCCATATTTGGTCATTTTCATTTTTATTTACTTTGATGGTGTGCTTTCTCTATGTTCTACTGTTGATACTTCCCTTCTGAGTCTCTACTCAAATTGAGAGTCTTTTAAATAAAAGAGACAGAGGAAGAAAACTACTTTGAATAATTCTTTTGTAGGAAACAAATAGCAAATTAAATGACATTAATATTTTTATTTCTTTATCCTTCCTTTGCCTAGAAAGGGGAGAATTGGAATCTGTCATCTATTTGGATTTTATCTATTAGACAGCATACTTATTGCAAATGTTTTATGTATTTGGAGAAAATATGGACAGTAGAATATTAATAATAGACATTTTTCCCTCCCTCTTTAGCTGGACAGACTCCTCCACGTCCACCTCTAGGTCCTCCGGGCCCACCAGGCCCACCAGGTCCTCCTCCACCTGGCCAGGTTCTGCCTCCTCCACTAACTGGTCCTCCTAATCGTGGTGACCGTCCCCCTCCTCCAGTTCTGTTTCCAGGACAACCGTTTGGCCAACCTCCATTGGGTCCACTTCCACCTGGTCCCCCACCTCCAGTACCAGGCTATGGTCCTCCACCAGGTCCTCCACCCCCACAGCAAGGTCCTCCTCCACCTCCAGGTCCTTTCCCCCCTCGTCCACCTGGTCCTTTAGGACCACCCCTTACATTGGCTCCTCCTCCTCACTTACCTGGGCCACCACCAGGTGCTCCCCCTCCTGCCCCCCACGTGAATCCAGCTTTCTTCCCCCCACCAGCCAATAGTGGCATACCTACATCAGACAGTCGTGGTCCACCACCTTCAGACCCATATGGCCGACCTCCACCATATGACAGAGGTGATTATGGGCCACCAGGCAGGTGAGTATGCCTTTTGCATTTATATTTATTGACTTAAGGGAATTCTAGAGACTGTTCAGATAGTATTCTCTCATTTTGGACAAGGGATATTCAACATCTGGTGTCATCATTAAAACAGTATTTTCCTAATTTTAACCCCCCTCTGAATATTTTATGACTTTGGGATCTTCAATGTTCTGCTGATAAGAGTTCTAGAATTCTTTGCAGTGGGGAATATCTGTCATTTTGCATTAGAAAGTGATACAAAAAGAAAATACATTTCACTGGAGAAAGCCTGCTAAAACAAATTTGAGGCTCTTAATTGCAAAAAAGTGTATATAGAGCTCACCCATACTTTAGCTGAATAGTCACTGTTCCTCTTTGCTACTATTTGCTTCTCAGGGATGTTGTTGCACCTGCCTACCAAAGCAGTGTACCAAACAGTTGATTAAAAATGCTGCTTAGGTCTTTTGTCTTCCATTCATTTACATATTTATTTGTTTTTGTCCTTTATATATAAAATGTAAGCCCTTTAAAGAATGTATTATGAATATTAT
Organism: Ptyas mucosa; assembly: GCA_012654045.1. NCBI lineage: Eukaryota > Metazoa > Chordata > Lepidosauria > Squamata > Colubridae > Ptyas > Ptyas mucosa. Next base: position 23,029,550 of record WNWU01013802.1, on the reverse strand, counting down.
TTTAATGAGATATATTACATCTCTCTTGCCTTCTGTAGCTTTGCTTTTAATTTTAAATATCCTTCCTTTAATGAGTCCTTTACTTACAAAAACAGTTAACCATTATGCAGGGAGATGCTTGTTACTTATATAACAGACATGGCTTTTGCTTTCTTCTGCCTCCTATACATAGATACCATCTGCTGGAATGTTAAAATTCATTATTCTGGTGGACACAGTTCTCTCAGCGTCATGGTAGCCTATAATAAGTTCAAGTATCTATTGTCTTAAGATTTAAATGACAGAGTTCGACTGGTTTGAAGAGATAAAATTGTTTTGGACCCTGTGTGGATACAGATTGCTCTGCAGTAGCAGAGGGCAAACATGCAGTCCTGAGAAAAGAAGTATCTGTGTTTATGGAGTTATTGCAAGTACTATAAGAGTGCGCTTCTGTATACAAAAGTACTTTTTCCTTTCAGATTCAAAATACTACAAAGCTCTACTAAAGTAGTCAGAATTAGAAGAGTCCTCTAATAAAACCTATGTGGATTGTCTTTGGCATGTTTTTCTTTTCAGTCTGCTGTACCTGTATATAGGGATCTTCATTTGCAATATCTATTGTCTAGAATAACCAGGCATTGTGATAGAGTCAGAGAATTTTTTCAGATGGCAGAATATATGAGGAAATGCCCATTACAAAATAAAGGATGATAACAGGCATATTGCAATGTATTTGAGCAGTATCTTTTCAATATTCAGCTTATGAATATGTATAGCGAATTCACACGACTGCTTCACCACTCTATATTTCATTAAAAAAATTAAATATTTTTTAAAATCCACTTATTTATTTTCTAGCTTCATTTTAAAACATGCTGTAGGCTTATAGTGTTTCTTTATATTTATTTTTGATGGTATTTATATTATGTTAATGTTATAGCACCTCTCAAAATTTTATAGATTGTGATACATAAATTTTTTTGCATGTTGTGAGTATATCAGTAAGGCTTTGTGGGCATGAAGATTTGTTAAATAAGTAGCATAGTTTTTTTCTGTAACATTGAGTCCAGTAGTATTAATTTATTTGTTGAAATTTAAAATATAAAATGTGAGAAAGCTTATTTTTATGAAGTTAAAGCATTATGCATAATTGCTTGAAAGAATATGCAAAGAACTCAATAAATTTCTATTTTTATATAGAGAATAATTTAATAAGCAAAGGAGGGCTGAGGGTGGTGAAAGGAGAAGTAGAACCTCTGCACATAATGACCAATATTTTCATGATGATCTCAACTACAATCCATAACTATATTTAAATTGTCAATTATATATCATAGGCGTTTCACTGGAAATAACATGTCCATAAGAGAACAATTACATATGCCATTGTATTGGAGACAAACGAAAAATAATACTCAAAACGCAGGGAGGTATGAATTTTTAGACATTTCCTCTTATGCTAAATCAGCTATAGGATCTTGATCCACTTCTTGCTCTTAAGAGGATAGAATTGCTTATTCTGCATTTTCTTTCTACCAGAAGAACTAACATTTGCAAGAAACATTTCTCAAAAGCAATTTAAGTCATATAATTTAAAATGCTGGAAGGAATATGAAGAACATATAGTCTAACATCACACAAGGCATGATCTCCTTTCTAAGTGTCTCAGTGAAATTACGTGATTTTGATTTGTATTTGTTACAAGCTGAGGGGAGGAGAAAACAGGTTAATTAATTACATCTTGGGTGTAGCAGAGTGCCTGTAGAAGGGAAAAGGGGCGCTCTGTTCATATTGTCAGTCTTCAGATCTTGTTGAAGAGACAGATTGACAGAAGTCACAAAGTTCAAAAGGGCACTAGCAGAATAAGTTAACATTTTCTATCTCCAATTTTAGGTAATTAAGTAATTAGCTAAGTGTGTAGCCACCATATTACCTTGCTTATGTGTACTATATCATTACAGAACATAGAATATTTTTAATTCTTGGCACAATTTACTCGTTTCTTATAAAAAACAATAAGCATATGTATTGAGGCCATACTGGTTGATTGGGGCAACTTTGGTTTTGTACCTGAATTATCATACATTATTGACAGAAGTTTTGTAAGCATCTGAAGTTTTCTGAAGATGGAAAGCACTGCATAAATATATCAGTTATTGCTTTTGTGATAGTATACTTTTTTTCTCTCTAGCTTGCAGGTTTTGTATTGCAAAGAAAAATCTTTCCTTTATGTGTTTTGCTTATAATTCCATACTAAAATTCTGCTGGAAGTAAATAAAAATGAACTTGTGTCTGTTTGCAGAGAAATAGATGCTGCAAGGACACCATTAAGTGAAGCAGAATTTGAAGAAATTATGAATAGAAATAGGGCTATCTCTAGCAGTGCCATTTCAAGAGCTGTATCGGATGCAAGTGCTGGTCAGTATATTTAATTTATGACTATTTTGTTCTATAATCTGTATTTACATGTAAGCAAGAGATGAACTGGAAACAATAAATATGGGAAATAAAGCTTTCTGATCAATGTATTATAAGGATATTTATTGCTTACTACTATGCTTATCCAAAGGACTGGTTCCTCCTATGTGAATTGGAACATTTCTTCTGGAGAGGTAATTTTTGTGGCTTGATTTTCTTATATATAACTTCCAAGGGCAAGGAAGTGGGACTTTGTTTCTGAAGCACAAATTAAGTATAAGTCTACACCAGGGGTTCCCAAACTTGGCAGCTTTAAGACTTGTGGACTTCGACTCCCAGAATTCTCCAGCCAGCATAGCTGGCTGGAGAATTCTGGGAGTCGAAGTCCACAAGTCTTAAAGCTGCCAAGTTTGGGAACCCCTGGTCTACACCATACACTTGACCTTTGGCCCCTCTATTTGTGTTTCAGCTCTGACTAATGCTATCCTTTCAGAAAGCATTTAACATACAATATTTTTATTCATTATTTTTGCCTGATTTTAAAGCTTTACTAATCAATGACATCATAAATTCTTTTAACTTTTAGATACAAAATACTTTTTGGATTTTTAAACATTTTGCTTTTATTTAATAAAACAGAACAAAAAAAGCAATAATTAAAAGAAAAAATATAAGAGAAACAAAATTGTATACTTCTTATATGAATACACATGTGGAAAATTTTTACACAGGTTGGAAGAAAGGATAGGTATACTATATTTTTATTGTTCATATATAGTCTATATCTGTAAACTGTAAACTATAATTCAGAAATTGCAGGTATCATCAGCTCCTCTTATCTACTGAATTATTTGGAAGAGTACTATGGTATAGATGTCTAATAAGGTTGCTTACAACATTATTGAATTAATGTTTGTACAAATGATGAATCTGTGTATTGTATGTCGGAAGAGGGGGTATAGGACAACTTGCTATGGCCAAATCACACGGCCAACTTGCCACAGTCAACTAGCTGTGAGACAACTTGCAGCGGGACAAGAGTTACACTAATATTGAAGAAACGGAATAGAATTATTAAAGAAAGGATGCAAAAGGAGGGGCAAAATGAAATGTGAATGACAAAATTAAAATATTTTTTTAATTAAATTGAATTGTTGAATTGGCTTGTGGTGAGTTGGCCTGTGGCGAGTTAGCCATGGTGACTTGTCCTACAATGAATTGTCTGCAGTAAGTTGGCCAAGGTGAGATGTTCTATTCTGGAAGGGGGACGGGGAGTGGACTCATATTTACTAAAAAACATTTTTGTACACAGACTATTTGTGTCGGGAGGAATTCAAGAGTGGAATCTTTTCCTCTAGTATATCATTATATTTTTTTAAGTGGTGGAGTTAAATCTTATGACTCAGTCCTATTCATTCATTTTAAGTTCTAGTTTATAATCTAAAGTGGCGTAAGCCAAGACTGGTTTATCATCTTACCGTATATTTGTATGATTTTAGTTTTTAATACATTTTTGAGGAAGAATAGAAAATACTTGAACTATAGAGGTTTCTATATTAAGCAAACATATCTCTGTTCACCAAATTCTTATTTTCCAGCGGAATATGGAAGTGCTATAGAAACCTTGGTGACTGCAATTTCATTAATTAAACAGTCCAAAGTATCCGCAGATGATCGCTGCAAAGTACTTATTAGCTCTCTGCAAGATTGTCTTCATGGGATTGAATCAAAGTCTTATGGTTCTGGGTCAAGGTAAACCTTTTGTTTAAAAATCTTGACTGATATTTAATAGAACAAGAAGAGTTATGTAATAAATTATGATTCTTGGATCCCTTTTTATCTTTCCACATTCAATTTTTTTGGTTAGGAAAATACATGTAAAATTTGAAAATTCATTTTTAGTCACGCAAATTTCTATTCAGTGGTGTAGCAATCCTATTTAAACCACTTTTTACACACATAGAAATATATACATAATTAAAATTATTCTACAAACAAATGGAACTAAAATGATGAAAATTTTAAACTAGGAAGCAGGAAAACATTTTTGAAACAGCAACTAGCTCTGAAGTGAATCCATTAAAAAGAAATACACTGTATTTTCAACATCAATGCCAAGAGTATACATGAGATAGGAAAAATACTGTTTCCAAATTCAGAACAAACATTGTGTTCTTGAGGACTACTAAACTTTTACTTCAGCCATACTTCAGGAGAATCAAAAAAAAAAAAAAAAGGAATACTTTGCAGATTTGGGTGAGATAAAATATGGTTGAGCAAATAAGACAAGGCTGGTATACATTGCCCCTTCTCTCCTTCTCAGCAACCGGTACTTCATGTACCACTGGTCCATCTCCTGTCGTCCTACCATTTTCCCAACCCTCCTGTCTTTTAGCTGTTGCCAATGATCCACTGGCCTGCAAAAATCCTGTTTTATTTATATGCATGGAGCAAAATAACCCTGCTTCATTTGTGGATGGACTAAAACATTCAAAGAAGCATGTTTTGGTTCAGGCATGGACAGTCCAAAACTAGCTCTTTAATGCATCAAGCTTTTGTGTACAGAACATTTTGCATATTTATAATTAGTACTATAAAAATCTATTTTGCATTTGCATCTTAGTAACAGTCATTCCTTGCATTACTTAGTAAAATGGCACTACCAAAACATATTCATCGTATGTTGTTGTGCTTGGACTAAGTTCTTCCTATTCAAGACTTTAAGAAACTTTAGATTATTACAAGATATGTAAATTGATTTTAGAGAATTAAGGAAGTAATTTTTTTTAGAAGACGTGAACGGTCAAGGGAGAGAGACCATAGTAGATCAAGGGAGAAAAGCCGACGCCATAAATCTCGTAGCAGAGATCGCCATGATGATTATTACCGGGAAAGAAGCCGTGAACGTGAGAGGCATCGTGACCGTGATAGAGACCGTGATAGAGAGCGTGATAGAGAACGAGAATATCGTCATCGTTAAGAGGTGGGCAGATTTGTTCCTGGATTATGAATTTATTAATCTTGAAATAATGTAATAAATACATATTCTTGAATTGTGTAGCAGTATGCTGTACTGAACATATTTTTCATTGGGAGATAAGATCAGGTAAGTATGATAGTGGTATTTCCAACTATTCCTTCCCTTTCCCTCCTTTGCTAATTGCATGCATTTCTTTTGGATGTGATATGTGGTTTTTGTTGTCTTATCAGTTAATTGCCAAATAGCTAATTCAGATTTTTAGGATCCATTTGGTCCTGTTGTTATATTCCCTATCCATAGATACTTGCAGAAAAGGAGAGCACCATGTGTTTTTCTTTAGGATTTAAGGAGCCAGTATTAGAATAGTCTTTACTTCTTAAGATTTGTAAAATAATATTTATAAACTTTTTGTTTAGTAGTAGGAAGCCAAAGCTGAAACTAAGAGGTTCAAGAAGCAACAGCTATTATAGTCAGTGGCTGCTATGCTTGAAGACTGACCTAGCGCTGCTTAATTGCCTGAACACATTTGTTTGCACTTGAAGCCTTTTGAAATCACTGGGTTCATTCATAGATTTGAGCTTTAGACTTTTAAGTATTAAAAAAAAAAAAACAGCTAGTGGAAGTAAAGTTGTAGAAAATTTTTAGAACTTCTATTTCTGTATCTTTCAAGTTCTGTTTGACTACCCTATTTAAATGTGGATTAAACTAAAAATAAATATTGATTAATGCAGTATTTTCTACACATTAGAAATTTTGAAAACAGATATTTGTAATATTGATTATTTATAGAACTTTGAATAAAATTCCTATTTTTAATAGACCCCTTTATAGCGTGTAGAGTAATGAGATTCTATTTGAATGTATCAATACAGTTTCATGTATAAGGGGTGCTTTTTTTTTTTAACGATTTGTTTTCTGGTTCTTTTTCCATTCTTGATAAGCCTTGCATGCTTTTTTCCAAACTGAGAAAATACACAGTTGTCATTAATATTATTCATAGATTTGGTTTTTTTAAAAGTAGCATACTATATGTATGCAATGTGACATTTAGAGTAGCTTAATATTTGGTTTCCAAAGGTTGAGGCTGTCTTCTGTTTTAGTTGCAGTAAATTAGATGATAATGAGCTACTTTTTTGGGTATCACTTTCTTTTAATAGCAATAGCAGTTACGTTTATATACTGCTCCATAGTGCTTTTACAGCACTCTCTGGGTGGTTTACTATATTAGCATATAGCCTCCAACAATCTGGGTCCTCATTTTACTGACCTTGGAAGGATGGATGGCTGAGTCAACCTTGAGCCCCATCAGGATCGAACTCCAGGCTGTAGACAGAATTTGCCTGCAATACTGTATTCCATTCACTGTACCACCAGGACTCTGATCATTTAAAAGTCACTATCATTCCTTTAAGATTCTAGTTTCATCAGTTTATTGCCCTTTTTTTAAAAGCCTGAACATTTATTTGAACATGCCACCAATGGTCAAAAAATACTTGGAAGTTCCTCATTAGAGAATCATTGTATTCCTTTTTTTATCTTATAGCAATTGACATTTCTTCGCTTCCAAATTTTTTCAGTTATCTAATAAAGGCTGTTTATTTCTGTAGGCATACCTATTTAGTATCAGTTACATACTAATTAAGTAGAGAATAATTAACATGAACATGTGTTGTTTCACATTACATAACAGGTATCATTTTGAGTATCAAAAGGTTTTGCACTTGTCAGATGGAATTCATGATTTTTTTCAAGAATAACAAGTACACTCAATACAAACTGAAAAATGTATTAGATTTTATTATTATCAATCGTCTTAATCTTTTCTGAGTAGATGGTGCTTAATATTTATTATTGACCTGCATGCTCTTCTTAATTAATTTTATCTGCAGGATCTGTTTCTTGTATGAGATGTTTACAAATGTTTATTATTTGCAAGTAAGAATTACATTTACAGTATTTTTAAAGCAGTCTAGGTTCCCTTACTCCTGACATTCATCAAGCCTCTTTCCTCACTTGATAATCCTGCATATTTTTAATGGAAACCTTTGTGCACAAGACAGACTTTAATCCACAATACTTATATTTGTAGTACTTCTTTCAAGTCTAAAAGTTCTTGGAATTTACTGTACAGCAGTACTGTACAGCTTTATTTATTAATGCTTAGAATTTTACTAAATGATGCATGGGCCAGTATGGGGGTGGGTAATTTTATGTGCTGAGGGAAGATTTGAGGGCCATTAGTTAGGTATTTTATGATCTTAGTGCAGTGACTGCTTCCAGTAATTGTACAAACATAAGTTGAGTTTTTCGTAGAGAATCATCATTATAGTTTTGCTATTCATTTTATAAATAAAGAGCTATTGCCCTTTATGCATGTTTAACTGTTAAAATGTATATCTGTCAGTGATGGGAAGAAAAGAAAACTCTCTTCTCATCTTAGAGAAACTTATCCCCAAATTCCAGAGGGAATGATATATTACAATGATCTGTCAAGAGATGTATTGTGGGAGTTGTATTCTGTCAGCATCTGGAAGGCCACGTGATTTCTGTTTGGGTCAAAGTAAAAGGAAGAGCTCTTAATAAATATAAATACATTTTTCAGGCAGAAGGTTTCAGGAACTTAGTAATACAATTAGAAGTCACAGTTAATATCCAATTAATATCCTGCTAATCTGTCCATGTAAACATCCTACTAATTTAAACCGTGCCTGAAAGGGTAATATCAATATGAGATATATGTTTCTTTAAAAATATAATTATGTTGATATATCAGTTAAAGAACCCTAGCTATTTTGTATGAAAGACTTGATGTTAAAAGCCTAGAAAGTTCTGTCTGATCTTTTACATATGCCCAATATGGTTTTCAACTTCTTTTTCTTACTCTGCTATCTCCATTCCATTTAAAACACTTATTGGTGATAAATGGAATGAGGTAAAACTCCCACTGGTTCCTGGCCAGTGACAAATAATAGGAAACTAAAAGAGATTTTACATGTAAATATAATAATTTGGCCTTTGTTGTTACAGTTTATTAAAACATTTTGAATAGACTATAGAGTGATCCTTGCACATGTAATTCAAACTGGAGAAATTTTGTTTTACATTATAATTTGCTTTTATGTCCTTGAAATTTCATTGTGTACATGTGTTCCAGTTTACACAATCTTTCAGTTACCTAATTTCAGTACAATAAGTTCAAATTCTATGAATTTAAATATTAAACAATATAAAACAATATGATTTGCCCTTATGCTTGCAATAATCTAAATTTCATAATTTGAAATAATAGTATGTAATGTATACTTCAAACACCTAAAATTTGAAATATATTACTATATAATTTGCAATCTAATCATAAAATACAATGTTTTAAATTTTCACTTTTTAGTTCTTAGGAGGAATTTGAATGAAGACTTGAATTTGGGGTTTTGAAAGATACTAGGAAACTTACATGAAAGTAGCTACATTTTGTCAATTATGAAAATAAGTAGCACTTGCCATTATGAGATAGAATGAGATGTCTGCCTCAAGGAGAGATACAGAGTTCTGTGTATTAATCATAAAACTCAAAGCAATCTGTTCTGAAAGTTATATTTGGTTTCTCTGAAATAAAACCCATTTTTATTTTAAAAAGATGCATTATCTTGGGCACAGTTTGAATCTGATGTAATGATACCATCTATATTACATGAGGGTACCAGGTTTTTTATATAAAGGAAGATGGTTGAGGTAACAAAATTATGTTCTGTGACGATTATAGAACAACCAGCCAAACTTGCATCTCAGACTTTAAATTACGCAGTAATTTGTCCATCTAAAAATATAGATTATCCAAAGAGTATATTGAAGGATAATGATACAATTTTAAATCCCAATTTTCACCTATGTCTTTGTATTAATTAAACCAGATGCTATACTTATCAGCAGTACATAATCTTACATTACGGATGTGTCATCTGGTAATTAGTAATATAACTAGATGTACCTGTAACATAGTGACACAATTTTTTATCAGTTTAATGAATTTTCAGTACAAACTTAAAATATATGAAGGATATTGAACACACACACACACACAAACACACACACACACACACACAGAGAGAGAGAGAGAGAGAGAGAGAGAGAATGAGTATATTTTTAATGTTTTCCAAATATAAATATGTTAATTAGTCATATTAGGTTGGTGTCAAAAGCTTTTTCATCCCATAAGAGAAAGAATATTTCTGACTTAGATAGAAAAACACTGCAAGATATCATCCTCAGACCCTGAGGAAATCAGTTTGCACAAGCTCTTCTTTAATGACTTCACAAAACTTCATTACTATGTGGTCTTTTGAAGTTTATACAGTATATTCAGACTTATTTTTCCTACTCAATTTTTATGAGTAAGATGAAAACATAGCTTGCAGACATACACTGCAAGAACTCTACTGCTCACCTTTGAACAAGAGTTTTTGAAAGTGCCAAAATTTGTTTTCTCTTTCTTCCTGTGATTGAATCTTAAAATGATAATCACCCACATTTACTACAGCCATAGGAATTACTTGTAGTTCCTCTGAAATCAGATGTAACTTTCCAATTTTGTTTGGGGGTTAATGATTGAATGATCCCAAAATGGATTTTCACCTGGTTTCAATGTGTTTAATGACATTTTTAAAAATGTGCCTTGACAATGTTCTTCTGGCTACTGGATTATTTTGGACGTTTTCATACACTTCTGTATTTTGTTATGTCTTTTGTAAATTGTCATTATAAAAGTACAAGAAAATTGTAAATATTTCAGATGTGTATCTATTTTCTTGTACTTAACAAAAAACCCAGAAATTCGTGTGCAAACAGCGTACAGATCATCATATTTGTGTTGGATGATACACATATTTAGATTAAAAGCTGAAAGCAACACTATTGCATAGAAATAATAATCACAATTTCTAAAATTGCTTCAAGCATGAAAATTGTAGATTATGGTATATCATGTGATGTGCTTAATAATTTTATGCTTTGTCATGAATAAGCATTTTAAAATGCAGGAAATTAATAATGTTCTTAAGATCTGGTGCATATTATACACATTACAAACAAGATTTTTAACTAACATTTTGAAAGTTTTCAATTCGGTGTTTTTACTTACTTGCTTACCATGATTTGTTCTTGCAACCTTGATTAAAAAGGGGATGAATCAACCTAGCATTGATAGATTTGAGCTTCATTTGACAATAAATTTATCTCTCTTCTCAAACCACTATAAGCAAACCTCATTGTAATTTAAAAGTAGTTTGAATGCACATAATTCTTGGTCAAATTTGTGTAAAATTTAAAGTATGGCTTTTTTTGTTTTTTTACAAAGCATGTTCTTAAAAGTCTTTTCTTTGTGAAGAAAAAAAATTAATGTTTCATTCTTGGGAAGAATATTTGTATTCCCACATTCAGTGTAGTTTTCATGATCTAGTGGCTTCCAGATATGTTGCATTACAATTTGCATTTTCCAGTAGGCATGGGAAATAATTATATTGGCTGAGGATGATGGAAATTATAATCTAGTATATGCATGCTGCACCAGATGGGTATGGTGCAATAATTAATGAAAAGTGGAAACATAAGATTTCTCCATCTTCTCAGCAATTTATTTATAGGCATTGCACATAATAAAATGGTATCTAGCAGAATAGAATCAACACTTGTGTCCAAGCATAATGATTGTACTACTTCATCCCTTATCTATTTTGCATAAATTTTATATAAATAAAGATACAAGATCATAATAATTATGTATCAAATGCATATCAGCTGACAACCTATATTTAGAACGTAAGACGGTTACATCCTGGTAAAGTGTAATATTAAATGGATTGGGCAGATGTATTAAATACCTATATTCATGACTAGATTAATCAATACTGTTACTCCTGTCTTGAGGGGCAATGCTAATTTGTTCTGAAATAAGTGAAATGTATAGAGAGAATAGCTGGTTGGATTAGATAGTTGGCAACAACTATGTCTCTCCCTTTTATAATCCAAATTTTTGTTTAAAATCTTTGCAGAAAGCATTTCTTTTAAACCTAAAAGACTTGATATTTGTATCTGAAATTCTTATTCCAGGTGATTGTATGTTTTATGTCTTTTTTGCTATAATGTTTATTTTACTAGTACTCTTTAGTACTGGTGGTTAAAAAAATGTGAATAATTATAAATCATCTTCCAGTTCTAGTAAGAATTATTTTGTGAACACCTATAATGGCAAAATGAATAGCAATTTTGTGCATGTTAGTAATTTTGCTACTATATTTGTACTACAGGTTTTATGCTAGTCCAGTTCCTTCATGTTCTCATAATTGTAGTTGTGAACACAATCACCTTTTTCTAATAGATTCATAACAAAAGTTGGTTTGAACTGCTTTCCTTATGTGAAGTAATTTGATTTTGGAAGTGACAAAGATCATGGGGTTAAAATTCATTTTTCATCAAATATATTGGAGTGCATTTCTTGCTTACTGTGGTTTGAGAACTTTTAAAGGAATTCAACAGTATTCTATTTTATTTGCTGCAGTTTTAGCTTTATTAGTTTCTCATATACCTCAAGTGTGAAAATATATAGAAATATGTGACAATTTAAATTATTTTTTGTGAACCTGAGTGAAATTTATCATTACAGTTTGAAATTTTGAGAAATTGTGACTGATTGCATTAGGTTATCGGATCCTAGCTAGATATAACTATGTATCAATATGGTATCTCTTTTGCTTTTGCCATATCTGTTCTGCCACATAAATGAGTAGGAAGCTGCTTTCCACTAATGAAAACTGGAAACTGTTTTATAATTTTTTTTAGTCCAGACAAGATATGGAAACTAGCTTGGATTAAAGATAAAACGATTGTGGCTTCCTGGTTTCTTCATCCCTTGCATGAAGGGAGAAATGGCCAAACCAAAGGAATCCCATGATGATACATAGAATTTAACTTAGCCAGAATTGAGTTACCCAACTTGAGTTTTTGTAATGTAGCTGTATAAACAAATACTAGACGAAACCAATAAAAAAAATTCTAACTGAAGTAAATGCAAAGTAAGATATATCACCAAAGTTTCATTTTGAATGTACAACTATATAATACTTAATAGTATTTAAAAGTAAAAGAACAGAAAAAACAGACATATAATTGGACTTTTGTTGGAATACATTTTCCTTCCCAAAAGCTGAAGTGCTAATGTTAGAGTCTCCTTGGAACAGAAAAGCCAAAGTATTTTATTTGCAAGGAAATAAAATATACATTTTTCACATACTTAATCCATTAAAATACATAATCCATTAAAATACAAAAGCCTAAAACTTCATAGAAGATTAATTTGCAACTATGGTTGTTTGATGTATGTTTGAAAAATAAGTGTTTATGTTACAATATGGGTGTTAATCTCATTGAGAATTTTGCAGTGGGGGAGGATCAGGCTCTGAATATAAGGAATTACAATAAACTAAAGAGTCATGGGCTTGCAGTTGTAAAAATAAGGTCAAGGTTTTGGGGATTGTGTATTGTGTGATGCTGCATCTGTCCTTCTCCATAATGCCCATAAATTCTGCCTACCCTTTTAAAAATCAAAAATAATTTACCTGGGTTTGGTATAACAAGAGATTATTAGACTGGGAAATAAATTGCTCTAAAGAGTGAAAGTAGGAAGTGATTGAGAGAATGAGAAGTTGCCTAGTCACTTTCACAGTTCCTAAACCTGCCTTATCTTTACATTTTTATTTAGGAACTATTCAAAAGGACTGAATTGCTATTTAGTGAAACCATTGTGAAACCTTTGAATAATTGTTAAAACTATTGGGTTTTTTGCTTGCATTTACGTATTGCAGCAGACATCTCCATTGAAATAATTGGCCAATAAAAACATATATTTAGTAGAAGGAAGAGAAAATTGGTAATTTTAAAACTATACCACCATTGTAATAATTTAATAAATATTGAATCTCTAAATAGCAATGTTCCTAAAAAAATTTTAATCACTGAATATTTTCCAGTATATGAAACAGACTTTTAGTCTCATTTTGTGTTATAGTATTCCCAATCTACAACATGCTAGTATAGCTTTTTAAAAAATACTTCCATTAAAAAATGGAAATAATGTTAGTATAAATTCATTAATTTATTTATATTGAAATAGTTTAGAATAGAACCTGTGTCAATACCTGAGAAGCTTGGAGTATGTACTTAAATTTGCTATTGATAATCTTAAAAATGTGTTTACCAACAAGATAGTATTTTAGAAATAGTTTATTATAGTTATTACTATGTTTTTTCATGCTTATTTCTTTAGGTACTTAATGGACACTGTATTCAGAATGGAAAATTCTAATAGTCTTGCAGTTGTCATTTTGTTCCTCTGAAACTGAGATTCCATTGTGCATTATAACTTAAAATAACACAATTTATGTACATTTTGATTCATCTTGTTAATAAAAACTTTAAAAATTATTTTAATGTGCAACAGAGGAAAAAATCCAAATATTTAATACTCAGAATGAAAACTAATTAAGTTCTCACTTGCTTAAAACCCATTGTGGGAGAAGAGGAAACACCAGAGAAGGGCATCTGAAATTTTTATTAATTTAATTAATTTTAATAATTTGAACTGTATCGGTAGTAAGGGTGACATTATGGCAGCTGCATATTGCTTTGTGTTCTGAAATTCTTTATCTAGATATCTGCGTACAAAATATATCAAATATGTACTTTAAATTTTCTGGGGTTTTTTGAAATTATTGCTTTGTTGTTTTATGCTATATCCTAACATTCTTTTTTGGAACCATGTTCCACTGGATTCAGCGTGACTTATTTTACAGTAAGATTTAAAATTTCTGTTTTAAAACTGGAAACATTTAGGAGCTTGCTTCCTGCCAGCATTGGGCATAGGAATGAACAACCGTGTGATGTATTAATGTATTTTTAAAATAATTTTTAATATCGCTTGCAATAGTTACCAAGCAGTATTTGTATATTTATTGTAGATTTTATATAGAATATTCGATAATAATATTGTTATTAAAAAGTGTGGAACTTTTAAAAAGCTAATTAGCTAGAATCTAAAGATACGAAGTATAAATTTTGAGTGTTTTGTTTCTGGAATTCGGGCACTTTTTTTGTTAAACCAAGCAAACTTTTAAAAGTTGTTTCTGATACAGCTTGAAGAAAAGAAAGAACATGTTAGCCTTTGATTGTCTTAAAGGGGGGGGGGGTGTTTGTATCACAGCTACCAATTTTAGTACAAATTAAAGAATTGTTCATGGTATCCAAAGTAAAAATAAGTCTTCCATGTGATCATAGCAAAATTATGTAACTCTGGTGAAGTCTTTAGTAATTTTGCTATTGAGTTGATTTTGATATTTTGAAGTGCCAAACACTTATGTGATTGCTGCTTATAAATATCATTCATGACTCCACCTGAGAGTCACTCATACTTGAGTGCTAGCTGTGCTTAGAAATGAGCCAAGTTCCTCTCATTTTTCCACATTTCTCTTAGTTCATATACATATTATCTAGTTGTCTGTTTATCTGATTTTCAAACATGAACAAAAAGCTACATAGAGGAAAGGAACTGTTTATAATTTATCTGTCAGATTAATTTGTTTTTAACAGTTGTATTATTTAGCTGTTCACATAGTTTCATTTTTTTAAAATTAAAATGGTTAAACAATGTAACAAAATGGTCTGGCTGATGCATAATCTTCTGTGCACTTTTTTGAATGTTGATCTGAAGAAACATTCGTATTTATGTTTACTTTTTACAAAATTAGGTATGTATATATTCCTGTAATATAATTCTAAAATGATCAACCTGCAATTTGGAAGGTTTTCAAACAAATTCTTGTTATTTCCATTTTTTATTTTTATGCTGAAATAGATTTGATGTTTGTAAATTGTGTATGTATAGTTAAACCACCATTTTTGCTTGCTGTGGGATCTAGCAAAATCTACATCACAAATTTTAACACATTACAGCTGAAGGAAGAGGAGCACCTCGCCAGAAAAGAAATGTAACTTCGTGGAAAGAGGCTTGTCCGGCAGTTTGCTTCTTGTGATCGAACAGAGCTGTAAAGGATTCATGGATAAATTGAACAGGAATAGATCTGAATAAAGCAAATCTGCATATATGGTAACCAGTAGCTCTCTTACTTTTTATGTTGCTTAGCTGTTTTTATTTGAAGGAACCTGTGTGATTTAAAACATATAGCTTTTTGCAACTATTACTGGTTATATATATATATTTGACAATTAAAATGTGCAGGCAATTGGAAAAAAGTCAAGTAAATGCTTGTTTTTATAGTAGTTGGTTCTTGTTTAAATGTTCAAGATAATGTCTGTAAAGCGCACCAATTTGATTATAATAGATGTAGTGTTGTAATAAACTGTTTGATGGGGCTGATGTGTAAATCTGTTCGAGTTATTTGATGTTTACACCTCAGGGAGCGTCTTGTGTTCAGCAATATTTAATGGTGTTAAATGTCTCTAACAAAATGCATATTTTTTACAAATGCATCAATTTATTGTATTTGATGAACTTTATGATGAAACTAGAATAGAAATCACACTATTAGTTTATAGCCAGTTTTCCATAGATGGTTTTTGAACATGCCTAAAAGTGTACCAAAAAATTAGTGTTTCTGATCCTTGTAGATTGAAATTCCATTGGAGAAGATTTAGGCTTAAGTTGAATTAAAGTGTACAAAAGACTTGTGTTGTAATATACAAAACTAAATACCCCATATTTATTTACAAAATGTTAGAAAAAAACATTGGGCATTTTCAGATGATGGTCATTCTTTACTTTTTTGTTAAGTCCTATTTCCAGATACTCTGACAGTGTATACATAGACACATAGTTGTACACAGTAGGTGCAAAAGAGTTCCCTAAAAAACAACAACTTGAAAAATAAAAATTCCAGCAGTTTCTTTAAACAGTAGAATGTAGTTTGTCCTAATAAGCAGATGTAAATATGATGTACTCCAGATTCAACAGTAGATTTATAGTCATGCTTAGCAATGTTGTTTGTTGATAAAAACAGACTTCTCAGATTCTTACCTGCACCTGCCTAATTTCTCCTTTCAAAGCTATCAACATTTTAAATGTTTACTATTTCCCCAAATTTACTGTAATTGGTTTGTGAATTAATGAAAATCATTTTTAATATTTAATCAATATCTTAATAAATTGGATTATAAATTTGCTGAGATATGAAATTAAATACACCATATATATTCTGTAATTATAACTTGATAAAAACCATGATCAGTCTTGGGTTTTTTAATTAATATAATTGTGTAATAATTTTAAATAGCATCCTTGATACATCTACAGTTTTTAAGATAAATGAAGCATACATAGTAAAATATATGTGTGTTTCAGTTATATACATAATAAGTTGTCATCTGGATCTTTGTTTCAGTTTACCTGGGAGTAAATCCCTTTGAAAGTAGAATTACATTTAAGTAAATATGCATAACAGTATGTATCCACTCATTATTAGCTGCACATGGAAACACTCAAATTACTATACTGGTTCTATACATAATCCTGCTCAGAGTAGAAATAAAATCTCTCTCTGACGGTTATCCAATATGACTTACTTTACATTGTTATAAAAGTCAGTTTATCATGTGCTTAGCTCAGTCAGTGCAACTTAACTTACTGTATAGACGTGTCTGTTTCAAATTAATTTGTAGTTGTTAATAACTGGAGTTGTATGGATATGTTAATGTTCACTGAAAAGATTTTTATAATGGCTGCCTTTATCATTTTTGTACATTGGACATTCTTATGATTCATTCTTGGTTTGTTTTCTTGATCTAACACATTTTTATGTGAAATTGGCTTCTGTTAAGCATATTATTATGATCAATTTTCCTAATTAGTATGTGGAAATGTTAATATTAGTTTTGATTTAGCCTCCAATTTCATTGTGTGTGTGTGCGTGTGTGTGTGTATATATGTATAAATAAATAGGTAGTTCAGAAGTAAAAATTGATTGAAGTAAAATATTAAGATGTTTGGGTCCATATACTCTTTTTATTTAAAAGTTATACTCAAGGTTTTGAGTTGTTTCCTTTGTGCAGAGCTGAATAGGTATATAATCAGAAAATGGGAAATTACTCACATACTTGGAATGGCTTGTTTATGTAGGGTGGTTGTCGTAGCCCTAAGAATTCTAGTGCAGTAATGCATTTTTAATTAGCTAGAATGTGCACAAAGAATTTGGACTAAAAACTGGAAAAACCAAAAGCTGAAGAAACAGCCAGGTAAGTTAGATATGCATCATGGATAAATTTTATTTGGAAAACTTTAAGTATCCAAGAACCAAAATGAAAATAATTTAAAATCATAACTTACTTTAGTGTAACTTTTTACAGTTGAAAAGTAGTGTTATTACTGTATATAGATTATTTTATGTTTTTTTCTCAAGATTTCCATTGCTGGCAATGGATTTGCCAAAAATCAAAGTATGAATGGGTTTTTTTGATAACTTTTTATATATGTTGTGTGAAAGTTTCTGATGTGTGGTAGTAAATTGTGGGTAAAAATTATTTTCCAATCTGAATTATTAATTTTAATTAACATTTAAAGAATTCCAAAGATATTAAGACAAATGAAGGCATTCCAGTTGTGATATGTCTGTGAGCAAACTCAGGATATATTATTATGCATACTCACCAGACAGTAACAAAAATCTGGATATTTTCTAGGTTTCTATTGAAGTTTGTTTGGATTTCTGTATTTATTCTGCTTCTGACAGGAAAATGTGTCCAAGTAGGTACTCGGTGTTCTGTATTTAGATATTCATAGATTAAAAAGAGGTAGTTTATGTTTTTATCAATATAAATTAAAAGCAAAACACAGAACTAAATTGATTGATTAATGTCCTTAGGTATGTCAGCATCTGCCTGTAATGTCACTGTCACATTTCTTAATGTGCATGGTTGAAGCAGGTGGTATTCCTGGAACTAATTCAAATTTAACCCAGAACAGTGAATTTATTAATTGGATAGCTTTTCTCTCAATGTATTGAGCCAACAATACATATAGCTGGATAACTTTGTTTTCAGAATAAATTTTCAAATTGCACTCTTTTGTTTTAAAATCTTGCCCATTAGCTATCATGTGTCTGTCCAAAAGCCTAATTGCAAATATTGCAGTGGGAATGCAATGCATGTTATTTATGTTTAGATTTCGTAATTAATTTTAGAGTGAAAATCCTGGTTAGTTTTGAGATTGTGTATGCTTGACTGATTTTGATTATTCCTGGATTATTTGGTTGTTCAAGTTTTGTCAAATATGAACTGCAGGTTTTAAATGTATATAATGACTTCAGTTTTAAGAACTCTTTTGTAAATAATATTGGATAGCAGTTAGATTCTCACTCCAACTTCAGCTTACTACTATTTTTTATATGTAGGGTCTTATTCACATTGTTTACTTGTTTGATGTAAGATTTCACAGCCTTAAAATGCAGCTTTTAATGTAAAAGCATTAAACATACTCTGTAAAATGTGCATACTTCAACTGTTTGTCAATCTTAAAAATCTGAGAAATAGGCAAAATTGTATTAATGAAAATAACATTTTCATCTGAGCAAGAAAGAATAGTAGGGATTTATTTAACAACCAGATAGCTAATCTGAGAACAAGGTATTTTAAAAAGCACATTAGAAATATTTTATATAAGAAACTTTGATACTCCTTATGTATGTGTACATACTATGCCATCAGCAAACATACACATGCTTATGCGAACTATTACTACATTTTCATTTCCATCAAATATTGCTTTCTCTCTTTACAGTTGTAAATTATTAGTTTAAATAAAAATAATGCCACAGTATCCATATTACAAATGTAGATTATTTCAAGCTTTTGGGGTACAGTCTTTCAAATCAAAAGTCACTTTTGAGAAAACATTCTCTGGAATAGCACATGGGACTGCAGCAGGGCAAAATGAAAGAATGTTGTAAGACCATATTATATACTCAGTAACATTTCTGTTTTCATACATTGCTAGTCTAACTCTGCTGAGATCCAAAAAAGCAATAAACATGGAACTGCCACACTTTGGATTTAGAAGCAAAATAGTGCTTCAGTTCATGCAGAGACACAAATGTAATGCCTATCTGCAACACCTTAAATAAGTATTTCTCTGAACTCGCACACCTGCATCATGACGTTGGGAAAGGAGCATAATTACTTTGAAGCGATACAAACTAATGATATGTTTGCCCCTTATATACTCTGAATACTTTTTTGCCTTTGAATTTGAAGTGCTGCAGAGCCCTGCTTTCTCCATGGAGAATGACACCTTTTTAAAAATATTGTATTAAACTTTGGGGATTAGACGATTTTACAATTTTCTTCCAACTCTGAGACAATTTATCTTTGTAGTTATTGAGAATCTTGTTAGGCAAATTTTTTAGAAGCTTCCACAAAATGTCGAATTAATCAGCATTTAGAGTAGGATGTCCTATATAAAGGGATGGGGAGATGAAAGCTAATTGCCTTATTGGCAGGTTATTGGGAAGTTGCTGCTGATGGTGGAAAGAGCCAAAATAAGCAGGTACCTCTTTGAAGAACTTTATGCTATCTATTCTCACATGACACATCAGGTGCACACTTGAAGCAGAGGAGGGAATGTTTTTCAATTGGATTCCTAGAATAATTTATAATTGCTTTTCTTGAAAGTGAAATTAAATGCCAAGCAGCTGTGATCTTGCATTCCTTATTGACGGATTTGGCATGATTTAGATACCAGCTTATGTTTTGTGAAACATTGAGATTCTATGAATTTACTTGTAAATACGTTGCCTTAAAAGTGGGGAGATTTAACTTTCATTTTATACTTTAATGCCTGTGGAGCTAACCACTTCTTCTTTAGATACTTATACATGGCTGGGGTTGGGATTTATTATGTCATAGTTTGCACAAAAGTTTACATGAAAGTAAAAGCACTGTGTACACTAAGTTTTTAAATTGATTGGTATATGTAACCAACCCAGGTTCTTTTGACTTTCTAATACCTGGCAGCTCAAGAACATCTTGAATGTGTTGAATTTTTGGAACTTAAATGGCTTCACAAGGTAAGAGGGAATAATGTCATACTATATGAAATTTTATAAACCAAATCTCTGCCTGTAGAAATGGCTTTTAAAATTTCATTTCACTTCTATTTGATTATTTGGTGATTTTAATTACCTTTATTTCTAGTCTTTAGGTGACTGTTAAGAATTTGGTATTGAACCATTTGTTGGGTCTTTTAAACTACAAAAGAAGTTTCCTTTTATGGGGAAAAATAAAGCACATTTTAATGAAAGCTTAAGTCTGTTTTGTCTTTTTTCATGGAACTATGGAACTTTTTTTGAAGTTAAATGTAAGCTGCTCTTTCTGAAAAAAGGAAAAGTAACAAGCTGAACAAAATACGTTGTGAAAAATAAAATAGAAACGGTAATGTTAATCACTTTTTATGTCAATTGTTGCTATGTAAACACACAATGATTTATTACTGTTCTCTGCACACATTCATGTAAACAAATGTAAGCACAATGTAATTTGTGCTTTGATGGCACAAATCTTTAATATTTCTGCTTTCATCCTAGTCTATAATGTACATTTGTATAATGAAATAATCAATTTACAGTATTTCCAGTTCTGAACTTGACCAAATATCCTTGCGAATCCATTTTGTTCTCTTTTGTTTCATACTTGATTATTTTAACTTCCTTCTCAGTGTAAAATTTCTCTTAAAGCTGTCTCTACATTACCCATCAACTATACTTCGATCCATTTATTTTCCCCACAGAAGATTTTATCAATGCCCTTAAAAATATTTTCAGTCTGCTAGTTCTTAATTTCCAGGTACTATCCTGTTTTCTCCTGAAGAAAGAAGATGAGCTACATTCCAGATGAACCCTTATGAGATTTAAATTAAAAGACAGAATGGCAAAAGATTCAGATATTATTAAATACAAAACCATGAACATGTTTCATTGGGACTTTAAACTTGTCCCTGTAACTTATGAAGTTTAAAGGTAACAAGAGTTAACAATTAAGACAAGCTGAAGCTTACATATATATAGAATAGGGGTGTGAAACTCATGGCCCGCAGGCGGATGCGTCACATGCTGGCCACGCCCACCCCGTTTTAATGAAGGAAAAGGTGATATGTCACCTGACGATGTGAATTTGACACCCCTGACAGGTTAGATGTAAAAAAAACAAAACACTTGTATTTTAAAGAAAATAGTGGGGTATTTTGGAAGGTGGGGTTAAATAGCTTTACCATTAAGATATCACTAAGAATTCCATATAACAATCCTAAAGTTAATGTTTTCTATTTGTTGGATATCAATCTTTCATTTGAAACTAGCATAGTGCTATAAGAGCACTAGTGCAACATTCTTGGGAGAGAAATAGGTTTGTGATGTTGGCTCCAACAATAGTGTGTATGAACTCAGTCTTGGTTCCTGGGAACAACCTGGACACATTCTGCAGTTTTATTGGCAAGATTTCAGAAGTGGTTTGCCATTGCCTCTTTCCTATGGCTGAGGGAATGACTACTAGCCCAAATAACCCAGCTGGGAGAGCTAGAATTTATGGTTTCCCAATTTCTAGATTGATGCCTTCCTTAACCACTAGATTAAACTAGTTCTTTGATGTCTCTTTTCAATTCTAGCTTTATAAAAAGCATAGGGAATAAAATACATTAACTCAAAGCCTAAAACGGATCTTAAATTGATGGTTTTCATATATAAAATTTATTAGGTTACAACAGTATTGCAAGTGCTTTAGTGTAAGTGTAGACAACTTTTTGAGAAAGCTTGGTATATAGACGTATTATGAAACACGGAATTCAAATAGACGTTTCTCATAGGATGCTAACGTGGATTACAGAAACTTCCGAGGAGCATTTCAACAGTAACTCAGAATTGAATTAATCTTACATTTGCGTTCCAAAATGTAGCACTTTACTACAACCAGCAAGACCGCCACACACCAAGAAGAGTTTTTGTTTTCTCTTTCTAGACTTTCACTTTTATCTCCGGTTCGCCAACTAAAGCGGCGGGAGATCACGTGACATAACCAAGCCGCTGCTTTCTGCTGGGAATAGGAAGGCGGCCGCAATATGTGCGTGTACGTTGTTCTCACCCGGAAGCGCTTGTATGAGGGTCGCGGACTTCTCTCAGAACGCGGACGCCGGGTTGCGGAGAGAAGGGAAGGTTTCCCTAGTCTCGCGGCCGGTGGGCGGGCAGATGAGGCCGGCCTTGCCCTGGCTGCGCTAGAGCGGCGCGAGGAGCCTTCCCTTCCGGTGCAATATGTTCAAAAGAATGGCTGAGTTCGGGCCTGACTCTGGTGGGAGAGTGAAGGTGCGAGGGCCGCTGGGAGGGGGCTTTTGGTCCATTTGCAAACGGCTTCTCTTCCTCCTGAGGGCAGTGTTGGATCCCAAGGCGATCGCAGGGTTTGATGTGCATTTGGTCCCTTGGGGCGGTTCGTTGCACAGCTGCAAGGGTACCGATTGATTTAAGAGGCTTGCGGAGTAAATGGTTTCGAAGGAGGGAACCGACTTGGTTGTTGCTGCAACTAACACCGAAGTGTCTTCTGGAGCTTAGAGACTTGACGAATTCATTTTCATACAAGATTAAGTCACTGAAATTCTTTCCTTGGAAAGCTGTTTGTGCTTCACTTACCTTTCCTACTTTTAAGTATAAATTTAACTTTCCCTAAATTTAATCTCTTCCTTGCTCTCCATCGGCGTTGCTGAATTAACTAATCGCTTATATGGTTATATATTTCATTACTTCAGATTTTATGTATATCCTTCGTTAGATTATGACTTCTTAGAGTTAATACGGTAGGTGTAAGAAAGGGGATGCTGAAGCTACTGTAAATTTTTAAGTAGTTGGTAGTGTTTAAAAACCCATATACACCTACTTGTGGTTAAAATGAATTCTCTATTAAATATTACCTGGTTTTGTATGGTGAAGGTGTAGTTTGCTGTAATACAAACAAATGACATTCAAATAATTTATAAGGTATTTTTCAAAATGATGCTGGTCTCCGGATTTATGTACAGGTTGACCTCGACTTTTGACCACAATTGAGCCAAAGATTTTTCTTGCTAAGTGAGACAGTTGTTTTGTTTTTGTTTTTGTTTTTATTAAATTTGTATACCGCCCTTCTCCCGAAGGACTCAGGGCGGTGAACAGCCACGAATAAAAAACACATACATACAGAAATTTAAAATAGAATAAAACGAATTAAATCAATTTGGCTGAGACAAATTTAAAATACCCAATAATTTAAAAAAACAATTTAAAATTTACATTTAACAGGGGAAAAGATTTAGGCCAGGCCTGCTTGATGAAAGTTGTTAAGTGAATTTTGTCCCATTTTACGACTTTCTTGCCCCAGTTGTTAAATGAATCATTGCAGTTGTTAAGTTAGTACCAGGGTTGTGAAGTGAATCTGGCTTCCCCATTGACTTTGCTTGTCAGAAGGTCACAAAAGGGGATCACATGACCTGGGGACACTGCAGCTGTCATAAATATAAGTTGCTTGCCAGGCATCTGTATTTGGTTCAGGTGACCATAGGGATGCTGCAGTGGTCATAAGTGTGAAAAACGGTCACAAGTCACTTTTTCAGTGCTGTTGTAACTTCAAATGGTCACTTATTGAACTGTTGTAAGTTGAGGACAACCTGCATAATTTTTTTAAATAGTTGGTCTCCAGTTTTTATAATTCAGAAGGTTTGTATCAGTAAGTTTGTAACCTTATATAATTATAAGTATTGGCAGTAAACTCTGATAATTTCAATTGGATTATATAACCATGAATTCTAGTTTCTTAGGTTTAAACTTTAAGCCCCATTGCAACTACTGATTTGACTATATGTCTTACTGATTGCTTATTATTTTATAATACTAAATTTTTCAACACTACTTTTACATTTGCATTCTAACTTTCTGCCTTCAGGAAATTCAATACAGATAGTCCTCAAAGTATGACCACAATTGAGCCCAAAATTTATTTTGTTAAGTGAGACATTTGCTAAGTGAGCTTTGCCCTGTTTTACAACCTTTCTTGCCACAGTTGTTAAATGAATCATTGCAGCTGATTAGTTAGTAACACGGTTGTTAAGTGAATCTGATTTCCCTGTTGACTTTGTCAGAAGGTCACAAAAGGTGATCACATGACCTTGGGTCACGCAACCATCATAAATATGGATTTTGATCACATGATCATAGGGTTGCTGCAAAGGTCATAACTGTGAAAAATGGTCATAAGTCACTTTTTTCAGTGCCATTGTAACTTTGGTCACTAAACAAACTGTTATAAGTCGAGGACTACCTGTAAAGTTCCATATAGGATATCAATCATTTCCCAGTCAGGCATTACTGAAGAGACACAATGAGACATAATAAAATCGATACTGTTTTCCAATGTTGGTAAACATTGAAAGCTGTATAAAGCTGAATATTAAAGTGAATTAAATGCTCATAGCAAATACAATATTGCTTAATATAGTTCCATTGAAATTAGTGGTGCTGATATCTCATAACCATTCTGATTTCATTTATGTTAGTGGATCTAAGTATGACTTGAGGTTAAAATCCAGCATTTACATAAACAACATTGAATTTCTTCAATTTTATTTATCAAATCTATTTATGTAGCCTCTCAATCACCATATTCCAATATTGTGTAAACATAACATAATAGCCCTTCAGAATTAAAGTATATTAAAACATATTATGCTGGAGGCAACTTCAGTCATTCCAAAACAAAAATGAGTCAAAATTGGCACAAATCTTGTTTACCCAAAGTCTGTGGAAAGAACCAAGGTTTTAAAGCCTTTCAAAACAGGCAGAATTGGGGCTATCCAGTTTTCAGGGAGAATTTGGTTCCAAAGGTCAGACATAGCAACAGATTATGCATATTATCCACCAAATGGCACTTTGAGTGACAAAACCTAAAGCAGTGTTTATCTTTTCAGATCCTATCAGTTGGGCAGTATTAATTAAAGACAGGCAGTTTCAAAATCTCTGTGCACTTTGACATGAAAGGCTTAGTAGGACAAAACCAGCACCTTAAATTGCTGCTGGAAACTTTCTGGCAATCAGCTAGAAAAGCAGCAGTGTCACATGGGTATTAGGAGTGGTCCTCTAATTACTCATGGCACCATTCTGGATTAACTGTAATTTCTGAGTGGTCTTAAAGGACAGAACCATCCGGTGCACATTGTAGTGATTCAGATGAGAGGTGAGAAAGGAATGGGTAACAATATGTCCGGTCAGTCCAGGAGTGTGTGCGGTAGGAAAAAAATAATTTCTAAAATTTTTGTAATTAAAAATAAGATGTGACTTGTAAATTACATTATCTACAGGTTGGAATTCTCACATTTTTACTTTTTAGTTGTTATTTGGAAAGTCATGTCCGACCCATCGCAACCCCATGGACAACACTCCCCCAGGCCTTCCTGTCTTCTACCATCCCCCAGAGTCCATTTAAGCTCACGCTGATTGCTTCAGTGACTCCATCCAGCCACCTCATTCTCTGTTGTCCCCTTCTTTTGCCCTCAATCTTTTCCAGCAGTAGGATCTTCTCCAGTGAGTCCTTCCTTCTCATTAGGTGGCCAAAGTATTTGAGTTTCATCTTCAGGATCTGGCCTTCTAAAGAGCAGTCAGGGTTGATCTCCTTTAGGGCTGACCGGTTTGATCATTTTGCAGTTCAAGGGACTCACAGGAGTCTTCTCCAGCACCATAGCTCAAAGGCCTCAATTTTTTGGCTCTCAGCCTTTCTTATGGTCCAACTTCTACAGCCATACATTGCAATTGGGAAAACCATAGCCTTGACTATACACACTTTTGTTGGCAGAGTGATGTCTCTGCTTTTTAGTGTGTTGTCTAGATTTGCCATAGCTTTCCTCCCTAGGAGCAAGCATCTTTTAATTTCTTGGCTGCAGTCCCCATCTGCGGTGGTCTTGGAGCCCAGGAAAATAAAATCTGTCACTACCTCCATTTCTTCCCCATCTATTTGCCAGGAATTGAGAGAGCTAGATGCCATGATCTTAGTTTTCTTAATGTTGAGTTTCAAGCCAACTTTTGCACTCTCCTCCTTCACCCGCATCAAAAGGCTCTTTAGTTCCTCTTCATTTTCTGCCATTGGAGTGGTATCCTCTGCATATCTGAGGAGGTTGATATTTCTCCCAGAAATCTTAATTCCAACTTTTGACTCATCTAGCCCCGCCTTTCTCATGATGTGCTCTGCATATAAGTTAAATAGGCAGGGCAACAGTATACAGCCTTGCTGGACTCCTTTTCCAATTTTGAACCAATCAGTGGTTCCGTATCCAGTTCTCACTGTTGCTTCTTGACTCGCATATAAGTTTCTCAAGAGATGAATCAGATGGTCTGGTACTCCCATCTCTTCAAGAACTTGCCACAATTTGTTGTGATCCATACAATCAAAGGCTTTAGCATAGTCAATGAAGCAGAAGTAGATGTTTTTCTGGAACGCCCTAGCTTTCTCCATGATCCAGCGTATGTTGGCAATTTGATCTCTAGTTCCTCTGCCTCTTTGAAATCCTGTCTGTACTTCTGGTAGTTCTCGATCCACATACTGGTGGAGCCTAGCTTGTAGGATTTTCAGTATAACTTTACTAGCATGTGGAATAGAATAGAACAGAACAGAACAGAACAGAACAGAACAGAACAGAACAGAACAGAAGAGTTGGAAGAGACCTTTGAGGTCTTATAGTCCAACCCCCTGCTTAGGCAGAAAACCTTACACCACTTCAGACAAAAGGTTATCCAATATCTTCTTTAAAACTTCCAGTGTTGGAGCATTCACAACTTCTGGGGGCAAGTTGTTCCACTGATTAATTGTTCTAACTATCAGGAAATTTCTCCTTAGTTCTAAGTTGCTTCTCTCCTTGATTAGTTTCCACCCATTGCTTCTTGTTCTACCCTCTGGTGCTTTGGAAAATAGTTTGACTCCCTCTTCTTTGTGGCAACCCTGAGATATTGGAATACTGCTATCATGTCCCCCTTAGTTCTTCTTTTCATTAAACTAGACAAACCCAGTTCCTGCAACCGTTCTTCATGTTTTAGCCTCCAGTCCCCTAATCATCTTTGTTGCTCTTCTCTGCACTCTTTCCAGAATCTCAACATCTTTTTTTACATATCATGGCGACCAAAACTGAATGCAGTATTCCAAGCGTGACCTTACCAAGGCAGTGGTATTAACACTTCATGTGATCTTGATTCTATCCCTCTGTTTATGCAGCCCAGAATTGTGTTGGCTTTTTTGGCAGCTGCTGCACACTGCTGGCTTATATTTAAATGGTTGTCCACTAGGGCTCCAAGATCCCTCTCACAGTTACCACTATTGAACAAGGTACCACATATACTGTTCCTGTGCATTTTGTTTTTCTTGCCTAAATGTAGAACCATACTTTTTTCACCATTGAATTTCATTTTGTTAGATAGCATCCAATGTTCAAGTCTGTCAAGATCCTTCTGTATCTTGAGCTTATCTTCTGGAGTGTTGGCTATTTCTGCCAGCTTGGTGTCATCTGCAAATTTGAAGAGTACTGGGCCTAAAACAGAGCCTTGTGGTACCCCATTGTATACTTTCCTCTATGTAGATGCAGTTCCATTGAGGACTACACGTTGAGTGTGGTTGGTCAGCCAGTTACGAATCCATCTGGTGGTGATGCTGTCTAACCCACATTTTTCTATTTTATCTAGTAGTAGGTTATGGTCTACTTTATCAAATGCCTTACCGAAGTCCAAGCAAATTATATCGACAGCACTCCTCTAGTCCACTAATTTTGTCACTTTTCAAAGAATGCAATAAGATTAGTCTGGTATGATCTGTTTTGACAAACCCATGTTGGCTTTTGGTTATTATTTTGTTTGCTTCTAGGTGTTCAGTGATTTGTTGCTTGATTATCTTTTCCAAACTCTTCCCTGGTATTGAGGTCAGGCTGATAGATTTGTAATTTCCTGGATCTGTTTCCCCCCCCCCCTTTTTTTTGAAGATGGGAACTACATAAGCTCTTTTCCAGTCCTCTAGCAGTTCCCCTGTGCTCCAGGATCTTTGAAAGATACAGTTCAATGGTTCTGAGATCTCATCTAGTAGTTCCTTCAGAACCTTGGGGTGTAGTCCATCTGGTCCTGGTGATTTGAACTTGTCTAGGGTAGACAGCTACTCACCATTTTCTTCCCTATTTTAACTTGTGTTCCTAATCTGTTTTTTGTGGTGCTGTTTTTGATAGGTTGGAATATTTTTTCCCTTTGTGTAAAGACAGATGCAAAAAACGAGTTAAGTAGTTCTGCTTTCTACCTATTGCTTGTCACCTTCTTGCCACTTTCTCCCAGCAATGGACCAATTGTTTCCTTGAGTTTTTTTCTTGTTTTTAACATGTTGGAAGAAGCTTTTTTGTTATTTTTTACTTTTGTCGCAAGCCTTTGTTCATTGTGAGCCTTAGCTTTCCTCACTTCATCTTTACAGGCTTGGGCTATTTGCTGATATTCTGCCTTAGTTATTTGCCCCTCTTTCCACTTTTTATACTTGTCCTTTCAATTATACTTGTCCTTTCAATTTGTCAGAGAGTTCTTTATGCAGCCATGCTGGTTTCTTTTGAGAGCTATTATTTTTCTTCTTCATTGGTATTGTGCTAGACTGGGCTTTTATAATCTCACTTTTCAAAATTTCCCAAGCTTCTTGAGTTGTTTCCCCCTCAGGAGTCTCATCCATGGTATCCCTTCCAAGCTCTCTCTAAGTTTATTGAAATTAGCTCTCTTAAAGTCCAAGACTCTAGTTTGACTTTGTTCTACTACTTGTGTTTGCATAATGTTGAATTCCAATATTGCGTGATCACTTGCCCCAAGGTTTCTGTAGCTTCAACACCTTCTATCATTTCATCTCTGTTAGTGAGAATTAAATCCAATATGGTGGATCCCCTTGTTCCCTTCTCTACTTTTTGGGAAACAAAGTTGTCTGCTAGATTTGTTAGGAACCTGTTTGATCTTCCACTTGGTGCAGAGTTTGTCTCCCAGTTGATGTCAGGATAGTTAAAATCCCCCATTACTATTATGATGTGCTTCTTACATACCTTAGTTAGCTGACTAGCAAAAAGTTCATCTACTTCCTCTATTTGGTTGGGTGGCCTATAGTATAGACCTATGGCAATGTCATTTCTCCCTCCCCCTTTAATATTGACCCAAATGCATTCAAGAAAATTTTCATCATTGTTGTGCTCTATTTCTGTAGAGATGTAGTTATTTGTTATATATAGTGCAACTCTATCTCCTCTTTTATTTGGTCTATTTCTTTTAAATAATTTATATCCTTCTAGCTGCATGTTCCATTTGTGGGTTTCATCCCACCAAGTTTCTATAATGGCAACAATATCATATCTGCCCTCATTTACTTGAATTTCTAATTCACCCTGTTTATTCCTCATACTCTGTGCATTGGTGTATAGACATTTGAGTCCATTTTGATTGACCCTGAGTTTACTGTCTACATAACCTGTGTTGTGCTTGTGAGTGCAACCTGTGAGTGCAATGGTGCGATAGTTTATGGAATGCAAATTGACCTTTTCCAATCCTGTGGCCACTGTTGAGTTTTCCAAATTTGCTGGCAAATTGAGTGTAGCACTTTTTCTGCATCGTCTTTTTTTTTTTTTAATTTGATTTATATGCTGCCCTACTCCGGAGACTCAGGGCGGCTTACAATATGCTAAGCAGTAGCCTTCATACTTTCATATATTTATACAAAGTCAGCTTATTGCCCCCACAAACTGGGTCCTCAATTTACCTACCTTAGAAAGGATGGAAGGCTGAGTCAACCTTGAGCCTGGTGAGATTCGAACCTGCAATAATTGCAGGCAGCTGGTGTTAATAACAGGGTGCTTTAGACCACTGTACTAACAAGGCTCTTGATTTTAAGATTTTGAATAGCTCAGCCGGAATATTGTCACCTCCACTAGCTTTGTTGTTGCTCAGATTTCCTAAGGCCCGTTTGACTTCACGTTCTAGGATGTCTGGCTCGAGATCAGTGACCACCACATTGTGGTTATCAGGGACATCCTTGTATAGTTCTTCTGTGTAATTTTGCCACCTCTTCTTAATCTCTTCTGCCTCTGTTAGGTCCCTGCCATTTTGGTCCTTTATCATGCTCATCTTTGCATGAAACGTTCCCTTCAAATCTCCAATTTTCTCTGGTCCTCCCTATTCTATTGTTTTCTTATATTTCTTTGCACTGTTCATTTAAGAAGGCATTCTTATCTCTTCTAGCTTTTCTCTGGAATTCGGCATTCAGTTGGGTTTATCTTTCTCCCTTGCCTTTCACGTCCCTTCTTTCCTCAGCTATTTGCAAAGTTTCCTCAGTCAGCCATTTTGCTTTCTTGTATTTCTATTTCTTTGGGATGATTTTAGTTGCTACCTCTTGTACAATGTTGCGAACCTCCGTCCATAGTTCTTTAGGCACTCTGTCTATCAGATCTAATTCCTTAAATCTATTTGTCATCTCTACTGTATATTCATCAGGGATATGATTTAGTTCATACCTGAGTGGTCTAATGTTTTTCTCTACTTTCTTCAATTTAAGCCTACATTTTGTAACAAGAAGCTCATGATCTGAGCCACAGTCAGCTCCTGGTCTTGTTTTTACTGACTGTATAGAGCAGTAGTGGTATTCACTTACCTTCCCTACCGGTTCGCAAATGTGAGCATGCGCACCACCTCTGCACATGCGCAGAGTATCTGTGATGATGTTTGGGTGGGTGGACAGAGCCTCCCGCCGCTGCTACCGGTTCTCCATCTTTGGCTGCAGAGCACATAGTCAATCTGATTTCTGTGTTGACCGTCTGGTGATGTCCATGTGTGGAGTCGTCTCTTGTGTTGTTGGAAAGAGTGTTTGCTATGACCATCGTATTCTCTTAACAAAATTCTATCAGCCTGTGCCCTGCTTCATTTTGTAGGCCAAAGGCCAAACTTACCTGTTAAGCATTCCAATCCCCCATGATGATAAGGACATAATTTTTTGATGTTAATTCTATAAGGTGCTGTAGGGCTTCATAGAACCGGTCAATTTCATCCTCTTTAGCACCAGTGGTTGGGGCATAGACTTGGACTACTGTGATATTGAATTTATTTATTATTTATTTATTTATTCGGCTTATATGGACTCAGGGCGTCTCACAATGGACTCAGGGCGGCTCACAACAATAAAACAAAGCCACAATATAAAATGAAGTCTAAAAATTTAAAAATTTAAAATTAACCCTTAAAACCCCATTATCAGTCCAGGTCAAGGGATTTAAACAGCCAAGTTTTTAATTCACGGCGGAAAGTGCGAAGGTCAGGTGCTAATCGGAGTTCCAAGGGGAGTTGATTCCAGAGGGTGGGGGCACCCACCGAGAAGGCTCTACCCCTGGAGATTGCCAGCCGCCACTGTCTAGCTGACGGCACCTTGAGTAGGCTCTCTCTATGGGCGCGAACCGGGCGATGGGATATCGTTGCTGGCTATAAGTGATCCGCCAAATATCCTGGTCCTAAGCCATGTAGGGCTTTGTAGGTCATCACCAGCACCTTGAATCTCACCCGGAGGGCAACCAGCAACCAATGCAAACCGCGCAGGAGAGGTGTAACATGGGAATATCGGGATTCTCCCATCACAACCCGCGCAGCTGCATTTTGTACCAGCTGAAGCCTCCGAGTGGTCCTCAAGAGCAGCCCCATGTAGAGAGCGTTGCAGTAGTCAATCCGCGAGGTGACCAGCACGTGAGTAACTGTGCGTAGGGCATCTCGGTCCAAGTAGGGACACAACTGGCACACCAGACGTATCTGGGCGAATGCCCCTCTGGTCACGGTCGTTATCTGGTCTTCCAAGCTCAGCCGTGAGTCCAGAAGGACGCCCAAGTTGTGGACCCTGTCTACAGGGGGCAAAACTTCACCCCCTATAGTCAACGATGGCACCTCTCCACTGAACCGAGATGCCGGTACCCACAGCCACTCAGTCTTGGCCGGGTTGAGTTGCAATCTGTTTCTACCCATCCAGACCCATACCGCTTCCAGGCACCGGGCCATCACGTCGAGGGCATCACTGGGTTGGTTCGGGGTGGAAATAAAAAGCTGAGTATCATCTGCATACTGATGATACCTCACTCCAAAACCACGGATGATCTCCCCTAGCGGTTTCATATAGATGTTGAACAGAAGGGGCGAATGAACAGAAGGGACAAGTGAGGGGCCTCAAGGTCGATCTCTGCCCCCCTGCCAACACCGCTTGCGTTCGACCCGAGAGGTAGGAGGAGAATCACCGTAGAACAGTGCCTCCCACTCCCAACCCCTCGAGGCGACACAGCAAGATATCGTGGTTGACGGTATCGAATGCCGCCGAAAGATCTAAAAGGACCAGAACAGAGGAATAACCTCTGTCCCGGGCCCTCCAGAGATCATCCACCAGAGCGACCAATGCCGTCTCCGTGCTGTACCCGGGCCTGAAACCCGATTGGTATGGGTCGAGGTAATCCACTTCATCCAGGACCAGCGAGAGCTGATGTGCCACCACATTCTCAACAACCTTCGCTAGAAAGCGAAGGTTGGAGACTGGACGAAAATGATTTAATACAGCTGGATCCAAGGCTGGCTTCTTGAGGAGGGGCCTCACCACCGCCTCCTTCAAGGTGGTCGGGAAGTTCCCCTCCCTCAAAGAAGCCGCTATCACCGCCTGGATCCAGCCTCGTGTCACCTCCCTGGCTGAATAAACCAGCCAGGAGGGGCACGGGTCCAACACACAGGTGGCCGCACTCAGCTTCCCCATGATCCTGTCCACTTCCTCTGGGGTAACAGAATCGAACTCTTCCCAAAGCACAGGACCCGCTGTCTCACCCCCGTCTGACTCTGTCCAGTCGGAGTCCAAGCCGTCCTGAATCCGAGCGATTTTGTCCAACAGGTGCTGATCAAACTCCTCGGCTCGTCCCTGTAAAGGATCTTCCCTCACCCTCTGATTTAAGAGGGAGCGGGACACCCTGAACAGGGCAGCCGGGCGATTCTCTGCGGACATGATGACATCGGCGAAGTAGCGGCGCTTTGCCGCCGCCAACTCTACCAAGTAGGCCCGTGTGGCCGATCTTAACTGAAATCGGTCGGATTCGGAACAGCTGGCTCTCCAACAGCTCTCTAGGCCTCGTCTACGCCGCTTCATCTCCTGGAGCTCCTCAGTAAACCAGGGCGCCAATCGGGATCTGCGACAAATCAGAGGTCACAAAGGAACGACCCGGTACAGAGCCCTGGTAGCAGCCTCTTCCCAGGCCTCTACCAGGGTCGTGGCTGGGGCGTGGGAGAGAGAGAGAGGGATCATCCCAAGCTCCTGCTGGAACCTCTCAGGGTCCAACAGGCGCCTGGGCCGGAACCAGATGGTCGGTGAATGCTTTGCCTTTGAGTCGAACTGAGATCAATCTGTCATTTTGGGGATTGTATCCCAGTATTGCTTTTCCTACTCTTTTATTGATTATGAAGGCTACTCCATTTCTTCTAAGGGATTCTTGTCCGCAGTAATATACCTGATGGTCATCTGAATTAAATTCACCCATTCCTGTCCATTTTAGTTCACTGATTCCTAAGATGTCGATGTTCAGTCTTGTCATCTCTTGTTTGACCACGTCCAGCTTGCCTTGATTCATGGATCTTAATTCCAGGTTCCTATGGAGAATAGATCTTTACAGCATCGGACTTTCCTTTCACTACCAGACGCATCCACAGCTAAGCATCCTTTCAGCTTTGGCCCAGTCGCTTCACTCTTTCTGGCACTACTAGTACCAGCCCTCTGTTCTTCCTCAGTAGCATATTGGACACCTTCCGACCTAAGGGGCTCATCTTCCAGCGTCATATCTTTTTTCCTTTTGGTACTGTCCATGGGATTTTCATGGCAAAGTTACTGGAATGGGTTGCCATTTCCTTCTCCAGTGGATCACGTTTTGTCAGAGCTCTCTGCTATGACCTGTCCGTGTTGGGTGGCCCTGCACAGCATAGGTCATAGTTTCATTGAACTATGCAGGCCCCTTCGCCACGACAAGGCAGTAATCCATGAGGGGATTTTTTAGTTGTATCTCATCTTTATTATTTTTACAAATAATTCAAGGTGGCAAATATGTCCAACATGCCTTCCTCCTGTTCCTCCCACAACAACAATCCTGTGAAGTGACTTGTGCTGAGAGTGACTGGCCTAAACTGACTGTTGGCTTTCATGGCTAAGGCATTACTAGAACTCATAGTCTTCTGCTTTCTAGTCTTGTGCCTTAATGACTAGACTAAACTGGCTCCCTTTACTGAGTTCTGAAGAAAGAAACTGATCTAAGAAAAAATCTTTAACTTTCTGTGTTAAAGCTTCAAAGTAAGAATGTAAAATGATTTTGCTTTTTTCTTTCAAGGGTGTAACTATTGTAAAACCCATTGTTTATGGTAATGTTGCCCGCTATTTTGGCAAGAAACGAGAAGAAGATGGGCATACACATCAGTGGACAGTTTATGTTAAGCCTTATAGAAATGAGGTAAGCAAAAATATTTTGCAAAAATATTTTCAACAACAATGCAATTTTTTCAATTTAAAATTTAATTTTTTCAAAATTAAAATGTTTAATTAGGACATTGCTATTCTTCACAGTCAGATAAAATATATAGAACTTCCCCCCCAAACTAAAGTTATTTTATATGGAATATAGGTCACGTCTTGATAAATATACCTAGTATTTGGTGATTTGTTCAGAATGTCTTATCATTTGGAGAACCCACAAATATTGCATGAGGAAAATAACTTAAAATCTGTAAAAAGTACTGGAATTAATCAATGGAATGCTGTGTAACAAAGAGACTAGAAAGAACGTTGAAACAGTATAAAACATAACTGCATATGTAAATTCTTATTGACTCTTTTTAATTTTAGGATATGTCTGCTTATGTAAAGAAAATCCAGTTCAAGTTACATGAAAGCTATGGTAATCCACTAAGAGGTATGATTTAAACAGTCTTAGATGAAACTAAAATGGTTTCATTATTTTTCAAAGTTGGGTTATCTAATATTTAATGTTTCCTCCTTTTTTTAGTGGTAACTAAACCACCATATGAGATCACTGAAACAGGTTGGGGTGAATTTGAAATCATCATTAAGATATTTTTTATTGATCCTAATGAAAGGCCGGTAAGTAATTTTCCCAATGTTCAGTTTTATACATCTGATTACCTTGAAGAAGTCACATTCTATTTCAGCTAAGCTAAAATGTGGTAGGTCGTGTATACATTGCTTGTATTTGTTGGAAAGGAATTTTAACAGTAAAAGTTGTGAATTTTGTGCTAAGGTTAAAGAAAAGCCAGCTGAATTGTTAAGCCATGTTTAGAGAAAAAGCACTAGCGTGAGAGAGAGCTTAACTGGGTATAGCTATATGTGTTTGAACATGACTTTTTAAACATTCTGTAAAAGTGGATTACATCGGTCACCAATTCTTAAAGCAGTCAATGACTATAATTGTTCTCACGGTATAATCATAAGTAAATTATTTGTGATTGACATGTGGTTCAGTTTAGCTGGAGTTTGGCTGGAATTTTGAGAACAACATGCAAGAGTGCATCCTGTTTAAAATAATAGTTGGGAAAATATTGGGAAGTTTTACCTATATTTAGAGGATGAATCACTTAAATGTATTATTTTGGGCATTTTTTGCTTTGTCTCTGGGAATGATACAATTCTATGTGCCGAATTATGAAGAAACAAATATTTTGCAGCATAATCTTTAAAAGGTTCTCTGTGTCTCTACAGAAAATAAATGTCAGTAATGAAGGTTAAAAGGTTTGCCTTCTGAAAAAAATGTCAGCAAATAGTGCTGTTCCATCGCAAGTGACCTGTAATTACTAATTCATTTAAGTTTATTAATTCTTGTCTATATACAGTAAATTTTCAGTTTCAGTTATCATGGCAAGCTGAAATATAAAATATTCAATTTCTGTTCTACTGTTTGATTTGTTTATTTGGGTAGTAACCAGATTTCTCTATTGCACAGGTGACTCTGTATCATTTGCTGAAGCTCTTTCAGTCTGATACAAATGCCATTTTGGGAAAGAAAACTGTTGTTTCTGAATTTTATGATGAGATGGTAAGATAACAAAAAGTTACATTAACATTTGGATGATAGTCTCCTCTTCTTTTCCTTTCCTTTTCAGACTCTGATAGTTTGAATGTGCTCCGGAGGGTGGTTCCCCAGATTTTTTGGTGCATGTTGGATATACAGGAGGAAAGATCCATTAGACTGGAATATTCTAGTAACCAAATTACATGATTATATATATTGCCCATCTTACTGTGAAACATTACATAGTTTAGCAAATAATAGAAATTTCTTTTTCTCCAATAGATTTTTCAGGATCCTACTGCTATGATGCAGCAACTGCTAACTACATCTCGTCAGTTAACACTTGGTGCCTATAAGCATGAAACAGAATGTAAGTGCTGAATGCCAAGAGTTCAGTAATATGTGTTGATTTTAGATAAACTAAAACTTGATTTTAAAGACCCTATTGTATGACTTAAACAAAATCTGCACTTTAGCTTTGGCTTTCATGAAAATTATATTTTACTTTAAAAACCCTCTCAGTCTATAATATTTTAGTCCAGATAGACAAAAGTAATTATGGAAAGGTATGGAAAGTTCAGTTTTCATCATGTTTTAGTCCTATATGGTCTTTATAAAATTTCACTATGTAAGGTCATGCTCCTCAAACTTTGTGGTGTTATGACCCCCTACAGTAATTAATTGTGAGCACTCTACTACTTATCATTCATCTTTGTAGAAGCTGTGTGTGCATCTATTTGTGTTATAGAAAACAACGTTGTGTTAACCTGCATATGAAAGTATAGAGAGCTTCTGTCTATGGGAATTAAACTTGTGTGGTAATATTGTTGATAGATGATTAAGTATGTGCCATCAAGTTGGTGTCTGCTCTTAGCAACCACATAGATAGATTTTCACCAATAAGGTTTCTCCCCATCCTGGTCCCTCATGTCTTCTAATGGTGCACCCATCATCAGGTCTATCTATCTTGCTGCCAGTCATTGACTTCTATTTCTACTTGTCTCAGCATTATAAACTTCTCCAGAGAACTCTTTGTGAAAATGTCCAAAGTGTGATAATTTGAATCTGGTCATTTGTGGTTTAATGATAACTTTGGGTTTGTTTGTTTGTTTGATGATAGGTTTGGGGTTTTTTTAGGCAAGGGGCTATCTGTAGTATTCCGAGGAGTCCTCTCCAACATCAAAGTTCAAAAGTATCAATAGTTTTTATCTTCTACTTCTTCAAAGTATATTGATATACAAAATTAACCAAAAGGCATACCCCACCACTCTGCTTAGTTTTTTTCTATAATATCACTGCCTGATCTATTTAAACTTTCATGGTGGTTCCTTCATATAACTTGCAGATCAAGCAAATAAGTCTCTTATCTGTAGCATTAGGCTGAGGCGATAGTTGGCTGGATTTGTTTTGTTCCTTTTTTAAAAAGAGGATTCCTGCACTATTCAGCTAATTATGGGAAAGCTATTTATATAACATTAATGTGAGGATAGCCAACCACAATGCTCACCAATCTGAGACTTTCAATTTGAAATCTCTTCATATCAGGTCCTTCCTCAGCAATTTAATTCTGCCTCTTGATGAACATTCGAATTGACCTCCATCTTATTGATAGGCCATTCTGAAGATGGTGAAATGTCCTTTATTTCTGCCTGCCCTTGTCTTTTTTCTTCCTGCTCAAGTAAGGATTTAGAAAAAAATGGCTAACTCAAACAGAGGAGAAACCAAGTTTCAATTACAGTAATATAGTATTTCTTTAGAGAACTAGAAACCCTTTTTATTTATCATTCTCCATCTGTTGTATATAGAGAGGCTTTCAGGCTATTAAACAACTTATTTTAGAGGTTCATAATTAACTACTAGTGTAGTAATAATAGTGACTGTTGCTTGTAGCATCAATAAACTGAGTAATTTATTTTGCACTGTAATTAAGCTGAGACAAGGATCACAATCTTTCCCAGGGAAGCTGTAAGACTACTGAAACCTTTTCCTTCAGAAATCTAGAAAGAGCTGCCCTTGAAAGAGAGAAGGGGGAGAGAACTTTGATCCTGGCTAGGTCACTTTGGATGGCACATTTGGGCTACGGTATGAGGTGTTGTTGTGAGCACAACACATCGAAGGTCCAGAATCTACGAATGCCCTTGTGCTAGCAGCTTGGTAAAAGCATATGTGTCTAGCAAAATGCAACACCCTCAGGGCTTCCAATCTATTGTTGGAGAACTTTTGATTTATGTAGATTATGCCAACTTTGTATTCAAGGTAAACTAATCCAGTTGTTTTGGAGATCTAAAATGATACTTTTATTGCAGCTACAATTTAAAGGCATTGTATGTTAAAAATATAGTTTGTGTTGTACTAGCAACAGTAGCACATGGTGCTCGGTCCACAATATTTTTGATTCAAAATAACAAAGACTGTGCCTTTCTAAACATTGAAAGAAATATTGAAAAAAATAATTAAGCAATGTACCACATATATTTTTCTTCCAGTTGCCAGTGTAGAAGTAAAAACTCGAGAGAAGTTGGAAGCTGCTAAGAAGAAGACCAGCTTTGAGATTGCAGAACTTAAAGAAAGATTAAAAGCAAGCCGTGAAACTATCAACTGTCTAAAAAATGAAATAAGGAAGCTTGAGGATGATGACCAAACTAAAGATATATAATACCTATTTACTACTTTAAGAGACTTCACATGAAACCTATTTTGATCATGGAACCAATAATACATTTCCTATTCTGGGAAGAACTGCATATAGGCATTCTGGAGAGGTTTTTTGTGTGTGTGTGTGTGTGTGTGTGGACAAAAGGAAAAAATTCAGTAAATGACATTTCACTAAGTATTTTTTTTTAGAAAATAAGCAATATTTTCATGGTTTTAAGTTGCAATTGCTTACAGCTTGTTCATATTCTGATGTTTTGAAGAGTATATGAAATCCTTCTATGATATTGTTATTAAGTGTGTAGTCAAAATTCTACGTATTTACATAAACCATCACTACCTTAACGAAAAATAAAACTGTACTATAGGCAGCTAAACCAAGTCTTCTATTATTTTGTTTCCAGATTTCTCAGAAATGAGATAGAACTGTACAAAGAAATATCAATGGTAGGTTTACCCTTACAGAGGACAAAACTGATCATGAATCTATTTGGAAACTGTTGTCTGTTGTTCTAGAGTTCCAGTAATAAAAATAATATGTGAAAACTTGTATATTTTCCTTAATATTAAAATATGATAAAGTATATAATTTTATATAAACCGGAAGGCAATTGAAAACAAAGGTTTGTGAACATCAACTAGCAGTAATAATAACGCCATTATTATTATCCCATCATCGATTGGGAAGGAACAAAAACCATTGGCCATGCCAGCACCCACGACACACGTGAATTTATTGAAGCCTGGTATTCTACCAAAGGAGCAATTAACAAGCATATTGATCTAGATCCAGTATATGACTATGTAAGAAAGGGGACCATTCAAACAACCAATCACAAGAGAACCAATCAGCTGCTCAGAATTTAAATAAAGGTCCAAATGAACAACCATTCACATAACCAACTGACTAAACACAAGACATTTATAAACTAAGGATAATAGGACAAGAAAATCCTGCTGATAATGTTACCTAGTCTGGTAACAAAACGTTCAAAAACTAAATTGAAACAAGCTTGGAGAGTAAACCAGTGCTTCTTGAAACCAGTAAACCCAAAACAGGTGTGTGTTTTTAAAGGGCAGGACAGCTGTCAGCAACACATCCAATATCATCACACTGATTGGAGTCAAGGTTGGTTCACTCTTGGCTCCAATTAGCTCTTGGAGAAGTCATTAGGCTAGGGGCTCACATACTTTTTCCTCCCTGCACTGAATGTTTACATGTTATGTTCAATTAAACCATGGCAACATCTAATGTTTGTGTAGTATTATTTTAAGCAGACTGTGTTCTATTGTTGTGATTTAGATGAAGTTCAGAGCACATTTTATGAGCAATTCATGCAAAACTCCACGTAATCCCAAGGGGTTCACATACTTGCAACTGTACATACACGTGCATATGCTATATATACACTGCATTCAGAAAGTATTCACACCTCCTTCACTGTTGTCAATTTTTTTTCATTTTTTAAATTTTATTTTACATATACATCAATGCGTGAACAGTGTGGTACCTGAGTGTCATACCTTCTAATACAAATAAAATTAATATAATTAATTATAGATATTAACATTCAACCAACATATATTTCTAATACACATTTATATTAAGTTATAGTCTATCATTTAATTATTCCATGTTTTAATATATTGCTCTAATGCCACTCACCATATTATTTGATCATACATAATACCGCCATTCAGTTTCTAAGCTTCCCTCGTTATTGCTTTTACTTTATTATGTAATAAAACATACACTAATATTCTCCCTTTCTCTTATTTCTATCTCTATTCTAACTTTTAATCATGTCACCCTTTTATTAAAAGATGTTTTCTTTCTATCCAACATCTTTTGCCTATGTTGGTGCTTTAAATCCTGTTCAATTTTAACTTACATATATTTCACTTACCCGTATTTCATTCTTTGCATCTATTTGTATTAAGATACAATTGTTCATTATTTCTTTATTCAATATTTCAATACACAATTCTAATACCAATCACAGTATTATTTAGACATATGAAATTAATATAATCATATTCTTAGTCATCAAATCTGTATAATTCTGATAGTAATACACATGTTTATATTAAAGTATGTTCTTTCACTATTTAATTGCTCAATATTTCAATATATTATTCCATTGCCATCACAATATTATTAAAATGTACTTATGAACACCATCATTCAATTGTCAGCTTTGGAAACCATATTAGCCATTTAATTGGAGTTGGGGTTTTCTGGAATGCTGACATCAATCTCTAGTTTTCCCATTTTATTATTACTTTTATTGTATTATATAAAGGTATGTATATACAAATGTTTCCCCCTTCTCTTATTTCTACCTAACGTCTAATCATGCCACCATTCTAAAAAAGAAGGGAAAGAAAGAAAGGAAAGCAAATCAAAACATCAAAGAAAAAAGAGAAACCCTTTCCTTTCTAACGGTCGTCTCTTGCCTGCTTCAGTATTTTAGTTGCTATGCTTTTTTTGACTTGCCTCCTATATTCATCTCTTGAATCTTTATCTCTGTCTACATCTACTTCTTGACTATTCAGTCTAAGTATTTCTCCCATCTCTACCCTCTTTCGCTGCCTAGCTTCCAAAATGACTGCCCAAACCCCTATCTCCCTTTCAAAAGTATCTTCCTGTATTTCCAATTCCCTTTTCAAAATGTTTTTCCCTGGTTTAATTCATCAATCATTGTTATTTTTATTATTATCTCCTCCTTATCATCTTCTTTTTTTCCGTTAGTTCTTTGGTTCTATCTTCTCCTCCATTCCTTCTGTTAGGTCCTCCTTTTTCTGAGCGTCTTGATCTTTATTCATCATCCATCATAATATTTTCCATTTTTTCCATAATCTCCTTAAATCCTTTCTCCATGGTATCCTTTGTGCTTTGGAAAATCAACTCCATCTCCTCCAAAGTTCCATTCATTTTTTCCTTATGAAGCATCTTATTTTATTTTTAAAAATCCCACTTTTGTCCAGTAGTCCAAGAACCATTTATTCAGACCTAAAGCTGCCCTTCAAGAAGTACACTGATCACAGTTCTTTGTATCCCATAGGTAATCAGTCACTTCTGTTTAAATAGTCCCAGAACTTATCAAAAGCCTCTTTATATCCCCTTTACAGATTCAGTCTTTTAGCATAACATTCAGAGGTCACTTTAATTAAATAACTTCCTTGTTCTCATACTTGAATATCCAGTAGTTGTGGGGCAGTTAGATATAACCCAGTAAATATTTTCGCAATCCTTCATATAAGTATTCCCAGACTTGTATGTTTTCCTTTTGTCAGCAGGTGGCGCTCTCAACTTAAATTTCAGTGTTGCCACTAGTCAATCTAGTTTCAGTTTTTTAAAATAATATTTTAACTGTATTTTTCTCAATGTGCTTAATTGCCTCTTTTAACAAATAATTCTTGGCAAATAGTTCTAAATTAGACCTTTGTGTTAGGTTTTAAATTAAAAGGAATCCTCTCCCCAGTTCCAGTAGCTGTTCACCTACTTCATTCCAGCACCAGTCTTAGTTGTCCCAGCTTTGTGGCAGCCATCTTTAGGCTGCCTGATCTCCTCGCCATGGCTGAGAGGGAAAGAAAACTCCGGGTCAGTCAGGAGAGCTGTGACTCTCCGCAACCTCACAGGGCACCCCTCTTTGCTTTACCGCCCCTACAGGGCAGCTTTGGCTCCTTTCAGAGCCATACAGTCCAGATTGATGGAAGGTTGTCCTTCTGGAACTCTCCCCATTGGCTTGAGATGGTTCCTCA
This sequence comes from Ptyas mucosa, assembly GCA_012654045.1. Lineage (NCBI taxonomy): Eukaryota > Metazoa > Chordata > Lepidosauria > Squamata > Colubridae > Ptyas > Ptyas mucosa. The sequence goes on along the minus strand of WNWU01013802.1, from coordinate 22,986,588 downwards.
GGTAACATGGAGCCATTAGTTATTAAATGTATTTATATATTAAGCAACACAATTAAGTTTAATGAAGTAAAAGTAAAGATTCTCTTGAATCAATTTCAACTGATGATTCTGTGGGTTTATCAATGCAATGTTTTGATTTTGCTGGTTGGCTTGGAGCCACAATGGGGGTGCTCTTCACTGGAAGTGGATGACAGGTAAGAAAAAAAAGGGGGAGTGCTGTCTCTCCCCTTAGTTTAGTTTTTATTCTTAATTTTAATTGCTTTTATATTTACTTTTTTAAACTTGTAAGTTTGCCTCTCCAGAACTGTAAAGCCTACAAACTTGAAATTTGGCACATATGTTCCTCTTGGCTTCTAGGTCCTTGCTAAGAAAGGATTTTTTAAAATGATCATCAGATCATTAGTATTTCTTACATTATTATTAACACGCTCTGATGCTAATTAGTTAGATGTTCTACTCCCCCTCCCAACCTGAAAATAACTCTGGAGGGTACGGCATAGGATAGGAGAGGCTTCTGTGGGGCAAGCCTGAGGGAGAGAAGGGGATGGGATAGGGGAGGCTTCTGTGGGGCAAGTCTGAGGGAGAGAAGGGGATGGGATAGGGGAGGCTTCTGTGGGGCAAGCCTGAGGGAGAGAAGGGGATGGGATAGGAGACATTGCTGTAGGGCAAGGCTGTGGGCAACAAGGGGAGAGGAGAGGCTGATCGTAACTTCTCAGTAATTTTCAAGCTTTAAGTGTCTATTTATCAAGCCCGATCACATAGTTTCATAGCGGAGCATGGGTATTCAGCTAGTAAATAAATAAATGTTCTTGGCAATAGTATGGAAGCGGCTTCTTCCATGTTTTTCAACTTCCCAATCCAGCCCTAACCCTTTCTGTTAATATCTCATCAGAGTACTAACCGGCCCAACCTACCTTTCCAAACCCATTTTGCCCAGATATTGCTATCTGCTGAGACATTAAGGTCAGATCTACCTAAAAAGAACTATTTAAAAATACACTTGTTCTAAGGAGCTTACTTTTATTAAAGCCATAGATTAAATTCAAATGAAATGTGATATTCATGTGTTGCGCAGTAGGTGACAGTTGGATATAACTAAACTCTGGGGAAGGTTTATAATAAAAGGGTTTTTATTGTTATATCTTCCATTACATGAAAACTCTATAGAACCATTTAATGCACCGTTTTGGTCACTAATCAATGGTAAGCAAAATAGTTCAAACAACAAAGTGTAAACATTTCAGGTTATCAGCTGTTAAAATTCAGAAGTTACTGACAGAGTGAGAAATACTCTCAAAATATTTCAATATTACAGATGTTTATAATGTACACTCAATGCAACATGCAATAGAAGAGGAGGGAACTATGTTGGATATGTTCACTATCTTGAGTTATTTGTAAAAATAATAAGGGGATATAAATAAATAAATAAAATATTCAATTGAACCTGAGCTAGGTAGGATTGACTGTAGCAATTGTTTTGTAACGACTGGCACTTTGATTACAGTAGCAATGGTGCATCACAGGAAAACCTGAAGGACCAATTTTCGGGACAGATTTTGTATAGTTGCTAAAAGACAACATCAATTTGATGGCTCATAATCGAAGAGAAAAAATGCTATATTCATAGTAACAAAATAACATATTTGACTGTTGACATGATGTCCTTTGAAGAAACAACAGAAACATATCCTAGCCATTGATTATGTTTCTATTGCTATTGTTGTATTTCTACTTTCTCCAACAGAAACACTAAGCTAGGCCCCAGGAAGTAACTGTATAGTATTGAAATAAATGTAAAAGTTGCCATTATTCTGTGCAAACCCCTATGCAACAGATGGAATCAGTCTAATCCGTACTAAAGTAATTTGGCAGAACTGAATTACCAACATTTAGCATGGGCACTTGTAGCTTGAGTTATAGTGATTCTGAGAATAACATGGAAATGTTTGTCTCAAATAAATTCAATCAGCATTCTCTGATGTCCATTTTTGCAACAATTTGTTGTTTAGGGACAATAATCTGATTCATAAAAATGTTTGCATGCTATACTTAACCAGGTGCCTTTTGACCATGATTTTTGAAATAATACATAATTAGCTTACCCCAAAGTGGCAGCCGTATTTTTGTAGCAGATGTGGAAAATTTTCAGCTTATAGATTTTTCTCAATTTCCAGAGATGCCTTAAAAAATTTGGGGTTTATAAATCTCACGCAAGTAGTAAGCAAGTAGCTAGTCTTTAAACCACAATATTTGTTGTTGATTTTGCTACATGGATCACATGAGAATATATGCATTACTTTATTCTGTTTCTCTTTGCCTTGGATATTAATGTAATTCTATTCTCACTTTCTTTCCCTATGGCTATTGTTGCTCTCACAGGAATTTCTGCATTCATCTGCTAAAGTGGCTGTGATCCGTGAAAACTTATGTGATAATCAAATTGGCTAGTCTTTAAGGTACCACAACTCTTTATTTTTACCATTGTCCATTCTGCCAGAGGAAGGTAGTTAAAGCTCAGAAATGTGTGAGGTCTCAAATGGAGGCAGAGTGCTATTATACTCCTTTAATACGGTCCCTGTTTTTCATGTGCAAAAGTGCCACTTTCAGATGACCTCACAGGAATTGTGGGAAATTATCTAGCAGAGGAATGAGTCTTACTCCAGCTAACCAAAGAACAGCATGGGAAAGAATAAGGAGCAGTTTATTTTACAGATATATTCCACTGAGTAAAAACAAGTTATGCTGCTTGACTGCTCTTTAGAACTACATAGAGTTGGCTACTTGCTAAAACAATATGGGTCACAGGTGAAAATATGTAGTCTATGCAGTCTAATTTCCATGACAAAAACACCACACAATAAGAGTTCTTTCCTGTAAGAGTGCAAAGACTGGAATAATAAGGTCATGACAGGTCAAAATTGAGATGGCTTGGAAGAAAGAGAAGCTAATGCAGGCCCCAACCATAGATACAGTTATGTGAGAAATTTTAAGGCTGCCCTGCAAAATCTACTCATGGAGAAGTGATTATTACTGGATTTACCTTCTGAATCTAACTATATTTTATTAAAAAATTCCAACAAGATAACTTGACTCTGGCCATGTTCACAATTTTTTAATTCAAGTAAATAAAAACAAACAAAACCAGAAAATTTATTCTAAAACAGAAACGTATTTGCTATTGCACAGAACTTCCTTTTCTGTGGTTGCCTCTACCTAGTGTAGAACACCCATTCCCCAGTGATCTGGCAGCCCCCCACCATTTTAGCCTTCTAGAAGGCCAAGATTTAGTTGGCTCTTTACCCAGGTACCAGGGTAGAGTGGTGAGAAATTGGATAGTTGTTGAGGTATTCTAAGGCTGATTGAATCACTGGGTTTTTAGGTTGGGGTTTTTTTTTTGTTCTTTTGAGTCAGTGTTATTACTATATTTTTATTATTCCTTTTTATAGGAGGTGAATATACTTCATGCCCTATTTTGTCCAAAACAACAACCTTGTGAGATGGATTGGGCTGAGCAAGTTACCAGCCCAAAGTTGTGTCTTTCCTGCCTAAAGGAGGTTTAGAACTCAAGTCTTTCACCACACTAAACTAGCTCTCTTTTAATTTTATGGTTTTGTAGTTTGACTGCTGTTGTGAGCTACTCATAGTTATGCTCTGCCAGGGCAGATATAGAAATCTTTTAAATAAATGACCATATAGTATTGTTTAACCTGGCAGTATTTAACAATTCCTGATAATATTAAATCTGTGGGAACACTTTATGTATAAAAATGAAGATTATATAATAAAAACATGTCTGACTAAAGAGACATTATCCATCAATAATTTGGTAAACCTCATGAGCAAGCTAAGCACAGTGCTAAACAAGGTTCTTTACTAGTCATTTGCTTTAGGACTGACAGCAAGAGAATAGCATGTGGTATTTGAAACAACTAAGATAATATATTTAATTGAACAACACTTTTAAAACTTCTGCTTAGCGGGATAAGATGTTATTTACTTCCAGAAAAAAGTCTTGATGGGATTACAGACAAAATGCCTCTGTTCATTTGGAAACAAATCCTTTTGGTAGCAAATGAAGAAGCCAACACTCTTGCCGGGCTATCATTCCTGGATTACAAAACCCCGGACCACCAAAGGGGTTAATTTCCCTCCTCCACCCCGCTTTTCGCGCCGTGATTTCCAAGCCCTCCGTAGCAACAGCCAAAGGCGCGCCTTCCCCACTCCCGCCGGCTAGACGAAGAACCCGCGATTAGGGAGACCGGCCGACCACTCCCACTCTTCCCCATTTTTGGCCCGGAAGGAGTTGCCTGCTTGGCCTCGGAAGTTGTCTTGGGCAGGGTCCGGCCCAGAGCGAGGCCTGGCTGCTACTCTTGGGACTGGGATTCCGGCTAATCCAGGCAGGTGTGGACTCCGGTCGGTTGTCTCTTAGCCACCTGTAAGCCAGTCGGCCTCATGAAGAAGGTGAGGGCGGAATCTCTCTCGGCGGCCCCTTTTGCTGCCGCTTTCCCGGTTCCCCGCCACGTCCGGGCGCTTTACTGGTTTCTCTGGGTCTAAGGTTGTTTTGTCGGTTTGACTTTGAAAGAGGAAGGGGGAGAAAGTGGCTGCAGGAGAGCCGTTCCCTTCTTCTGTGCGTGGGAGGAAGGCTCGGGGCGCAGGGAAGGAGGCGCCTCTTGCTTGCCTGCCTGCCACCGGAGAAGGGGAGTCCTGGCGAAGGCTGCGGTCCGAGGCGGGTGGATGGCTGTTGCTACTGGTGGCCTGACAAGGCTCGAAGGGGAGTGGGCGACAGCGGAGACGGCAGGCGGGAGAGTCGGTATTGGGCGCTTGTGTGGTTTTTTACGAACGTCTAAGCGCTCTTGACGGGTGTCGGCGAGAACTGATGTCAGTAAAGTTCCGCTTCGTCGTGGTTTGAGATGCGCTGACTTGGCGTGCATTAGCTTTTCCCGAGTTGGTACCTTCCAGATGCGTTTGACGCTGTGCCGTCCGTCATCTCCAGATCTCAATTCGGAGTGGCTCCAATGGGAATGATATTCAAAGACTTTTGCGTGGTAGCAGTTTGGCTTCGACGGTCGCACTGATCTCACCAAACGAGTCATTCCAGGGCCTCCTTCTCAGGAGTGTTGATGTTGAGTCTTCTGTGGAAGCGGGAGGGATCATTGAGGAGCAGTTTGATGCCCGGTTTTGCAACACTTGCTAGCCTGACCCAAACGAATCACATTATGGCATAGTTGGGTCTGTGAGCAGAAACTGTGCTTTTCCCACCCTATTAATAAGAAACAAAGTGCGGTTCTGGTAAACTGGGGCTTCAACTGGGGCTAATAGATTCTGATGTTGGCTCCTTGTCTGTTTGCTTGTTCTTGGGTTACTCTTGTTTTTAGGGTTTGAAGAGCAAGCATATCCAGATTTTAAAACAATCAAAATAATTTTCAGTTTGATGACTGCCTTTGGGAAAAAAAGATGGCAGACCTTATGTATCAAATCCATAGAACCTTGTAACTAGAAACAGAATATAGATTGCCATGTAGTACAGTGTTCATTGTTTAAGAGAATATTTGCTATCACTGGCAAAACCTGTGTAATGCATTGTAAGCTGCCCTGAGTCTCCGGAGAAGGGCGGCATATAAATCAAAATTTTAAAAAAAACTGACAATTTTCTGGGGAAATCCATAGACATTCTGAGTCTAGCAATTTTTTTTATCAAACACTCTCAAGGGATGCCTTTTAAAATTATTTAAATAGGTACAGCTTTTTTTTAAAAAAATAAGCAATTTTATTTGTATAGTATAGAACTTTAAGTTTGTTTCTAGATCTCCTAGGTTCCTTACATACTTTTCACGATAACTCAGTATTACAGTGTTCTCTTGTGAGCCTGCAAGCTAACAAGGTATCAAATTAATCACAAACTACCAAACAAATTCTAAATGTATATAGATCTAGTAAAACATTCAACTAGGTTTTCAGAATATTTCCTGATGCATTAAAAAGTCTCAGGATTCTTTTTCAGTCAATATGATGGTCTAAATAAATTACATTTTATTTTCTGCATATTTCTTTTCAAAGGTGCCAACTTAGATTGAGCAAGGTGGTTATTCCCTTGTCTCCCAGAGCTATAGACCTGCTGGAGACCACTGTTTTGCAATCTCATTGGGAGGAGCAGATGTCTGGAGCACTTGTGGGCAGTTGCAAAGAGCAGGTCTACTTGCTGGCTCTTCATTTTGCCACATTTGTCAGCTTTGCTTTTCACAGAGCTGTCTTTGGTTTGCCATTTCTTCATGTATAAATATGTTGCTTTTCAGGCTAAGACAAAATGCTTCACATTGATTAAATAAAAAAGACCCATCCCTAAGATTTACAAATTAAAAAGAATGGGAGTTGAGGGGAAAAAAGAATAGAATTTTATCTGACAACATTTGAACAAAAGAACAAGCCTTCAGTATGCCTTTATTTCCAATTTTATTGGATTTTTTTACCTGATAAGAGAGAGTATCACTTCCCTGTGGCTTCTTCCTCTGGCAAATGGAAAATATTTGATTTGCTTTCCTTCAGGTATGCAGCTACAAGGCAAGTTTAATGTGAATAGAGTTGTTCTGTGAATAGAGATGTTCTTATGATTACGTAGAACATTCAACATACCAAGTTAACTGAGGTTGGCTAATTTTGTTTCACTTTTTAATCCAGCACTTCTTGTATCATAGTATATAATTTGGCTCATACAGAGAGACATTTTCAAACAGTGAGTTACAATTTTGGGGTGGGGATTGTAAACAAATTGGGAAGGTCACTGGTTTTTTTTCAAGATGATTAGGTTTATGCAGATTAAGTGGGAATGCTGTCAACACTCATTCCATGCTTTGTTCCTACTTTGCATAGTGAATCCCCCCCTTCAATTATTAGTTTTATTCATGATGTCAAACAATATCATTATTTTAGTGGGTCACAGTACTACAAAGTCTGAGAACTCCTGCCATAGGAATAGAATAGTATACGTTCCTAATAACATTTTAATGTCATGAACCAAGCAAATTAAAGATTACTGAATTATTTTTAAATACTTCTGCTTATTAGTCTTTCAAGAAACTTAATAAAAAATTTCTGCTGCCTTTCTTAAAAAAAATGATGCAAAGTTATTTAACTTGATTTTTATTCTGCAAAAAGGCACTTTACGTAAAACTTATATTTTTTAATGCCGACAGCATTTTTAAAAAATTCAAAACTCAACACACACACACACACACACACACACACACACACATATATGACATTTTAACTGTTATAGACCACTGAATACTACAAATCTTACCCAAGAATATGTGAAATAAGATTATAGACTTGCTTAAGGGAAAAATAGAAGAAAAGTTAGGGTATTTTCTTCTACAATTTTCAATAATTACATTGTAATTCCACTAAAATTATATTTATAAGAACTATTGAAAGTTGGTATACCATTTTTAATTTTTAAAATGCATGTTATAAATATTACATTAAATATTAAATATTTGTATTTCACTTGCATTTGTGTATGTGTGTACATGTTTGCATTAATCTGATTTGCACAGAATTTAGTTTATTTGGATCTACATCCTATATGAATTGGAAAATCCTTGCCCTGAACTTGATGTGGCAGATTGGATTGCATTCAAGTGAGGTTGTTACAACAACAGAAATCTCTATGCTCCAATTTAATGGTTTGCACAATTTTTAAGAAACCATAACAATTCCTTCCTCGTACTGCAGACCCTGTCTATATCCCAAATCATTTCTAACCGTGCTCAGAATTATTTCCCAGGGAAGATTTTTGTCTTATACAACTTTATTGTGTACAACTGTTCTTAAATAAACACTGCCAGGGGTTTGCGGTATGTGTAATTTAGGTTATAAAAATGTTGAAATATAGATGAACGAGAAAATGTCCTCTTTTCCTTTACTGGAGGTGTAGGAGGACTAATGCCTCATGATGTGTCCAATTTGCTGTAAAGCCTGAGTGGTTAAATAACATCTGGGCAGATTTCTCAATATGGGAAGGAGCCATGGGAGCCTCCACTTTTTTGCCTCTAGTATTATTTTGTCTGTCACCTATGTGAAGTTGAAACTTACTTTCCTCCCTTTTTCTTGGGCAGTTTGAACTCCATTCCCATGCTTCTACCTTGAGCCCCAAGAAGTGAATGCTGTTATTATCAGCGTTTGGATGATCTGGCTCCTGACTTTTGCTATATTTGAAAAGAGACTTTATTTTTCTGAATGGGTTTTGAATTTCCAGGCTCAAAAGAAGGCTGAGAATGCTTTATGAAGGCCCACAACCCAGCTGGGTCCATAAAGGCTGCAGATAAGCAGCAAAAAGCCAAAAAAACAAGCCTAGCATGGGAGAAGATCCCATCTGAATTAGGTCCTAGTGTCGTGTTCCAGTGCCAGAGAAGCTTCCAAACAAGCCTCTGTGCTGGCTGATGAAGATGGGCTTGTGGGCTGAGCTTCTTCCCCTGATCAGCTGGGCCATTGGAAGACTGCAAACCTTTCCTAAGCTTTGGGGAAATCAGCTGCTTGCATGCCAAGACAGCAGTTTCAGGAAGAATGTATCAAAATCTTCCCCTTACTGAACTCTCTGCCTCCTACAGAAATCCACATTTCTTCAATAAAGAAAGCAGAAAAAAGCTTTGAGGGGGCGGGGAACAGACTTGTTGATCTTTCCCTCCGCCCCCGCCCCCCCCCGCCCCCAATTGGGTGCTGAAACTAAACTTTCTACCTCTAGTCCCCAATCTTGATATTTTAATTTACCTCATTTTATAAATGTACTCTATGCCTGAAAAGGGTGACAACATCTGGAAGCTACCTTGATGAGTGACTGCCAAGCTGAAGAATAGAGGAAAAAAGCAAGCAAAAAAACTTTTCTGCAGCTTGTGTTAAGGAACTAAAGAAAAATTCTGCTCAAAAAGTTCATCTGGCTAGAGCACAACATTCGCAGCAATGGTCAAGGCAGAAGCTGGCTCCTTGGAAAGCTTTTTACTGTTAGTCTGACTGCCTTTAGGACCCACCTAGGACTTGTCTAAAGGCAGTCAGACAAATAGCAAAAAGCTTTCCAAGGAGCCAGCTTCTTCCCTGACCATTCACTGCACGTGTTGGGGAAATGTTTTGAGAAGTGCCTTCTGAAGTTGCTGCCTTTGCATGCAAGTGGCTGGCTTCTTAAGTACTAGCAAGAGCCAGGAGATATTTTCAGTCTTCCGATGACCAGCTGATCAGGGCAGAAAACTCCAAAAGCAGCCACCATTTCTGCAAGAAATTGTCCGAGTGTTGAAAATGGCAACTACTTCTAGGAGGCATGGAGAGCAGGCTCAAGCAGTCTCCTCAGAGCTGGATGGGGGTAGCGAGGTGAGGCACCGCACCATCCCTGTGGTCAGTCACGAGGGAGAATGACCATGAGGGCGCTAAAGCCTCCTTAACTGTGAAACAGTTTGTATGTAGCTTTTGAAGGAGCTGTTCTAATTTTGAACAGCCATTAAGTGACCTGTCATATCTTGAAGACTACCTGTATATAACTATTTAATATTTGTTATTTAACCTACAATGGGAGTTGCTTAGACATAAATGGAATATTACTGGTTATATATACAGCTTGCTTTTACAATTATCTCACTTGTCTGGCAGTGTTCTCAGAATCAGGTTTGCAATTAAACATTTATCCTAAATAAGGTATTCTGTTAATTCATGTAAAGAACTTTTGCCACCCTGGTAACTATCCTGAGGGATATTGTAATGCAACATATTTGCATTTTAACATAGTACTAAAATGTTAAATTGGCATTATGGATGCCTTTTCATGAATTACTCATGTAAAGAGTGATAATTTTTTTTTGTGCCTTTGTGGACAGAGTCCCTCTAATGAGCTTCTAATTAAAAACAAGCCACTGCAGGTATTTTCTGAGACAATTTTACTTTAGCAGTAGTTTGCTTATTTATCCTGATGGCAATTTACATCATGATAATTATTTGGTGATATAATTTGTTATACTTTTTATATCATATTCAAAAGTGATTGATTTTTAATAACATTTATGGAAGCTTTGATACTGAAAAAGACTTTCCTAATCCTTAATCATTGTGACCACCCTATTTATAGCATAAGAAATGGTATAGAACCGTAATGGCGAACCTATGGCATGCGTGCCACAGGTGGCATGCAGAGCCATATCAGTGGGCATGTGAGCTCATCTCCGGCATGCATACATGCGTCGGCCAGCTGATTTTCAGGCCTTTTGGGCCCACTGGAAGTCAGGAAAAAGGCTGTTTCCGGCCTCCGGAGGGCCTCTGGGAGGGTGGGGAAGGCCATTTTTGCCTCTCCAGCCTCCTAGAAAGGCTCTGGGGCCTGGGGAGAGCGAAAAACGGTCTTACCTTGCCATCGCATGCCAAAAGTGGGAGGAGCGCGGGGGGGTTGCACACACATGCGTGGGGGCGGGGCACATAAAATTATAGGTGTGGGCACATGCACGAGCGACCCCCCCCACTCCCCCCACTTTTGGCACGTGATGGCAAAAAGGTTAGCCATCACTGGTATAGAATATTGCATTTTCTCTGGGTTGGTACACATTCAATCTCTGCTTAGCCATGAGCATGACAAAGTGACTCAGATACAATTATATCCCCATCGTGTCTAAGAAAGTTTGGAGGATAAAATGGAGTAAAGTAGGCCTTATTAGAGAAGACACAAAGTAATAGTGCATTACAAACTGTAATGTATGCAATATATGACAATTTGGTAAATAGCAATTTTTAAAATTAATGTTTCATAATATTGTGTAATAGCAATGAACTAAATAACATGGTCATAGATTTGGAGTCTAGTTTAATGAAAAGAAGGACTAGGGGTGACATGATAACAGTGTTCCAATATCTAAGCAGCTGCCACAAGCAAGAGGGGGACAATCTATTGTCCAAAGCACCTGCAAAGTACAAGCAATGGATGGAAATTAATCAAGGAGAGACCCAACCTTAGAACTAAGGAGAAATTTTCTGACAGAACAATTAATCGGTGGAATAACTTGCCTCCAGAAGTTGTGGGTGCTCCTACACTGGAAGTTTTTAAGAAGAGATTAGACAACCATTTGTCTGAAATGGTATAGGGATTCCTACTTTAGCAGGGTGTTGGACTGGAAGACTTCCAAGGTCCGATCCAACTCTTTTAATAATCCCTACTATCATCTTTAAGACTTCTGTGCCATTCATACCTCTCTTGGCCTTTTATGTAATAGGCAGAAATTGAGCTGATATTGCTGGGGGCAACTCAGGTAATAATAACAAATTTACTTTGCAGGAAGTAAAGTTGCAAGATTCTAGTACAGGGGTGTCAAACTTGCGGCCCGTGGGCCGGATGCATCACATGCTGGCCACGCCCAGCCCTGTATTAGCGAAGGGGTAAAAAGTCATGATACGTCACATGATGATGTGTTGCTGCAATTTTAACACCCCTGTTCCAATACAACGCCATTAATCCTGTAACAATTGCTCTGGGCACTGCAGTCTGACCTTGGGGTGAATTTGCTGGAACCTCCACTCCTGGGAAGATTGGCAACTATCTTGAATGTTTTCCACTTGTGAAATGGTGTTCCTTACTATAGAATGATGGACTGTTTGGAAATGGCCTTATAACCCTTCCCAGATCAATAGGCAGGAACAATTGCTTCTCTAAAATCATTGCTGATATCTTTCCTATTTGGCATTGTGTTAACACACACTTAATGCTGGAGACCAGGAAATTCCTAAAACTTGAGCTTTTATAGAGGTAGTCACAATTGCTAATGATCAATTGATTAAGGGCACTTGATTAGCAGCACCTGATTGCTATTTAGCCTCTTCATACCCATGGAAGCAATAAGGGTGTACTTAGTTGTTCATACATGGGTTCTCCATTTGGCTTTCTTTTTGTAAAATAAATGATGACATAGTGTATCACATAATATCAGGTGGTGTTGTTTATCTAAGGTTCTATTTACGTACTTTTAAGAACACTTAAAAACCAATGATTTTTACTATGACCTGATATGTAAAACCATTAGAACTTCGAGTTTTAAGAGGATGTACTTTTTTTTTCACATGACTTCTTGAGGTTTAAATTCTCTCTGGGATGAGTAGTTTTTGGTATTTAAGGGTTAAAAGATCTTTTTATACCAATTCCTGCTGAATAATCTCAATATTACACTACAATCTAATGCTTTATTAGAAAAAGAATGCTTTATAGAAAAAAAAGTAATCAGTGATGTTTTAAAAAAATTCCATCAAGAGAAAAAAAGGTACTAAAGAGCATCAGTTCCAGCCTATTCTTTATTAAATTGATTTGCAACTCACTATTTTCATAACAACACCCATTTTATTAAAGAGAAAATATTGCATATCGGTAATTTTGTGTGAGATCCCACTAAGCATTTAAAAAATTCTAATGTGCCCCCACCACAGTGATGGGTTGCTCCCGGTTTGCACGTAAAAATTTGTAATAGTTCGGAGAACCGGTAATAACTTTGGCTGGCCATGCCCCTGAGCTGGTCCCCGCCCCAGTCGCCGCTCGCTTCCCCACCCACCTCATCAGAGGCGCTTTTTTTTTCACTTTTAAAAGCATTTTTTCTGCAACCTCTTTGACCGATGAGGTTGTAGGAAAAAAAATGCCTTTAAAAGCCTCTGGCAATCCCAGTTGAGTTGCCTGATCGTCAGAGGCTTCTAAAAGTATTTTTTTCTGCACCCTCTTAAGGTTGTAGAAAAAATGCTTTTAAAAGTTAAAAAAAAAAAGTTGACCACGCCCACCCAGTCACATACCCACCAAGCCATACCCACAAAATAAGCTACGCCCACAGAACCGGTAGTAAAAAAATTTAGAACCCACCACTGCCCCACCAATATACAAAAGGACATCTTAATCAAAAGCTGCCATGTATGCATGGTTAATTAAGAACTCTAAAAGTCAATTCTAAACAAATTTTCAAGTGAATGAACTTCCTGGATTCAGAAGGATTACTTGAAAGTAAACAGACATTGCACTGCATTGTTACGGTTTACCTCTCCTATAATTATTTTGCAGTACTAAATCTGTTCTTTCATCTCCCATCATTCATGCACATGTATCTTTTCTTTGTAAGACTGAATATTTTATTATTACTAGCCCAGTCTATCTGGATCAAGTGGTGAGTACATACTAGAAGTTAAATTAACTTTGAGTTATATTATTTTAATTCTTTTCTACATAGGCAAATAATAGACTTTCAATTGAATGAATATTAAGAAACATTAAGTGTATATTTTAAATAATTGTAAGATGGACATTTTTAGTTAATAGAGGTTTCTAAAAAAATTGATGCCTTTTTCTTGCCCCAAATCTTCAACGGTACAAACAATTCTTCAAACTCCTAATTGTTAGCATAAAAATCACTATGGAATAAACTGAAAAGGAAAGAAAAACATATGACAGAAAAGTGGAAGGTTCAATAAAATGTAAAGGAAAGAATTAAGATGGAATAATTTCTCATTCAGCAATATGAGAAAATTATAAAATCATTATAAAATCATTAAGTAAAAACTGAAGAATTGTCTGACTAAAAAACAAAAAACACACTAAAACAATGATTGGGGGCAGGGCCCACTGCATAAAGGATTTGAAACAGACACCAAGAGAAATTTCTTCACTTAGTCTAATAGACTAGCTGATGCATTAAAGGTACCATTGAGCTGATTCAGCACATATAGAAGATTCTTGCCTGAATATGTAGCCTTTTGCCTACATATGCAATTTCTCTTTGTGATAAGTCCAATTAACCAGAAACATCAATTAATCATAGCTTCCTGTTTTATCCAAATTAGGAAGATAAGGTTAGCAGTGCAGGACAAGCTGAGTGAATTTATCAGAACATAAGTCAGTAAAGAATCAGAACTTTGGCTCATAACTTTCATGGTTTAATGGGTATTATGGAGACCTACTGGGATGCTTTTTTATCACTGGAGAATCCAATGAATTTACCCTCGAGCACAAAAAGATTTAGCTGTTGGTTGGTTGAACCTTTATTTATTATCCTTGAGAAATTGTAGAGAATTTCTATGAATCTGAAGTTGTTTTAATATTCTAAGCTATAATGAAGCTGATAAAGATAGTTTCATAGTTCACATCGCCAAGTCTATGACGTTATTTAGTTCACCACTATTACATAACGCTATGAAACCTTAATTTAAAAACTGGTATTTACCAAATTGTCATATTTTGCATACATTATAGTTTGTAATGCACTATTACTTTGTGTCTTCTCTAATAAGGCCTACTTTACTCCATTTTATCCTCCAAACTTTCTTAGACACGATGGGGATATAATTGTATCTGAGTCACTTTGTCATGCTCATGGCTAAATAGAGATTGAATGTGTACCAACCCAGAGAAAATGCAACATTCTATATCATTTCTTATGCTATAAATAGGGTGGTCACAATGAATAAGGATTATAAAGGACTGTGTGCATATAGACACACACATAATTGTAGACATGCTTATAGCAAATTATAGTGCTTCAGTACAAGTTGGATGATCTATGAAAAACTATTCCTTTTTGATTCATATATTTTCTCATTAAATGGACAAGGAAGAAAGTTTATACTATAGTGATAATGATGCATACATTGTCAGAAAGAAAAAGACCACCTATATAGCGCTCTAAGAAAAGCAGTGAAAGAAATACATCAAAAACCCATAATATGATATGTCATAATCAGTGGTGGGCTGCAACCGGCTTAACAACCAGTTCTGTGAGTGTAGGCTTTGTGTGCACATTCACCTAACGCGCTTGCATGCAGCGTTCAAAATACAGAAATTTGAAGCTCAGCTGCTTACTTGCTAAGGCAACCCCGGTCAGTAGAACAGCGGAGACACGGAAATTAGCTGTGCCACACAAATCAGCTGAGCCAGAAAGAAGGAAATATAGGACAGGATAGGGCTAAGGTGGGGATGGGTGGGAGGGGCCAGCTGATCGTCAGAACTACTGGTTCGCCCAAACTGGTCCAAACCGGCAGCAACCAACACTGGTCATAATAACAAATTACAATTTCTTCTTTTTTAACAATATATCACTATCACCATTGTTTTTATTGCTCTTTTGTTATTAATTAAAAAGCAATAAATAAATACAAAATAGGAAAGGAAAAATAATTCAACAACAAAAATCAATCTAAGTCACAAATCTTCACATGAGCAAATTAGCAAATTAAATGCATGGAGAATATCAGGAAAGCCAGGGAGGTAGGTTAGACAAACAAAACAAAATGGGAAATAATTATTGTATTGTTGGCAAAGAAAACTATTTGGAACTGTAGTAGTAAATGTAGTAAAAAAGGAGGTAAGCTCAACTCCAAGACCGAGTGGCTGTGGCTTCCGGCGTCCCGGTATAGTCAGCTGGTACCATCACTGACAATTGGGGATGAGACCTTACTTCCCAGAGAGAGGGCTCGCAACTTAGGTGTCCTCCTGGATTCACGGCTATCTTTAGAAGAGCACATGACGGCCGTGGCCAGGGGGGCCTTTTATCAGGTTCGCCTGATCCGCCAGTTGCGTCCCTTTCTGGATCAGGACGCCTTGCGTTCAGTCACTCATGCCCTAGTCACCTCCTGTATGGACTACTGTAATGCTCTCTACATGGGGCTCCCCTTGAAGAGCACCCGCAGGCTCCAGCTGGTCCAGAATGTAGCCGCGCGGGTGATTATGAGCGCAATTCGTTACGCCCATGTAACACCTCCTGCGCGAGCTGCACTGGCTCCCGGTGGTCTTCCGGGTACGATTCAAGGTGTTAGTCATCACCTTTAAAGCGCTCCATGGCTTAGGACCTGGGTACCTACGAGACCGTCTTTTGCCACCAATAGCCTCCCACCGACCAGTTTGTTTTCACAGGGAGGGACTACTCAGGTACCGTCAGTCAAATCATGCCGACTGGCGACTCCCAGGGGGAGGGCCTTCTCTGTGAGGGCTCCAACCCTTTGGAATGAACTGCCCCCAGAGATACGGAATATCCCTGATCTCCATGCTTTCCGCCGCGCCCTCAAGACCCTGATGTTCCAACAGGCGGGGCTAAACATGAAAATGTGAATGATCTTTTAAAATGTACACTGCCTTGAGTCCTACGGGAGAAAGGCGGTATATAAATATAATAAATAAATAAATAAATAAACACCAGGAATCTTTCACTCTTTGTATAACAGAAATTTACTAGGAGTACACCCCCCCTTTCATTTGTTTGACTTGGCATACAATATCTTAGGGTTTTTTACTACTTAGGTTATATTTAGTGCAGATAGTTATACTAAGGGTAGTATTTGTTCAAGTCAAGTTGTTTCTTGTTTGTCTAATATAGAGTTAGCTTTTCACATGACTGAGATAATCAAAGGTTTAAACAGAAAAACTGAAAAAGACCCCTGCAGAGTTGTGGGTGGAGAGGAAAGATAGTTATCTAGTTAATTTGACTGACAAAGTAAGCAATTGAATAAGGATTTAGGAATTAATGAATGCAATTAGTGCAACAGTGGAAATTGCTTTCAAGATTTTTATATAATTCCTGTTTATAAACAGACTTGCATATAAATCGGAATCAACTATGACAAAACTTTTTTCTTTTATTATTTATGCATAAGAGGGAGTGGAAAACTGTATGACAATAGCAAAATTTAAAAGGCAATACTGAAAAAAAATTAGCTTCATTAAAACTCAGATTATTTATTTAATTTATATGGCCACCTATTCATACATCTCAAACAAGTGACTCTGGGTGCCAAACAATCATAAAATCAATTAAAAACCACAATTAAAAAAGAACATACAACAGGCAACAAATATTATACTCTGTAGATCTAAGCATGACTAGGAAACAAGGCTCTTCTTACACATTCTGGGCTCCAAGCCTGGGCAAATAACTAGATCTTCAATGCCTTCCAAAAGGCCAACAAGGTTGAGGCCCTCCTAATCTTGGGTGAGAGGATTTTCCAGGCGGCAGGTACTATTGCAGAGAAGGCATGTTTTCTATGTCTCATCAGCCAATAATCCTTGACTGATGGGACCTGGAGCATGCCTATCCTGCCTGACTGGATTAGATTGGTAGAAGCCACTGAGAGAAGACATTCCCTTGGGTAATCTGATTCCAATCATGCGTTCACTTTTAGAGAGCTTTGACCAGCTAGGAGGGCACAGATCTAACACAGAAGTGGGCAAAATAACAGCTACAAGCTACAGCCTGTCCACTGCCTAAGGTTCAATGGAATTGAACTCCTCCCGAATAACTGTACAGCCCTATAGTCTCCACTGGCCCTATAGTCTCCAGGCTGCAGTCCAACTCAGAGTGAATCTGAGCAATTGTATTTTCCAGATGTTCAACACATTTCTCACAGAGACTCTGAAGATGAACCCCAGAATTATTCCTTCCAAGAAGGTTCTGGGTCACCTGAAACAGAGCTGGTGGATAGCTATTTGAGGATGCATTAAGGGTGGAGAAATAATTATATTTCAGTACCCTTAACCACCACAAGGTAGATTTAATTGCGCTCTAGCTTGTTCAGTCATCTTCACTCTTTTGTCAGTTGCCAGTGGTCGTATAGGCATCTCATGCACTCTTTAACTCCCTTAGCTCCTCTGTATACTAAGGAGAGTTTTGAGATCCAAGGATGCAGAGAGGATGCTCAGGTGTGAACCAGTCTAAAGTCACAGCAGCTTTCCCATTTCAGGCAGGCATCAATGCACCAGCCAAACCATGTAGCAGACCTGGAACAACCTCAAGGTCCCTCTGGAACCCAGTCGATTTATCTAGGCAAATTACTGCAGAGGAGGGTGACACCAGAGAACTGGAGGTTCACCAGGAAGTGATCTCACCATGATGGGAGAAGAAATATATCTCCCAAATTCAGAATATATGCCACTGCTAGTCAGAAGTATGACCCACTATTATGCGTCAGGCCCTGAATGATTTGTAACAGGCCCATGGTTATCATGGTGGCCATTAATTTTCAAGCTATCTCTGACCACAGTCCAGAGAATACAAGACCAAGTTCCCTAAGATCATAAGCCTGAGCAATTCTACCACAACCTAAACATGGAATCAAGAAGCTGAAGCAGAAAGGTTGCTATACAGCAGAGAGGTGGGTACAATAGCAACTGTCCCAATGAATCTTTTAGAACTCAATTTAACAAATAAAGTCTCATGCCCGACGACCAAGGATCTCTCAACAGTCTCAGATGACCACTGTCATCCCACTGCCTGTACTCTGGGGTCTTGGCTGGTACCACATTTGGAACCCAGGTGGACATATCTCAGAAAGGGGAACCTTTCCCTCCTCTCCCAGACAGGTTTTGGTAATACATGCCAGGTCAGCTTTCTAATACCGTATCAAGAATTATGGAAGAAGGAAGAGTCCGGTGCTGTGATGGCGGTGGCGATGGCGGCAGCTGCGATGGTGGTCCGGAGGGCTTTGGCAGGGAGGAGACATCCCCCCCCATGGAGTCGAGGATGGGGGGGGGCAACGAGGTGGGGAGATCTTTTGCCTTTTGGGGTGGGCAAGGTCCTGGCTTGAGTCCCTTTTCAGACGTTGGGAGGCCTCCAATTTTGATATGTGGTGGGGCTGGGGGGGCTAGAGACAACTATCCCTATTCTTTCCAGTGCTCGCTCCACCGGGACTATGCCCACCTTGGACTGCCTGCCAGTCTACTGACTCATTTGACGCCAAGTTTAGTTCCATCTGAACTTCCCTAACTGTGGGGAGGACTATTTAAATCTGAATGGGGGATGGTACACGGCTCCATCCCATCAGCTGAGGGGGCTGGACATCAGTTAAACCACCGTGAGAGGGTGACTCTGGTGCCAGGCTCCCTGGACGCTGAACTGGGATGATACTATATCTTCTGCACCTGCCAGCAGAGGGGACTTGACCATCGGACAAACCGCCGTGAGAGGGCGGTTTTGGACCTGAGCCCCGGGTGCTGTGCTGTCTGCATTGGTTATTGCTTCCATCCCACCACAAGAGAGGGTTGACCAGCTGACTGGACCACCGTGAGAGGGTTGGATCCATTCCCCCCCCTTTGGATTGTGGTCGACCTGGAACTTGACTTCGCCTTCTGTTGTGAGGGGACAGAGGACCTGGTGCTGTGAAGATGTTTTTGAGACTCCCATTATGTTTCTCCCCTGGACCTTTTATATGGACACCTAGGACATGGTTGCTCCCATCCGCTGTGGTCGAGATGTATTCAGCAGCGGAACTTCTTGGTCTGCGAGACTCCCCCCTCTCCCAGGCTTGGCCCTCTACTTTATCGAGGGCCTACCTCGATGATGGGTTTTGGAACCCCGAGAGGTGGTATGCTGCAAAGAGGGGGCTGTGGGGTTTTTTAAAATTGTCTTTTTATAATCTTTTAAGGGGTTTGGGGCAGGGGGTGGGAAGGGAGGGGTATAGGTCAGGCTCGACACAGGGGCATGGTACGGAAGGCGGGGAGCGGGGTGTAGAGGAGCTCAGTGCTGATAGGGAGGAGGGCGATTCTATCAGGACCGTGGTTGGGAGGGGCAGATATGGCGGGAGCAAGGGGCCACATCATGAGGGGCACGCACCCACTATCTCCAAGCGGTGGCATGACCCGGCCCCCATGACTCTTCTCATTCCCCGGGCTGTCCAGAGTTGCAGAGCCCAGGCCTCAGGCTGATGTTGTGCAACGCCAGGTCCGTGGTGAATAAGGCCCCCCTCATTTGCGAGCTAATTCAGGAGGGGGGTGCGTCCTGGCGGGTATTACAGAGACCTGGTTGGGCCAAGGGGGGGTTCCCCTCGTAGAGATGTGCCCACCAGGTTTCCGCGCATTCCATCAGCCAAGGGCCCAGGGCAGGGGTGGGGGGGTGGCGGTCATTATAAAGGAAAGTCTTGGTCTGAGGGAGACCACTGTACCTCAGATAGCCGGATGTGAGTCTCTCCTGGTGAAGTGGGGTCATGGGATGCAGGTGGGCCTGCTGATTACGTACCTGACTCCCTGCCATGTGACAGTGGCCCTGCCCGAGCTTCTCAACGTTATTGCTGGGGTGGCAGTTGATATCCCCAGACTTCTGGTCATGGGGGATTTCAACTTGCCGTCCACCAGTGAGGCGTCTGGAATGGCTCGGGAGTTTATGGCTTCCATGACAGCCATGGACCTGACACAACTAATTCATGGCCCTACTCATGCGGGAGGACACACTCTGGACTTGGTTTTTGTCTCTGGGCAGTGGCTGAGTGATCTGGATATAGGGGATATAGTTACTGAACGCCTGTCATGGTTGGATCATTCTCTCCTGAGGCTGGACTTTTTGACCACTGCACCCCACCGCAGGGAGGCGGAACTGACCAAGTGGTTCCACCCCAGGCGACTGATGGATCCTGATAGGTTACAGAGGGAGCTTGGGCCAGTTCCTGAAACTCTGGCTCACGACTCGGCTGAAGACCTGGTGGCTGCCTGGGATAGGACGGCCGCCAGTGCTCTGGACCAAGTCGTGCCTTTGCAGCCTCTGACCCAGTACCGAACCTGCCCAGCTCCTTGGTTCTCCGAGGAGCTGAGGGAGCTGATGCGCCGGAAAAGACGCCTAGAGAGTGGTTGGAGGACTAGTCGCTCAATCCGACCAAACACTAGTTAGGTCTCATATTAAGACCTATTTAGTGGTGATAAAAATGGCAAAGTGTAGCTACTTTTCCGCCTTTATTGCATCGGCAGATAACCGCCCAGCCGCCTTGTTTAGGGTGACCCGCTCCCTCCTACATCAGGGAGTGCAGGAGGACCCCTTGCAAGGGCAGACTGAGGATTTTGCACAGTATCTGCACGATAAAATCACTCAGATTTGGGAAGGCTTGGACTCTGACTGGGTAGATCCAGGCAGGTTGACTGAGGCCGGTCTTGAGAATGTTATCTGGGACAGGTTCGACCCTGTGACTCCCGAGGACGTGGACAGGATCCTGGGGAGGCTTAATGCAACCACATGTTTACTGGACCCGTGTCCCTCCTGGTTGGTACTGGCCACCTGTCTGGAGGCCGTGCGGGTCTGGATGGGGAGGAACAGGCTTCGACTCAACCCTTCCAAGACCGAGTGGCTGTGGATACTGGCTTCCCGATATAGCCAGCTGGTGCCATCGCTGGCTATTGGGAGCGAGTCATTGGCCCCCACAGAGGGGGCTCGCAACTTGGGTGTCCTCCTGGGCACACGGCTGTCTTTAGAAGAGCATATGACGGCCGTGGCCAGGGGGGCTTTTTATCAGGTTCACCTGATACTCCAGTTGCACCCCTTTCTAGATTGGGACTCCCTATGCATGGTCACCCATGCCCTCGTCATGTCTCGCCTGGACTACTGCAACACTCTCTACATAGGGCTTCCCTTGACGAGTACCCGGAGGCTCCAACTGGTTTAGAATGCAGCCGCGCGGGTGATTATGGGAGCGACGCAGCGCTCCCATGTAACACCCCTCCTGCACGAGCTGCATTGGCTCCCGTTGGTCTTCTGGGTACGCTTCAAGGTATTGGTTCTCACCTTCAAAGCGCTCCATGGCTTAGGGCCAGGGTATTTACGAGACCGCCTGCTGTCACCGATAACCTCCCACCGGCCAATATGCTCTCACAGAGAGGGCCTCCTCAGGGTGCCGTCGGTCAAGCAATGCCGGCTGGCGGCCCCCAGGGGGAGAGCCTTCTCAGTGGGGGCACCCGCCCTGTGGAATGGGCTACCTTCTGGAATACGACTGATCCCGACCTCCAGACCTTCCGTAAAGCCCTGAAGACATATTTATTCCATCAAGCTGGCCTAGCCTAAATAGTTTTTTTAATGGGATTTTAACTTTATAAGATTTGGGGTTTTAAATTGGGAGGCCGATTGATTTAATGTATTTTTAATTATCTTAACTTTTGTATTAGTATGTATTTTTAATTTTGGCTGTTCACCGCCCTGAGTCCCATTGGGGAGAAGGGCGGTATACAAATTAAATAAATAAATAAATAAAGTTATGATGTAACCTTAGAGAGAGTAAAATATAAATGCACTTATATACTACTGTCAAAAAGATTGGAAGCTGCTTCTTTATAATCTTTCTTTTAGTTTAGTTTTCTATTTTCTTACTTATTCACCATTCTTTACTTTGTTTTTTAATATTTGTATTGCTTTTAACTTGTTGAAATTTCATACACACACATACGTAAATACACACAAACACATCACACATGAAATTTTAACAATTAAATATAATAATAATAATAATAATAATAATAATAATAATAATAATAATATTTTTAAAAAGGCAGGACATAGAAACTCAAAATTTAAGCTGAGAACAAACATATATAAAGGATAGGATGGCAGTTTGTTGGTAGACCAAGAGCCTCTATTTTAATGGTTTAGAATAAATACCTTTAATCTTGTTTTTGTTTTGCAATGCAAAACAGAGTTTAAGCACTGTACAGGTATCCTTGACTTATGAAATTACAACAGTGCTGACTGAAGGGACATATTACCTGCTGCCTAAACTTGAGCCATTGCAGCACCTCTATAGTCATATAATTGTTGAAATCTGGACTCGTGGCAACCTGTTTGCACTTATGATGGGTTGCCAAGCCCTTTGCGATCATGTAATAACCATTTACAATCTTCCTTGCTTGTTTCCTCAGAAAGTGTAAGGCCCGAAAGACCAGGTCCACAAATGAAGGTTCAATTTAACTGATTTATTGCTAAAAGGCTAAGCACAGGAATCTTCAGTCAGCCCTTGGTTATGGTTAGATAAGGGTCAATGGCAATCAAGAGGAAGCTGGACTTAATTAGTTTATGGCTTTTTATATATTATATAATGATTCTAGGCAGAATCCTAGAATCTTCTTCATTCTTTGCCTTGGCTTTGCCACTCCTTCAGTAGGAAAGTCGAAAGCCACTGCTACAGGGCTTCCTCTGGTTCCTGGGGGCTGGTTGAAAAAGGTCTATTTCAATCCATTTTGGACCTTTTTCAGCCAGCCTCTGAGGGGGCGGGGAAGCTTTTCTCTGTTTCAGAAACATTTGATTTGCTGGAAAGTGAGCAAAGGTTAATGAATGATGAAACCATGAGACAAGTTGCCCATTTTTATATGAAAAATTGGGTCCTTACCTACAGGACACACACTGTTGCTGTGCAGAATTATTCAAAGAAGCATAGAGCTGGAAGGGACCTTAGAGGTCTTCTAGTCCAAGATGTATACAGAACAGCCTCAATAGAGTTCAGACTATTTTGACTTGCATTCCTTATAGGTCAGTGATGGTTAACTTTTTTGGCACCAAGTGTCAAAACTGGAGTATGCGTGCGGCGGCCAGCTGCACTTCCGGGTTCTGTCGCACACATGCACCAGACACCTGGTTTGGTGCATATGCGCACTGGCCAGCTACAGTTCTGGGTTTCATCATGCAAAGACCAGCTGGGTGGCACACATGCATGTGCCAGAACCCAGAAGATAGCAGCTGTCCGGCGCGCATGTGCATGATGGAACCTGAAAGAGCAGCTGGCGTCCGCGTGCGTGCCCACAGAGAGGGCTCTATGTGCCACCTGTGGCACACATGCCATAGGTTCACCATCATGGTTATAGGTTATTGGAAGTGAAATTTAGTATGCAACTATTATGTATTAAATAAAGCAAATAGTTAAAAATTAAAATTTGGCAATGCTAATTTTGATAAGCGAGTTAGGTATATTTCTTTTGTTTCTTTTCCAGATGGCATTTTCCAGAGTCCAGATTTTCCAGATGGCAAAGTATTTTAGTAAAAACTTCCTGAGGACTTCTATCACTTTTTTATCAGTTTATTGCCTTTTTCTCTATATCTTTGCTTAGCTCAGCAATAATGCAAGGCATACAGTAATATAGTAATAAATAATAGGATGATAGCAGCTTGGGGAACTGTTAATAAAACTGGTGGGTTCTACACCTGGAAGTGAATGACCTTGCATTGTTTCTTTTTTAATGTGTGTAGGATAGGTAGAAGAGAAATCTCTAATTTCATAGATGGAAAATGGACAGAAGAGTAGGAGAGTCTTTATTTTCATTTCTGTTTTAAATAAGGGTGCTCTTGCAGCATGTCTCTTGAGTTCTTGTTTCGATGCCTTCAGGAGTCCTGCGATGTAAATGAGCATTAGAATTTGTCAGTTTAATAGAGGTTATCAGACTATAATTGAATCAACATAATCAGATAATTGTGGCTTATATCAAGAGTTGTCATCAAGTAACATGCTACAAGAATTAACGTTCCACTAATCTTAGTAATGTGATAAAAGACCTTAAAAATCAATTCTTGGGAACCCTAAATATTTACTTTTGTATAAACAACTTCTATGCATTATCTGCTGATTCATTGCCCTAGCCTTGGTTCCAGTTGGTCTAGGGCTAAAGACAAATAATCCTGTTACATATCTACATTAGGTTTGATGAGAATAATCAAACAATTCTAGATTAAGATTAATCAAAATTCCCTAACTGAAAAGAGATACAGAACAATTATTAATCCAGAGATACAATTCCTTGAGCATTTGGAAATTTTTTGAAGCGTAGAACTAAAATGTGCTTCTAGTAGTAATTTTTTTGAGGGGGGAATCTTAGCTTTTGCAAATTTATTTGAGGACATTTGAAGGTTTCCATTAATATTTAAAAATTATGCAGTTATATGCTACATTATATTGCATTATGTTTACAATATTCCGTACTACAGATGCAAAATGAATACACAAGAATCTCTGATATATGCTGTTATACAGTATGTACTAATTAAAATGCTTCTTTTGTCTCCATTATGTCCTTAAGCTAAACTACAAGTTGTAAACACACACATATCTAAAATTTTAATGTATTTGTATCGCTAGAAATGAAGAGTGTGTATATAACAAAGTTGAAATACTTTCAAATTAAGAAGATTTAATCTTGAAAAATTATCTGAAAACTAGTGGCAAGCAGCACTTGAAAATTAGAGAATCTATTCTCAACTGATTGAACAAGCATTTCAATTGCCAGTTTTGGCTGACTTTAAATGGACCAGCTGCCTGTGTCAGCAGCATAGGGTTACCAGGGTAACGGTGGCTGTTCAAAGAAGAATGTAGCTGAGCGGGCAAGTTTTTGATCTGTAAGTTGAGGGAAAGAATTTGATGTGATCATCCATTAGCTCTTCTACAGTAATCACACACATTCAAGTACTAAACACTATATTAGTGGTGTGTAGTAGCCTATAATTCTGTTGCGTTTGTATGAGGATTTTAGTTACTTCATTTTTAGAAGCTAAAGAGTTTATAATAAGCAATTCTACATTTTTAGTTTTAAGGCACAGTAGTGAGACACTGCTATATTCAGTATCTAACTGTAGCATTTAATTTGCAGTTGCAGGGATAAAATACCTCTCCAACTTTGGGTTTCATAATTTGCCCTCTTTCAGTAAGAACATTCAGAACTGTTTTCAGGGAAAATAATCTACCTACCCTCTGAACTGTAGATACTTATCTTTGTACTGTTAATATTATTGGCTATTCATTTTACCTTTCATGTTATTTGATTAACTGAAACAATAATTCCAATTTGCAAAAAGGCAACATTTTCTTCTCTTCTCTACCAGGAAAAGGTAGACAGGATTTAGACCACACATGGACAACCTATTGGTCTTCACATGCCCTCAGAGACTTTGAATATGCCTTGCCATGAATGCCGAACCCCTGAATCCATCTCTAAACTATTATGCTATTTAGAAAATTGTGAGAGGGGACTAGGATAATGCCTGGGTAAACAATATACAGGAATGACCTTCCTCTTCACAGTTCATACGGAATTTGGAAGCTGTTAATCTGTAAAGATATAGGGGATTTTTCATAACCCATTAAATCTTTTCAGCTAGTTGATGTTGATCTGAGCTCATTATTGTTTCTATTTTCCTGTCCTATGCAACTTCTTACATAGTTAGTGACTTCTGCCGGAAAGACATCCTAATGTGATATTCTCAGAAGTCTTTTCCAACAACGAAGTTCAAAAGTGGCAATATTTTTTCTGTTTCTTCACAGTCCAACTTTCACTTCCATAGACTGACATGGGGAAAACCATTGAATGATTCTGATCTGTGTAGGTATTGACACATCCTGACATCTTAATATTTTTTTCCAAGGCCTTCATTTCTATTCTAGCAAGTACTAGTGTGTGGAATATTAGTGATTGCTTCTTCCTGTATTGTTCACAGTCAATTCTAAAAGGCAGGAGCTGTCCACCAGTTCAATGTATTTATTGTCAGGTCTATGATTTCTTGTATTTAGTACCCATTGCAATTAGTTTCGCCTTCTTTATATTTACTTTTAATTCCATATTTCACTGTGCTCCTTGACTTTCATTAATAGAATTTCCATGTCATCTGCATTTTCAGTTCTCAGCATAATGCAGATGTTTCTTCTCCAAGTTTAAAACCACATTCATTTTCCAATCTAGCTTATCTCAATATATATTCAGCCTACAGGTTGAATAAGTAAAGAATATACAGCTTTGTCTCATTCCTTTGCTGACTTGGAGCCTGTCTGTTTTGTTATCTTCTGTTCAGATTAAGGCATTTGTACTAAATTTGCATGAAGACTATGAAATATATTGGGAAATCACATGTTATACTAATCCAAAATTATTTCTGGGATCAAATATCATGGAAAAACATTTTTTCTCCATTCAATCGTGTCTGATTCTCAGAGACTGCCTGGACAGGACCCTGCAGTTTTCTTGGCAAAGTGGTTTGCTATTGGTCCTAGCTAGGTTTGAGAGAAAGTAACTTGTTCAAGGTCACCCAACTGGCTTTTTACCCAAGGTGGGACTAGAATTTGTGGTCCTCCAATTTGTAGCCTGATTCTTAATCACTATACCAAATCAGCTATTTAGTATAAGTTCCTTCAAACATAAACATAAAATATAAATATGTTTTTTTCAAACTTGTTTCCCCCCCCAAAACTTAAACCATGCCTAATTTATGACAGTGATTATGTACATGCAATATGCTAGGTCAAAGTTATATTAAACAAAGCTATATTAGAGTTTAGCATAATACATGAATCTAGTCTCTGTTTGCTTGCACTTACTGTGACTCATCTTTTAGGTTTGAAAAGGGAGAAATATAGCCAGTTATAATGGAAGAGTGGAGAGATGATATTTTAAATAACACTAGTACTGTAGCTTGAATTTATCTAAAAGAGAAGGAAATGGTATTGGAAAACCAATCTTACCAAAGATTAGATTGCAACTAGTTCATGCGAGGAAGACTAAATTAACAGCAATTTGAAGGTTCTGGACAGGAAGGCAGTTGGTAATTAATACCTTCAAACATAATAAACTCGTAAGAAATAAATGGTTCTTTAAATATGCTGAATAAAAAGATACTTGGGAATAAAAGGTGATAGGTATCATAAACTGGAAGATTTTAAATAGTTTTTTTTTCAAATTTAATGGACTAATGCTCTTAAGGGCTATATGTAGTTTTAAAAAAATAAATGATAATAGGTACCAACCTGTTTTTGCAAGTTTGACTATGCTGGAATGATGCAGGAAGTGTGAAAAATAGTTGAATAATTATTTGAATAATTTCTGTACTTTGTTGTATCTGCAACAGGACTGCCACCTTGCTAGCCATGCTTTGCTTGCTGCCATTCTGCTACATGCAGTGGGGGGAAGGAACTGTGGGGTGGGAAGGGGAGAGAGGAATCAAAATTAAGCATCTTGCTGTCCCATGAGAACTGCTGGCAGTTCCAAGGTCACACTATGGAATGCAGCACCATCCAGCCTGCAAAGACGGACTGTTATCCAAACAATTTGTTTGAATCCAGTTGGAGACCTAAAGATAACCATTGGGGAAGGTTATGTTTTGGATGCGAAAATCTCAGATCTGACTTTGAATCTTTGTAACCACTTGGCTTTAGTGAAGTGTACTTTCGCTTAGAATGGATTTGAGAGTCTTTCTTTTCTAATTGACCATGTTGGGACGATTGACACAGAGCTTCTAATATTTGATGAAGTTATGAATTATGAAAAAGATTTCAGAAAGATTTTGACTTTATCATGTGTGATACGCTGTTGTTTCATGATTTCACCTTTCTTCCTTCAAAATGTTGAACTGCTTTTTTTACAAATGGGCAAATTCATTCAAACCTCCTTTTTGACAACTCTTTCAGGATTATACTAAGGTGTTGGGGGAAGTAGTCTTCGCTTTTCTGAGCCTTTTATTGTTGTGGTATTTGAAGAATGTTTTCATAAGGTTCCAAACTAAATGTAGTCTCTTTCATGTTCTGAAAACAAGCAGCTGTAGCATTCTGTTATAAAACTTAACAAAAAAAATCTGTATAAAAATAAAAAATATTTCATGCTACTTTTAAGCCCGTCTTTATAACTTTAGATATTAAAAACATAATACTTGAATTTAATATATTTCTCTCCTGCCCCCTTGATACTGATATCGACAGATTTTTCTAATGCAAGAAGTTTGATGTTTAAAAACATATAATTTCATTTCTATTTCTCCAATCTGGTTCAGCAGGATGGGCATGCATTGGCTAAGGAGTACTGGTTGACAAGGGCCAAGAGTCCACTGTAACAGCCACCATATGGAAATTAGACCTTGACGCTGCAGTCTTTTTGTAGACCAGTAAAGACCAGGTACTGTGCCCAGGCCTGAGACCCTGAGTGTGTGAAAGAGCCTGTCTCCTGGCTATATTAACACTGCTGACTGTTGTTTTTCTCAGCTGCTATACATTATAATTTTTTAATTCAAAATATAATTTTTTTATACTTTTTGTTATTGTTCACTGCTGAGATAGGCAGATTTTCAAACTGATTAAATAAATAGAATTTAAATTTGCTACTTAAATACTAGAATCTAGGTATTAATCCACACAAGTATTAGAACCCAGTCAGATTTTATACATCATGATCAAAAGCTAAAATGTGGTTTAGTGAGAGATGGCTAGATGTACAAAGATAGTTTTCTTAAGTCAAACCTATATTGTGGTTTGCTGTTCATTGTCTAAACCAGGGGTGTCAAACATGATTTCATTGAGGGCTGCATCAGGGTTGTATTTGACCTTGGGGGGCCGGGTGGCATGGCTAGGGTGGGCATGGCCAGCTTGATGCCACTCATGTCAGGGGCACCTGTGGTGGCACAAGTGCTCTGCAAGTGAAAACAGAGCTCAGGAGGGCTGCATTCAGCCCTCCTGAGCTCCATTTTCACTGGCAGAGGCCTCGCGGGCTGGTCCTTCGCTGTTTCCAGGGTGGCCCCGCAGGCTAGATCTAAACACCTCATGGACAGTATCCAGCCCGCGGGCCTTGAGTTTGATATCCCTGTTCTAAACTATTATTACTGAATTGTTTTTCCATTCCTTTTATAGTTGTCCTAAGTTACCAACAGGCAAATCTGCTGCTAAGCAACATGGTTGTAAAGTGAAACTTCACATGACCACACCCAACTTACAGCATCAGTTCTGAATGCAGACATTAAGCAAATCATCATAGTCATTCAGTGTAATGTCACATGACCACGACTTGTGACTTCTTGCTGGCTTCCCCTTTGATTTTTGTGCTTGTTGGAAGCTGACTGTGAAGCTCACAAATGATGATCACATGACTGTGAGACTCTTTGATCATTGTAAATGTGCACTGGTTATTAAGTACCCAAATTTTGACCACAAGGCCACTGGGATGCTGTGATAGCCACAGATGGAAGGACTTATCATAAATCTCCTTTTTCAGCGTCATTATAACTTGGAATGGTTGCTGAATGAGCAGTTGGTAAGCAAAGATTGTCTGTACATTGAATATTTGAGGATTTTGAGTTATTTTCTTCATTAAATTACAGAACAAAATCTTTACTGCCCACACAAGAGAAACTGTCATAAGGTAGTTGATCAGTTTTTCCATTCTTACATTTCTCAGCCATAAACTTGACTATGTTCCAGCTTTTTAGACCTGTTTTATTGCAAATGATATTTTCATATATTTCACTATCCAAAGTGTGTTAGATGTTATAGATTCAAAAGTATTAATGTCTATTTTTAATGTAATTTAAGTACAATATAAGCTACTACACATGATTTAATAAACTAGGCTGAGGAAAGCAACATGGAGCTCTCTAATGTTGAACTACAACCCATTAGCCAATATAGTAGAAGGTACAGGATGACAGAAATTGCAGTCCAACATCTTGAGGGATGAGTGTTGACCGCTGTAGCAGAATGTACAGGAATCAACACTACATACCTAGCTTTTAATAGCATGGCATGTTGATTGTGCAGTGCTATTTACTATACAAAAGTCAACATTGCTGGATGCAAAATATCTATAACTTTTCTTATATATGCTCTATTATCAGACAAGAGCCGTGGTGGTGCAGTGGTTAGAATACAGTATTGCAGGCTAATTCTGCCAACTGCCAGCAGTTCTATCATTACCAGCTCAAAGTTGACTCAGCCTTCCATCTTTCCGAGGTCGGTAGAATGAGGACCCAGATTGTTGGGGGCAAGGTGCTGTAAACCATTTAGAGAGGGCTGTAAAAGATCATTATTGACGAAACCAAAATGGCGGCTCCGCAGTGAACCCTGAGCTTAGGGAGATGATGTTTGGCATTTTCAGGGGTGTTGGGGGTCAGTTAACCATCTTCTGACCCCCTCCCAGTGAGCCGAGGTGCTGCCGGCTTGATAGAGCCGTGGATGGAGCCCAAGAAACAGCTGACTGTCAGGGAGGAGGTTAAAGGATGGCACAGAGAACAATCGGGCCTGATTGTTGGGGCCTAGGCGGCCGTCATGACAACATTGATGCTGGCAGGAGTACCGGGGCAGCTAGAGAACCACGGTTCGGAGGCAGACTTGGGCTTCATGGGCGGCAGCGCGGAGGCAGCGGCAATGGCTACGGCGGCGGAGGTGACTGCAGTGGCGAAGGCATTGGCGCTGGGGGCGGCGAGGGCGGCGGCAGTACCTGGAGGCTTGGCTGCAAAGACGCCCCCGTTGCTGGTGAAGAAGAGGGCAGCATTACAAATGTTAGGATCCCTTAGTTTTTGAGGGATTTGGACACTTCCCCCTTTTTCTGAAGCATGAGAGGGGGCTTAACAACTTAATGGGCTGAATGGCCTGAAGATCAAGGTTATGGGGAAGGGACTGAGAATTGTTAGCTGGGGGATGACGGTTGGTCTCTCCCTTGACTGTTCCTCCCCCCCTTATTAGACTTAGGCCTAATATGGCCACTCAGCATAAATTTACAGCTTTTGATTGATCTGCAGCCTTATTTGACTATTATTTGACCATCTTGTCCTCCCTGGGCTACCCAGATTATTCAATCATTTATTCCATCCTATGACTACACCTTGCTTTTTTCTGAACTAAGCCCGGCTATCGCTGGTGTCAGGACGGGAGGAGGCACAGACACCGAGAGTCTTGGAGTATGGTGGGACGGACCATCTTCTCATTTGACCTTATGACTCTGGTTTGGTCACCATGAGAGGGTGGCCTTTGAGACTTTCTCCCACCATTGAATAGACTTATTATAATCACAAGACTTCCCATCGTCGTGAGAGGGCAATGTTGTTCCGATGTTCTGATGTTTTTAACATATTGTCTTCTCTTTAACATCTTTTCCTCCCTTATTTAATCTACCTGTTTTTAACCATCTCTAACACCCTTTAGTAGAAAATGATCCTTCACCACTCTCAGCTCATTGCTATTCTTTAATGTATTCAACTGCGGAACTCCTTGCACTGCGAGACTCCCCCCTCTCACAGGTTTCGCCCTCTCAACTATCGAGGGCTGCCCTTGATGACGGGTTTTGGAACCCTGAGAGGTGGTACACTAAAAAACGGAAGCTCTGGGGTTTTTTAAATAGATTTTTAGATCCAATTTTAAGGGGATCCGGGAGGAGGGTGGTTTTTAATAACAAAAATGAGACTGGGGGGTCTCTTAAGGATCAGCAGCCATGCCATTCTGACAGTCCCGGTGGGTTGGGTGGGGGTTGGGAGTCGTAGGGGATGCTCGGAAGAGGGTAGGACATTCTATACCTGTGATGGTGGGAAGGGGCAGAAGAAATCGAAGTAAGGTTGGGAAGCATCACACCAGATGCATTCAGATGGTGGCTTGCTCCCATACCTTCTGCTCACCCTGCATTCCTGGGGATATGAGAGCGAGGGACCCTGGTCTTCGTCTGGTATATCTGATCCGTGATGAATAAGGCCCTCCTCATACGAGATCTTATTGATGAGGAGGGTGCGGACCTGGCCTGTATCACAGAGACCTGGTTGGGGCAAGAGGGGGGAATCCCTCTCTCTGATTTATGCCTCCCAGGCTTTCGTGTCCTGCACCAGCCGCGACACCAGGGAAGGGGCAGGGGGGGTGGCAGTGGTTGTTAGAGAAAGTCTGAGTCCTAAGGAGGTCACTTTCCCTCAGATAGGCAGGTGTGAGTCTCTTCTATTGAAGTGGGACCCTGGAGTTCAGTCGGGCTTGTTGGTTACATACCTATCTCCCAGCTATGTTGCCACAGCCCTGCCCGCACTGCTCGATGTCTTGACTGAAGTGGCACTCGAACTCCCCACTAGTTGTGGGAGATTTTAATCTGCCTTCGATTGGTGAGTCATCTGAGACAGTCTGGGAGTTCATGGCCTCCATGACAGCCATGGACCTGACTCAGGTTATTCAGGGCCCAACTCATAGGGGAGGACACACACTCAACCTGGTTTTTCTCTCTGGGCAGTGGATAATGATCATGGTAAGGGGGAACGTTCCATCACTCCCCGGTCATGGACTGACCATTCCCTCCTTAAACTGGACTTTCAATCTGCCAACCCTTGCCGCTGGGAGACGGGACCCATAAAATGGTTCTGCCCCAGGCGCCTGATGGACCCAGAAAAGTTCTTGAAGGAGCTTGGGACATTCCCCACCTCTCAATCCTGCGATTCAGCTGAGGCTCTGGTGGCATCCTGGGAACAGGTGGCTACCAACGCCTTGGACAGAATTGCACCTTTGCGGCCTCTAACCTGACGCAGATCCTGGATCGCCCCTTGGTTTTCCATGGAGATCCGGGAAATAAAACGTCAGAAAAGACTTGGAGGTCTTCCCGATCTGAATCTGACCGAACACAGTTAAGAATCCATATTAGGTCTTATCTAGTGGCGATGGAAGCGATGAAATGAGATTACTTCGCCGCCCTTATTGCATCTGCAGAAAACCACCCAGCGGCCCTGTTTCGTGTGACCCGCTCCCTCCTCAATCAGGGAGCAAGGGAAGACCCTTTACAGGGCAGAACTGAGGATTTTGTACAATTTCTGCATGATAAAATCGCTCAGATCCGGATCAGATTGGGCAGAATCCAACCGGGAGACTAGGGTGGGTCTTGAGAATAATATCTGGATTGAGTTTGACCCTGTTTCTGTCAAGGAAGTGGACAGGATTATGGGCAAATTTAGTTCCTCCACTTGCTTATTGGACCCCTGTCCCTCCTGGTTGGTTTCAGCTGCCAGGGAGGTGACAAGAGACTGGATCCAGGCAATTGTCAATGCTTCGTTGAGGGAGGGGAACTTCCCCGCCTCTCTTAAGGAGGCGGTGGTTCGACCTCTCCTCAAGAAGCCTTCCCTGGATCCAGACTCACTTAATAACTATCGTCCCGTCTCCAACCTTCGCTTCATTGGGAAGGTTGTTGAGACTGTAGTGGCGCAACAACTCCCACAATTCCTGGAGGAAACGGAATACCTTGACCCGTACCAATCGGACTTCCGACACGGACACAGCACAGAAACCGCATTGGTCGCTCTGGTGAATGATCTGTGGCAGGCTCGGGATGGTGGTTGTTCCTCCATCCTGGTCCTACTTGACCTCTCAGCGGCTTTTGATACCATCGACCATGATATCCTATAGCGACATGTGGGGTTGGGGGTGGGAGGCACTGTCTTACAGTGGTTCTCCTCCTATCTCTTGGGTTGCTTTCAGTTTGTATGGGCGGGAGGGCAGAGGTCCACCCCGAGGCCCCTAAATTGTGGGATGCCTCGGGTCAGTTCTCTTCCCCCTACTCTTTAACATCTATATGAAGCCACTGGGTAAGATAATTCATGGCTTTGGGGTGAGATATCATCAATATGCTGATGATACCCAATTATACATCTCCAACTCAGACCACCCCAGAGATACCCTTTCTGTGATGTCCCGTTGCCTGGAGGCGGTACAGGCCTGGAACGGGCAGAAACAGACTCAAACTCAATCCCTCCAAGACTGAATGGCTTTGGATGCCGGCATCTCGGGTTTCAGAGGCCCTGTCCCTTTTGATGGATGGGGAAAAACTTGCCCCCGTTGATAGGGCTCGCAACTTGGGTGTCCTCCTGGATGCTCGGCTGTCCCTAGAAGACCATTTAACAGCCATGACCAGGGCGGCCTTCGCACAGTTTGCCTGGTGCACCAGTTGCGCCCTTTCCTGGACCGAGATGACCTTCGCACAGTCACTCATGCCCTGGTTACTTCCCGCTTGGATTACTGCAATTCCCTCTACATGGGCCTGCCCCTGAGATGCACCCGGAGACTCCAGCTGATCCAGAATGCAGCTGCACGGGTTGTTACGGGAGCCCCTCGTTACTCGCATATAAAACCCCTCCTGCATGAGCTGCACTGGTTACCAGTGGTTCTCCGGGTCTGCTTCAAGGTGCTGGTTCTCACCTATAAGGCCCTACATGACTTAGGTCTGGGATATTTGCAGGATCTTCTCCTGCCTGCCTCTCACCATCCTGTTCGCTCACATAGGGCCGCTCTCCTCAGGATTCCGACGGTGAGCCAATGTCGTCTAGCGGTGCCCAGGGGTAGGGCGTTCTCTGTGGGTGCTCCCACCCTCTGGAATGAGTTACCTACTGAGCTCTGGACGGCTCCTGATCTCCACTCCTTCCATTGGGACCTGAAGACTTGGCTGTTCAAGCAAATAGGCTGACTCTGATTCCGGGTTTTATTATTTATTATTAATTAGTTATTTGGTTTAAAATGGGATTTTATTGTACATGTTTCTTAATTTATGTTCGCCGCCCTGAGTCCTTCGGGAGAAGGGCGGCATATAAATACATGTAATAAATGAATGAATGAATGAATGAATGAATGAATGAATGAATGCATGGTGAAGCGGTATACAAGTCTAAGTGCTATTGCTATTAAAATAGATGTGCAAAAGTTATCATCTAACATACTTCAACATAAGACACTTCCAGTGGAGTGTCTTCTATTGTACACTGAATTTTAAAAGTAGTTTTTTTGTTATATATAAAAAAGAAACATATACCGTATAGTAGCTGTTTATTGGGAATAATTAGTAATGGTTCAGAAGAGAATAGTAACCACTGTTTTGTTTTAGAGACAGTTTTTTATTTAAAGCTGTTGTCTTAATTCATTTCACAGTTTGTTCAAACTTTCATTTATAGGTTCAGCAACTATCTGGAAAGAAAACACAATGTTTTGAAGTATGAAAGGATTATTGCTGCTATACCAAAGGCTACGAATATTAATGGCCAAATCTAGGTGAGTATATCTACTTTCAGTCAGATATTTCTCTACTAGAATCTGAAATCATCTTGTATATGAATTATAAGGTATATAGTTGTTACTATATTTCCTGTTCTGTAAGTAGATGAAATGTAAGTAACTTACCCCAAGATAACAGAGTTTTTATTGTGATTTTTAATTAGCTGAAAATACAAATTGTGGTTTTCCAGCTTTTATTTTCCTGCTCAAGTAACTTTTGTGGCAAGTAAGTACCTTTGCCAGTTTACTAATGTGTTCTAGCTATAACCTTTTTTTAGAAAGCGATTCTCCCATTACCTTTCTGGCAGAACATGTATATCTTAACATTTCTCCACCCTTTCCCCAACTTTAGAAAACATTCTGTCAAGGTATACACATTGATCTATTTGCTCTAATTTTTCATTATTTGTGTAAAACCTGCTGTCAGGATTCCAAGTAATACCCCCCAACAGAAGAAGAGAAGAGTCAGAGGCTTGAAGTTCCTCAAAATTCCATTTTATTAGAGATGTCATATTGGCACATATGGGGAAACCCAAATCTGAAAGTTTCCAGGGTTTCCCCACCCAAAGGAAAGTCCAAGTCCCTGCCCAGCACCCACATGTCCATCATATGGTCCAATCAAAACATCCGAATATACCTCCCAGTCACACCCCTCCAGGTGCAGGGCAAAAAGTCCTTGACTCTCTGAGAAAGGAATGTTATTATGACTATATATCACCCCTGCTCCATACAATCCCCCTCCCAGTTTCCCATAGCAGTAAATGTGGCAGGCCTGAAGGCTAATGCAAAAGATGGCTTCTAGGCCTGACACCTGCAGCATTTGCTTTACTGTTCCATTTTAAGATCTGTACTCCTTGCTGCATCAAGTACTCTAACATTTGCTGCAAACCATTCAGCTTCATTAAATTCTGCTCAGCATTTTTCTAAGGGAGCAAGGGGCCAGTGGTCATGAGAGGGTTAACTGCTGTATCTGGGCAGATCGAGTCAGACTGTTAAGAAACTCCTCCTCCTTGCTGTGTCACCCAGCTTTCTGACTCAATCTGCTCCAGATCAGACGCACCCTCATGAGCTCTGCCTTTGGCTGTTTTTCTAATCTGTTTTTTTATAATCCTAGTTATTGGACATTTTAAATTTAACTGTTCTATTGATTAATTGGCTATTTTAAATTTTTTTGGGGTGAGGTGCAGCAGCGTGAAGGGCTTTGGCCCGAGACCGCTGCAGACCGCTCGCGGTCGACGGGATTGAGGCATTTCAGCTTAGCTTCTCCCCTCTGCAGCGTGAAGGGCTCACGTCCGAGCCCGCTGCAGGAGACTCCTCTGCTGAGTCACAGGCTCCTTGTATCCGGCGGCGGCTCTTTGCATACAGCGATTCAACAGGCGGCTTCCTCTGTGCCGAGAGCTTATCCTAGGCGGCCTCAATTCCGGCAAGCCTCTGCTTCTCCTTGCCGACGGCACCTCATTTCTTTCCCCAATGCCAGCGCCGCTGCCGCCAGCGCCGCTGATTGCTCGAAGAGCACAAGCGGCTATAGAACTTACGGGCCGATCGCGCCTTGTTCAGGCCGCCCACGTGGACCTGCGCCGCAGCCGCGGTGACCAGGAGACCCTTGCTGACATGTTCATGGGGGTTTTTCCCCACACACGCAACGTCGGAGGATCGCACCGCTTGCGGTAGGAAGGGACGCTGCGCTGTGGGGGAGCGGCTGCCATTTCCCTATCTAGGGGCAGCCATTTTAAGTCCTCCACTATTAGGGCCAACGAATTCGAGGCGCAGGATGGCATCACACAATGCCAAGGCACCTAAGCGCCAGGCATCAGAAGAGCCTATTCCGGGTCCTTCCTCCACAGCCTCAGCCACAGCAAAAAAATCAAAAAAGGCATCTTCCTCTAAGGAGGATAGGGCGGCAGCAGCAAGGGCCAGAGAAGAACAGCGGCTCCATCTGGCCATTGAGAGGTCAATTCAAAAGGCGCTTGGACAGACCTCCATTCGAGAGATTTCCTCTCCTCCTGCCCAAGGGGCCCCGGGACTGGGTTTGGCACCTCCATCCCCTCCAGCGCCTCAGCCGCTTCCAACTTCCACTCCCCCGGATGAGACTGATGTTTCCATCCCTCCTAATCATCCCCTATCTCCAGATGGGGTTGAATTGGTCCCGCCCGTTCAAGGGGTCGTCAGGGAGGCTCTCTTTGGCTCCGGGTCGGAAATCACCCCTCCCAGGGTGGCCAACCCGATCTCCTCCCCGCCCACTGTCCACCCCTCCTCGCAGACTCCTCCGGGAGGAGATGCTTCATCAGCCCCCAATATTCCACCGCATTTGATTGCTTATATTCAGGCGGCTATTCAAACTGAGTTGCATCGCCGGACCTCTTCCTGGGCGTCAGGCTCCCTTGACTCTCATATTGACGAGGAGGCTTCTCAACGGGGCAAAGCACAGGTTCTAGCTGGGGTCGCTCCATCTGCTGCCCATTCCGCGGTCACTCACTCCTTAGTGGGTGACGACATTCGGGATGGCGATCTCTCGGATGATGAGGACCTGCTGAGGGACCAGCCATCATTTGTCGGTTTATTTAAGCCCCAACTATTCAGATCCCTTTTGCACAAAGCTAAGCTTACTACGGGATTGGGGTCCTCGCCCCCGGCTACATCCCAGGGGGCATACCCAGTTCTGGTACGGCAGTGCCCCTC
Source organism: Ptyas mucosa (assembly GCA_012654045.1). Taxonomy (NCBI): domain Eukaryota; kingdom Metazoa; phylum Chordata; class Lepidosauria; order Squamata; family Colubridae; genus Ptyas; species Ptyas mucosa. Next base: position 22,948,407 of record WNWU01013802.1, on the reverse strand, counting down.
TTTGAAGAACCCCTAGTGGAAACTGAAGAAATCCCTGGCCCAAAGTTGTTCAGGGAGGTTTTGAGGAAACAGTGGTCCTCTCCATCAACAGGGCCTAATCCCACCCAGCTAGACGGACGTCTATACAACCTAGCCCTGGAGTTGACTAATCTCCTCCAGATACCCGTTGTGGATCCTCCGGTGGCCACCCTGTCTTCAGCCTCTAATTTGGCTGGTCCCCCAGAGGACAACCTCCGTCTGGAGGACAAAAGACTGGAACAGTCGTTAGTCAAGGCACATCAAGCCTCAGCCTGGGCAGCTAAATCTGCCCTAGCTTCCTCCTTCTTTAGTAGAGCAGCTATATTATGGCTCCGCCAGATGCAGGATAGGCTCCCGGTGGCGGACACTAGGTCCCACCAGGACCTCAATAAGATCTTGGCCGCTCTGGAGTTCTCCGCGGATGCAACCCTTAATTCTTCTCGCTTTGCGGCAAAGGCGATTGGTTCCACCGTTTCCTCTCGCCGGCTTTTATGACTCCGAAATTGGCAGGCTGACGCCAAGTCAAAATGGCACTTGGCCTCCTCAGCCTTCGATGGCCCATCCTTGTTTGGGGCCCCATTGGAACCCTTGCTTATTGAAACGAAGGACAAGAAGCATATCCTTCCTAACGTGTCCAGGCGATCTGACCACCGGGGCTCCGGAGGCCAGTATCGTTCCTTTCGTCCCTTCGAATCCCCCTTCTCAGGGAACTGACCTCACAGGGCCTTCCCGTCCCGTTTCCGTCCGCCTGACCACCAGGGCTCCTTCTCCCACAGGGGCAATTCTAGGCGTCCCTTCTGGGGAGGCCGCGGTCGGCCTTACCGCAGGTCATGGTAACTGCACGTCCGGCCTTCCCATTGGAGGCCGCCTGGCTCTCTTTGCCAGCCAATGGGAAGCTACCACATAGGACGCTTGGGTCCGGGAGATGGTCAGGTGGGGCCTCTCCTTGGAATTCCTCTCCAACCCTCCCGACCGATTTCTCCGGTGCCCCCTTGCTCGGGACCGGCAGAAACGGCTCCTGATGGACGAGGCTATCATTCATCTCTAAGATATTCGGGCCATTGAGCCTGTTCCACAGGAGCAGCACGAACACGGCTTTTATTCCCGCCTGTTCGTCGTTCAGAAATCCTCGGGGGGCTGGAGAGCCATTCTTGACCTCAAGTCTTTGAACCGCTGGATCTCCTACCGGCGGTTCAAGATGCAGTCCCTCCAATCCATCCTGGAGGTATCAGAGTGGGGGACTTCCTCTTATCTATTGACTTGACAGAAGCATATTTGCATGTTCCCATCCATCCGGCCTATGCCAAATTTCTCCGGTTTTGTTATGTGGGTCGGCACTACCAGTATCGCGCCCTACCATTCGGCTTATCCTCGGCTCCCCGAGTTTTTACCAAATTAATGGCTGCTATTGCAGCCCACCTCCGAGCTCTGCCAGTCCGTATCCAATGCTACCTGGATGACCTCCTTATCCAGTCGAGTTCGGAGGCTCAGGCGCTTCAGGATCTGGACTCCACCATCCAGGTCCTGATGGCTCACGGTTTCTTGATAAACAGGGAAAAGAGCCATCTGGTTCCAGCCACCTGCATCCAACACCTCGGGGCTGTCATAGATACGGTTGAGTCGAGGGTCTATCTTTCCGAGGAACGTCTGGCCAGTTTGCGGTCTCTGGTCAGGGCTGTCGCTCAGAGAACCTCGGTTCCCCTGGCGACCCTTTCTCAACTCCTGGGAAAGATGGTGTCATGCATCGGCATCGTACCGTGGGCCCGTCTCCACTGCAGGACCCTGCAGTGGTTTCTCCTCCCATATCAACGGTCTCGTGTTTTGGCCTCCAACCAAATTGTTCGCCTTAATCCTCTTGTTCTCAAGTCCCTCCGCTGGTGGTCCTCCCAGACCCTCCTCAAGGGGAGGGAGTTCAGGGAATCCGACCAAGTCATCCTGACCACAGATGCCAGCCTCCTAGGTTGGGGGGCACACGTCCACGGCCTCATGGCCCAGGGCCTTTGGTCCCCCCAGGATTGTTCCCACAATATCAACTGGCTGGAGCTACGGGCCATCCATCTGGCTCTGCGAACCTTCAAGGACGTGGTCAGGAACCGTCATGTGATCATCCGCACAGACAATGTAGCCACCAAGGCTCACGTAAACCGCCTGGGAGGGACCCACTCTCGTCACCTCATGGCAGAGGCCGAGAGCCTGGGAGCCTGGGCGGAGGCCAACCTGAGGTCACTGCGGGCTTCCCACATCTCGGGCTTAACCAACACCCAGGCGGATTGGCTCAGCCGATCCATAGCGGATCACGGCGAATGGCAGCTCGACCCGAATCTCTTCCACCGCATAGCCCTCCGCTTTGGAACCCCATTGGTGGACCTATTCACGACACAGGACAATCGCCAGATGGACCGCTTCATCTCCAGGTTTCCGGACCCATTGGCGGAAGCAGTCGACGCGCTCCACTGCAGGTGGCCTCCGGGCCTCCTCTACGCTTTTCCCCCTCTCCCCCTCTTATCCAGGGTTCCCCCTCTCCCCCTCTTATCCCCCTCTTGTCCGGAAGCTGCTGGAGGAACGGGCGGAACTGATCCTTGTAGCGCCCCACTGGCCATGCAGACCGTGGTTTGCGGATCTTCAGGCTCTATCAACTCAGCCTCCGTGGCGTCTTCCGCCCTCCGAGGTCATACTCCACCAGGGCTCCCTTCGACACCCAGATGCCGCCTGGCTGCAGCTGACTGCTTGGCGGTTGAGCGGCAACTCCTAACTGGCTCTCACCTGCCAGACTCGGTGGTCGATACCATCTTAGCGGCCCGCCGTCCATTGACCGTCCGGATCTATGGGACTACCTGGCGCTCCTTCGCCAGATGGTGCGCGTCGCTGAACCTGGACCCGCGGTCGGCATCCACCAAGCAGGTATTGATCTTTCTGCAGAGGGGGTTGGACGCTGGACTCGCTCCGAACACCTTATGCAGGCAAGTAGCCGCTTTGTCTTCTATCCTTTGTTGGGGGGCTAGGCATTCTCTGGCGCATCGTCTGCTTATCCGGCAGTTCCTTCGGGGGGCCTTGAACCTCCGTCCGGCGCCCATCCACCACTACCCCACCTGGGATCTGCCTAAGGTCCTAGAGGTACTTACTCACCCTTTGAGCCTCTGCGTACGGTGGGGTTACATTTCCTATCATATAAGGTATCCTTCCTGGTCGCCATAACCTCGGCCAGACGGATCTCCGAACTGGCTGCCCTCTCCACGAGGGCTGACCTCTGTGTATTCCACCCGGATAGGGTTGTTTTACGTTTAGACCCCACCTTCATCCCCAAAATTAACTCACCCTTCCACAGATCCCAAGAACCGGTTTTGCCCAATTTTTGCTCTCACCCTACTCATCCCAGGGAGCGAGTGTGGCACACTCTGGACGTCCGCTGCGCCCTACGTATTTACCTTCGACAAACGGCCTCCTTCCGCAGGTCGGAGGCTCTCTTTATTTCCTTCCAACCTTCCTCCTTGGGGGCGAAAGTCTCGTCCTCTACGGTTGGCCGTTGGCTGCGAGCCACTATCGCCTCAGCTTACGAATCCCAGTCCCTCCCGGCTCCTTGGCATATCACTGCCCACTCCACTCGGAGCGCTGCTACTTCTGTGGCTTGGGCCACCCAGGCCTCCCTTCAGGAGGTTTGCCGGGCGGCCACCTGGGTATCTCCCACTCCCTTTATTCGCCACTACAGGGTTGACCGATTCGCATCTGCGGACGCGGCATTCGGCCATAGTGTGCTTCAGCAGGTTTGTGCGGGCCAAGACCCCTCGTCCCAGGCGGATCCCACCCAATAGTTTTCGGGCTTTGGCACGTCCCTCTCATGACCACTGGCCCCTCGCTCCCTTAGAAAGGGCGTTGTCCTTACCTGAACGCCGTTCTGAGGGCCAAGGGGCCAGTGGTCATTCCCTCCCATTATCCGCAGGTACGTGGGGGGGGTTTGGCCACCTCTTTTTCTGTCTTTCTTCTTGTTTCAGGTCTCCGGGTGTGTCGTCAGACATCACATATCTCGTACGAAAGCTGGGTGACACAGCAAGGAGGAGGAGTTTCTTAACAGTCTGACTCGATCTGCCCAGATACAGCAGTGAACCCTCTCATGACCACTGGCCCCTCGGCCCTCAGAACGGGCGTTCAGGTAAGGACAACGCCCTTTCCAGGCATAATTAATAAACTAAATTTCATATAATTTTTGCATTCATCCTTGTACCTTTCCTTTTGTATATGGAAACATCAACAGCATTATCAAATGCATTATTATTAAAAATACTATATTTTAGAAATATGGAATTCCTTGTTCATTATTCAACCATTTAAATATAATATATTTAAAACAGTATACATTTGATCTCTTCATACTGCTTTTATAATATGTATCGTGTTTTTTGAATATTTTGCAATTATTTAAACTTCATTTTCCATTCTCTATATTGCATTTGTCTTTAAAACAATTCTTTTTACTTTGCTATAGTAATCACACGGTCTTCTAAAGAAGTCATGGGTAGCTGTTGTAGCTGTCCTGATAAAGAAGCAGTCCCTGATAACCATCGAAACAAATTTAAGGTACAATTCTACATGGAAACTTTTGAGTGCAAAGTTCTGATTTGGGATTGACAAGGGAGAAAAATTAATTGTAAGAAATGATGGAGATTTTTGTGATAATTTTTAAAAATGACTCAATTTTCAAGTTGATTGTTAAATTGAGAGCTAAGTAAGGTTGGGATACAGTGCTAGGCAATCTGTGTTTGCTGTATTTTGGACTATAACTCCCATCAATGCAGAACAAATGCTCATAAATTTTGAGCACTGTAAATCAAATAATTGCAAAAAATCATACTCCATTATCTGTGCTATTTAGTGTTTGTCTCTATTATTTACCATAGAGATTCTTTGGATATTTTCTTTTGTAACATTTTCAGATTAGAAACACTTGCTATAATAATTTATATCACCAAATCTTTGGGATAAATTATATCTACTTAAACCTGCTGAAATGGATGATGGAAAGATGTGAAATATATTATGTGGCATGCAGAAACATTTTCATATTCTGGGAATAAATAAAATACCAATTAGCTATGTATTATTCTTATAATTATGCTAGGTTTATTTTCTGTTATCTAAATATTTTAATACATATTTGCTCAATTATATTTAGTAAAGTATATGGTTGTATATAAATAAATATTTGAGTTTGATTGTGTGAATCATAAGTTTATTTTCTGAAAAATATATTTTCTAGGTTATTAATGTGGATGATGATGGTAATGAATTGGGTTCTGGTATAATGGAACTTACAGATACAGAATTAATCTTGTATACCCGTAAACGGGATTCTGTCAAGTGGCATTATCTCTGTCTGCGCCGTTATGGCTATGATTCCAATCTTTTCTCATTTGAAAGTGGTCGAAGATGTCAAACTGGACCAGGTATGTATAAATAGTTCCCTATTTCATAAGTCTGTTAAATGGAATTCATATATAATATAAAGCTAATAGTATTGGTGAAATATGGCGACTTAAAAATACATAGTATTTAACCAACCAGGATCAACTGTACTTAATTGATCTAAATGAATTAGTTGATCTAAATGAATTTCCTGTTATGGATACAATTATTCTCTCCATCTTCTGAAGTGCTTTGAAAAATTCAAAGCCCTACTGATAACCAATTGGCAAGGCAGAAGGCCAGTGTTTGCTATCTCATAGTTTTTAAAACTTCCATTGCAGGCAAATGGAAAGATTATATTTAGATCAATATGAGAGCTGGCTGAATGTTGTGTCTGACAGAGGAATGGGTACATCAAGGCTAGTCTGGAAGCTTAGCCCTGCCCATCTGCTTTCTGGGGGGCCTCCCTCCCTTTTTTAGGCCTTTCCAAAACAAGGGATAACCAATAACAGAAAAAACCTGACATGAAGGGAAGTTAGGAAGAGTGGTATCTTTCAGATTCCCCCTCTTCACCATAAGGATGGAACTAATTACAGTGTTTGGAGAAGGAAACCCAACTTTCTTATCATGAAATACTGTCCTGCAACACAGGATTATGTTGTTAAGGAAGATTGTTATTGACATTAGACAGTATTAATCTAATTGTCATTCACTGATCAAGAAAGCAATTTCAGAGTCATGCTTCCATTGACCTGTACACCATCAATTGAGTGTTCAGTGACAGCAGAAAAAAAGACATGTTTCAACTAGAGTGGCAACTGAGGAACAGAAAAATGGCTGCTGCCAGGTTCGGTTTGCTTGGGTTCATTAGTCGGAACTTTGACCTTGACATAGAGTTTATTGGATTTTCTTTTTTAAAAAAACACAATAGCCAAAAGCCATAAGAGAATTAGGAAAAATACAGAGTGATACAATAGAACCCTTCCTATGAAGAAATATTTTTAATTTAGAGATGGACCACAGAGAGATAAAATATTGGAAAAGAACTAAATTGATGTTTTTTCTCTCTTTTTTTACAACTGAATCCAGGTAGTGGCTTTAGTATGAGTTAAAAAAAATTGTCACAAAATGAGAAATCGATTGCTTCAAGGAGTGTGATGGCCCCTAATTTAGAGAGTTTTAATAGAAAATTAAGCAATTTCATAGAGAATAGTTTTATCAGTGGCTATTTGAAATTTCATCTTGATACACAATGTGCTTCTGAATACCAACTATTGAAGGTCAATATCAGAGAAGTGCAGTTTGTGGGTCATTGAACTCACATAATGGTTTTGTATAAATCACATCTCAGTTCAGCCTCTCCCACATTATTCATGTGTAGATAAGTGACATAAATTGTAAACATGTTTATATTCTCAAAAGTTAAATATTTTTATTGGATTTTAAAAACTAAGCTCATATAAATGCAAATATGTAACCATATTTTTAGGATCCAGTCATTGCCTTATATTTGAGAATATACAAACATGGTCCCATTTATTTATCAACATTTCAGCTATGGTTAAATGCAGTATAAAAATGTTTTTATGATTTATTGTCTAATTATCCAAATTATTAATTTATCTCCAAAGTGTTGTATAATATTATTTTCCTGTTTGTATGAGTTGTATGTTTAAGTATCAAGTAACTCTCTAAAACTAGTTTTATCTTAAAATATTAGCCTTCACTGTGTATTGAAATTATCAGTTATACACTACAGCTTTCATAATGTCAACTCCAGTTGGTATGCATGGAACATTTCAAAAGTCTTATTATTTTGAATCACATTTGTTAAAATTGCTCTATAAGAAAAATCCTTCATACATTTCAAATTTATAAACCTACCTTCCTGGAGGCACACTAGACAATTTTCTTCAAAGATAGAATCATCCCAGGCAGTATAGTACATGGCCCACCTACTGTTGGAAGTTTGCATGACACTAAGTCAGTAGATTACCATTTAAAAGGGGGTATTGAGTTGAAATTTATTATTGGCTTGAATAGAATAGTACATAATTTTTAATATTTAATTGAATGTTTGATGTTAGATAAGCTAACAATAGCAAAGATACAATTGCTAATAAGAATGTCAACGTAATGCTTACAATGGAAAAATAATACAACACTGCAACTAAACTATTTCCCTTTGCTGATGAGAATAAGGTGAGGGTTTCATTGCTGCTGAAAGAAAAAGTGGAAGAACTCTAAAGGAAAATCTTTGATACTACTTACTTTGTTTCTGATTTTAGTCCTTGAGACCAAATCAAATTTATTTTATTTGTTCTATTCACATCTGTCTTCCGTTCGTTCAAGTTTTAATGTTGACATGAATCTGGACTGTGTACCTTGTGTTAGATCCTTCTTACTTCTTTATGTAGGATGTTTACATTAATTTTGGTACTATAATTGACCAGAAAACTTGAAATATATTAATTGTGAAACTATATTCTTCTAAGAGGCAATTGTTCTTGAGATGTTTTCTGATATTATTCATGTCCTGTGCTAGACACATTAGGCTACAAGTGTACTCCAAAGTTCTTGATCTGTAGCTATGGTCTCGCAACTAGTTTTCTGATATAGTTACCAAAAATTCTCCTTTGGAATTGCAGGAACTTATAATTGTTAAAAATTTAAAAATTAAGTATCTTTCATTAACAGGTATATGAGTAAATGATTATGCATATATACATTATTATGATGTCTAATATATGTTTTTGCAGGGATATTTGCCTTCAAGTGTGCTCGTGCAGAGGAACTGTTTAATATGCTGCAGGAAATCATGCAGAACAATAGTATAAATGTAGTAGAAGAACCAGTTGTAGAAAGGAGTCTACATCAAACAGAGATTGAAGTTCCAAGAACACCTCTCACACCTAACAGTAAGTTGATGTATGAGTGATTCATTGACTAGGCTGACAAGATTTGTTAAAGTTTCCATTTTTTTTTACTTTGACTGTTTCAAGTGATAATTATTACACATAATTTTCACACCACGTGTCAGTTTATATTTTAAAGGAAATATAAAGTAATTAGTGGGCTAAAATAATTTGTCATAAGGAATTCATTTTTTTTCAAGTTGACATCTAATAAGAATTGATGTTAGCCACTGTTATTGAAAGTTTCTGTGGGAGGGAAGTTGTCAGCAGAGATAGATTGTCTTGGGAATGACGGATGACAATTTAACTGTAGAGTCAGGACAGAGTTTGGATTGTAGACACCTATTGTACAAAAGCACGGACAGATATTGGCTCTCTGGCTGTACTGAGGTGACCTCTTGGAAAGACTTCAGAATGGCCTGGGATTTACATATGTAAATGTATTGGAGGAGAGAATATGTTTCTACAGTGCCATATACTTGCCACATTTGGGGAGAAAGTAGTGGATTATATAAATATGATTGCGCGAGAAAAGCTAATTTTTTCAGAGGTTAATGTTGTTTTGAACTACAGACCTAGGAAACAACCAGATAACATAAATGGATTCTCTGTACCCTGACTATGCTACAAAACTGATATTGCAGCATTAGAAAAATAAATGTATAACTCCATTTATTCAATGGATTGAAGACCCGATTCACTTACTACTTATAGGCCAATTGCCTATACATGTAGACTTTGTATGGCCAATATAATGACATATAGGACTCATTTATGGAGAATATAGTAGGTTAAAATTATTGTCATATAAATGTATTAGAAATATATATGTACTTGAATAATATTTACATTAAATAAATACACACACATGTATGTATGTACCATATGTGTATATATTGTTCTAGTGACCTACCATACTGTTTTTTTCTTTATTTTTTCACTTTTTTGCTAAAGCATGTTTGATAAGTTTTTTCTTCTTCTCTTTGACAATGTAATATATCTCCCATTATTGTCTTTGGTTTTTTGCTCTTTTTTCTCAATTTTGTTACTGATTAAAAAACAATAAATAATTGCTCCAAGTCTTGAGAATGGTGTGGGTTATAAATTTTAATGAGTAAAATCTGATGCAGAGTAGGCCAAACTCAAGAATTGCATTTGTTTTTGTTTTTATTTTTATTTACTATCCTTTACTTAGTCCATGCTTCTAGACATGTATCCGGTATTTCATATAAGTGGCTTCTTGCTCTAAGCTAGGGCCTTTTTTAATATACCGTATATACTCGAATATAAGCCGAGTTTTTCAGCCCGTTTTTCAGGCTGAAAAATGCCCCCCTCGGCTTATATTCGGGTCACGAAAAAAATGCCTTTCCCCCTGCAACCGTTTTGGCTCCCGGGGTTGCAAGGAGGCTTCCTAAAGCCAAAATGGGGTGTGGGGGGGGTGACGCCCCTCCCCCGCGCCCCTTTTTGGCTGTAGGGGTCAGGGAGGCTTGCGCCGGCAGCGCCTTCTGCTCCTCTTTTGCCCCTCAGCGGCTCCCAGCAACTGAGCAGAGAGGCGGCCGATGCCTAACGAGCGGAAGCCAAAGCGCCGCCGCGGCATGTTGCTGGGAGTTGCTGGGAGCCGCTGAGGGGCAAAAGAGGAGCAGAAGGTGCTGCCGGTGAGCGAGCGAGCAGCCAGCCATGCCGGGGGCGCTTTGGCCGCCCGGCCCACCCGCCGCGGCTGGAGCTTGCCACTCACCGAATTTGGCCTCGGTCGCAGCCGCGGCTCCAGTGCTGAAGAGGGGTCGGTGCCGGGCGACGAAGAAGAGCAGAAGCAGCTGCTGCCAGGCAAGCGGGAGCCGAACGACCCCATGGTCATGCGTGGCCCATGGCAAGTGCCTGCAGCTGCCTGGTACTGGCCCCGAATACCAGCGCCATCCCTCGCCCGCCTCAGCTCTCCGCTCTTTCCTTCCCCCCACAGGCGCCTCCTCCCTTTCCTCGCCCCGAACGGCTGGCGGGCGAGGCTGCTCCGGTCGCCGTGAGGCTGCCTGAAGCGTTCCTTTCTGAGGGGCTTCTCAGCACCCGCGCCTCACATTCAGTTCAGCCTGGGGAGGGAAGCGGGGAGTTGAGGCGGGGTGGGGGACCTGCGCCCCTCTCCCTCTCCCACATCGGAAAGGAACTTTTCGCTTCAGCTCCCCGCTTCCGAGAAGCCCCTCAGAAAGGAACGCTTCGGGCAGCCTCGCCCGTCGGCCGTTCGGGGCGAGGAAAGGGAGGAGGAAAAAAAGGGGCAAGAAAAAAGTTTCCCAAAGTTTCTTTTTCAGCGAACGCTTCCCCTAACCCTAACCCCGCCCGCTGCCTTCTCTTCTCTTGCTGGGAGTTGCTGGGAGTTGCTCCGAGCGCGGAGGGGAAGCGTTCGCTGAAAAAGAATGGGGTGAGAAAAAAGTTTCCCAAAGTTTTAACAGGCGAGAAACCTGAGAAAGGGTGAGAGCCTCCGCTGGAAGAGCAAGGGAGATGCTAACTCCGCGCTCGGAGCAACTCCCAGCAACTCCCAGCAACATCCAAAGTCATCCTTTTTTCTCGCCCTGTTCTTTCTCGCCCGGTCCCCTGACCGAAACAAGAGAAGGCAGCGGGCGGGGTTAGGGTTAGGGGAAGCGTTCGCTAAAAAAGAAACTTTGGGAAACTTTTTTCTCGCCCCTTTTTTTCTTCCTCCCTTTCCTCGCCCCGAACGGCTGGCGGGCGAGGCTGCCTGAAGCATTCCTTTCCGAGGGGCTTCTTGGAAGCGGGGAGCTGAAGCGGAAAGTTCCTTTCCGATGTGGGAGAGGGAGAGGGGCGCAGGTCCCCCACCCCGCCTCATCTCCCCACTTCCCTCCCCCGGCTGAACTGAATTTGAGGCACGGGTGCCGAGAAGCCCCTCGGAAAGGAACGCTTTGGGCAGCCTCGCGGCGACTAGAGCAGCCTCGCCCGCTGGCCGTTCGGGGCGAGGAAAGGGAGGAGGAAAAAAAAGGGGCGAGAAAAAAGTTTCCTAAAGTTTCTTTTTCAGCGAACGCTTCCCCTCTCGCCCTCTGGCCCTCTGGCTTTCCCCCCCACACTCAGCCTTCCCCCCCCTCCGCACATTCATGCAGACATACACACTCACCGACACACGCAGCTACACACCTACACACAGATGGCTGGGCTAGCCAGCACTAAGCAGAGTCAGATGTTCTCCGGAGCTGAGCAGATCTGCAAGGGAATCTGCTTTGGGATCCCCTCGAGCTGTTCCTGTCACTTTCTATAACTAAAACTTGGGGGGTGGGGAAGTCCCTGCTGGGATGAAGGAAAGAAAAGAAGGAAGGAAAAATGAAGGAAAGAATGAAGAAGGAAAAAAGGAAGGAAAGAAAAGAAGGAAGAAAGGAAGGAAGGAAGGCAAGAAAGAAGGAAAGAAGAAAAGAAGAAAAGAAGGAAGAAAGAAGGCAAAAAGGAAGAAAGAAAGAAGGAAGGAAAGAAGAAAGAAAGATTTATTTCGTTCTTCTTTCGTTCTTTTGCCTTCCTGCCTTCCTTCCCCTTCTTCCCTTCTTCCCAACAGGGACTCTCCCCCACTCCCCGAAGTTTTTAGTTGGTTTCAAAGAATTCAACAGCTGGAATGCAAGCGGAGGGGAGGGGAGAGAGAAAGAGAGAATGAGAGAGTCAGAGTGGGGGAGAGAGAGAGAAAGAAGTGGAGAGAGAAAGAGAATGAGAAAGAGTGGGAGTGACAAGATAGGGCAAAAACGTAAAATGTGAGGACAGTCGTAAGTTTGAGGACTGGTCACAAGTGCGAGGACCAATCAAAAATTACTTTTTCAGCCCTCTGAGTAGTCCATATGCACAAAAGGACTACCCAGAGGGCTGAAAAAGGTGATTTCTGACAGGTCCTCGCGCTTTTGACTGGTCTTCGCACTTATGACTGGTCATCATTTATGCCCATTGTAGCATTCTTAACAACCATGTCACTCATTTCACAACTGCTTCTCTTCACCATGGTGATAAGATAGGGCAAAAACATAAAATGTGAGGACAGTCGTAAGTTCGAAGACTGGTCACAAGTGCGAGGACCAGTCAAAAATTACTTTTTCAGCCCTATGAGTAGTCCATATGCACAAAAGGATACCCAGAGGGCTGAAAAAGGTGATTTCTGACAGGTCCTCGCACTTTTGACCGGTCTTCACACTTATGACTGGTCATCATTTATGCCCATTGTAGCATTCTTAACAACCATGTCACTCATTTCACAACTGCTTCTCTTCACCATGGTGACAAGATAGGGCAAAAATGTAAAATGTGAGGACAGTCGTAAGTTTGAGGACTGGTCACAAGTGTGAGGACCAGTCAAAAATAACTTTTTCAGCCCTCTGAGTAGTCCATATGCACAAAAGGATTACCCAGAGGGCTGAAAAAGGTGATTTCTGACAGGTCCTCGCACTTTTGACCGGTCTTTTTTTATTTTGAAATTTAACAGTAGCCGCTGCATTTCCCACCCTCGGCTTATACACGAGTCAATAAGTTTTCCCACTTTTTGGGGGTAAAATTGGGGGGGTCGGCTTATATTCGGGTCGGCTTATACTCAAGTATATACGGTATATGGCCCCTGGTCCTGAAGAGAAAGTATGAATTTTGCTTTCCTTAAGATAAAATGCTGATAATGAAATTCTGTTGACCTCCTTGTTGCAATATTTGAATCTGGGCTTTTTGAGTTTTTCACTCCTGGCAACTCTCTGGACAAGCCCTTGCAGTTGTTACAATCTAACTTGTAGTGAATTAGTATTTATTAATATATATGTTCTGAAGGAATAATATTAATAGTATCAATGTAATAATTGGATTTTATTTTTAACCAGCACCTGTACTGAGTGGGCAGAATTTACCTAATGGGTACCCAAGGTATCCCTCCTATGGAGATGCTTCATCACATCCTTCCAGCAGACACCCTTCAGTAGGAAGTGCACGTCTTCCTTCAGTAGGTGAAGAGTCCACACACCCCTTACTTGTAGCAGAGGAACAAGTAAGTTATTCTGAATTTTCTTTTCCATATTCTAATTTTATTGTAACTAGCCATTATTATATATTTATATTAATACTGCTAAAATATGCCCTGTATACGATGGAAGTACACTGAATCCAGTTTTATGTTTAGTAGGTGTCTACATTATTATATATCATCATTATTGGATATAATAAATCTATGTGATCAAGAGTCGAAAAAGAATATGGCAATGTATAAGATTGACATTGGACTCTATCTTTTGCAGGTCCATACATATGTGAATACAACGGGCGTACAAGAAGAAAGAAAAAACAAACCAACTGCACGCACACCTCTGGAACAAAAAGTTCCCAATGCAGAAACAAACAAGGCAAGAGAAGAAGAAACTTGCTCTGATGACAGGGATGCCCAGGTTGTACTGGAACCTCAAGGAGTCAAATTTGTTTTGGGCCCTACTCCTGTCCAGCGGCAGTTAATGGAGAAGGAAAAACTGGAATCAAGTGGGAACAGTACTCAAATTAGTGGGAACAATACTGAAACAAGTGGTAGCAGTACTCAAGCTAGTGGAAATAGTAACAATGAATGGGATACTGGATATGACAGTGATGAACGCAAAGAAGTTTCTTCTGGTAATAAACTAACGTATGAAAATGTAAATAGATTGTCTATCCCTAATGCTCCAGGGCACAGGAGAGGTCGTCTAGTGTCATCCAATACTTCTGATACTCAAAACATCAATAATTCAGCTCAAAGGAGAACTGCACTGTTAAATTATGAAAATCTTCCTTCTTTGCCTCCAGTCTGGGAAGCTCATAAACTAAGTAAAGAAGAGGATGACAGTTTAGGACCAAAGACTCCCTCTTTGAACGGCTATCATAATAACTTAGATCCCATGCATAATTACGTCAATACAGAGAATGTAACAGTACCATCAAGTGCTCACAAAGTCGAATATGCAAGACGTCGGGACTGTACCCCTACCGTCTTCAATTTTGATATTAGGCGACCAAGTTCAGAACACAGGCAACTCAATTATATACAAGTTGATTTAGAAGGTGGCAGTGACTCTGATAACCCACAGACTCCCAAAACTCCTACTACTCCACTTCCCCCAACACCAACCAGGCGCACCGAGCTATATGCTGTGATAGATATTGAAAGAACTGCTGCTATGTCAAACTTGCAGAAAGCACTGCCACGAGACGACGGTACTTCTAGAAAAACTAGACATAACAGTACTGACCTGCCTATGTGAGCCTGGAAAGCAGTAGTGAAATCATTTGCACCTTTGTGAAGAATTGTTTTAATTGGATGAGTGCTGTTTTATTTTTGAATGCTATCACCTTTCATAGGTTAATAGATTTTTCTGAATACTTCATTTGCTTGCTTAAAGGGAATTTAAGGTAGAAAAAGTATTAAATAACATTATCACTTTATAATTATAGAAACAGCTTTTAAATATTTTTGCCATTTTTATAGTGCCTATTTTATTGTCTGAAAGTTATAGTAGCCAATTATAACAAATTGGCCATGTGCCTAAAATAACTCAAGGCATTATGACACTCCTATGCTGCCTGAAACTTGCATTATTTGCAAATCAGTAGAATTTCTCATAGTATATTAATAGACTCACAGATTCCAGTTGAATTTATGTGTGGTATAAATGAGAAAGATTTTAGTCAACTTCAGTTGTCAAATCATGGTACGGTTTTCTTTCAGAGTGCTGAGTTTATGAGAAAGGACTGACAGGCAGCTGTTACCCTCCAAACTTCTCCTAATAGGAGCAGCTTTCTATAGTAAACCCTTTTAGTAAATCTAATAAAGCCAATTTTAGTACTGAGGAGAATGCTGTTTAGTAGCTGATTTGGGAGAGAGATAAATGGATGAAATTGTCATCTTCATAAAGATTTCATTCAGATGTCATGTAGCTCATGGAATTGGTTTAAAATTACCCATGATCTTTAGATGCACTTTAAATTCACTAACCATAAGTCCAACAACTAGTAATTTAAAACATGCTCTGGTACAATTTTATTAAAAAGTTTGTGTTGCAGTTCTAAATATTTTTTTTTTGCTTTCTCAAGTTAATAACAACAGGTAATAATATGAAGAAGGTACATCATTTAGCAGGAAAATGACAATAATTTCAAACCTTTTGCCAAGTGAAGATGGATATTGTTAAAGGAGTATTATGCTTTATGGGCTAAGGGCTATAAATTGTATATATAGGACATAAAGGATGATATTGCATTTACCTACAGCGCAACTTTTCTAGCTCTTTTTTCTATGTGTAGCTCTATTACTTTATCTAAAATTGCTTTTGAGACCTTCAACGACCTATGAAGGCCTCCTGGAACAACTATTCCATGCATTCTGACAGGATACAAACAGAAGTAAAAAAAATAGGTCTTCTCCTAAAGCATACATAAAGTACCACTAATGCACAGATCTCTTTAGTTTTCAACTTCTGTGTTAGTTATTTTTTTAAATATACCAACTTGAGTTTAGATTTCACCTTCCACTATTGTTACATGAGAAACAGCATTATTTTTTTTTCCATCAGGTTTCTTCCATCAAAGAATTTAAAATTTGTCTTGCTTTAGATAGCTCCTTTTTATACTTTTATACAGATATTCATACTCTAGATGTTTTTAATATAATTCACAATCATGTATCTACAGTGGGTTCTTTTTACCTTTTACTTTTGAAAATCTTCTTTTACCTCCCTCTTTTCAGTTGTATCAGTAGCTTAATTCTGTATGTAATTTGTGTTCAGCATATTTCCTATGTTTCATCTTGTTCAGTGTTTTTCATTTGTATTGGAAAGGCCCATTTGTAATATTGTCAATGAAGAGAAAGCCGACTTTCACAAATTTAAAGATGCATTATGTTCATTCCAAAGCATTGTTATTTTTACAGAGGCATGATGTAATACGTTTTCATATTTAGTTTAACCCAGAAAAAAGGAATTGCAAACCAAAGTATCAAAGTTAGAATGATGGATTTAATACATTGTATGACTTACTTATAAAAGCCAGTAACATGGTTTAATTCTATGAATAATGACAGTTTGTAGCCCTGTTATCTACAAGCAAAAATCCTTTCAGTTCTGTTATAAGCTACTCTTTTCTATAATGTGATTGATATCAGATGATCCTATTAAGTCAGTTTTACTAAAAGTAAAAATGGAATGCCTACTAAATGTATAGGTAGTCTTTTAAATTAATACTCATAGCTCTTTAATAGATACTTGATAGCTTAATTACTCCTGAATTGAATTACTTCCTATACATTTGCCATTGCTGATTTTTTTACCTTTCAATCTATTTTTGACTCTGTCAAATTCCCAGTTAGAAGTCTGTACGTATACAGTGCTGTGCAAAGTTTATAAAAGTATGAAGCAGTTTCTTTCTACAATTCAAAAAAGTAAAACCTTTTATAAGCAGCTATAAAGTTTATACAGGTAGTCCTTAATTTACAACAACAATTGGGACTGGAATTTTGGTTGTAAGTCAAGGCACTATGTGGCCAGACCTGATTTTTTTTACAGTGGTTGTTAAACAAATCACATGGTCATAGGTCCAAATCCTGCAGTTGTTAAGCAAATCTCACAGTCGTAAGTCCAAATCCACTTTCCCAAATGGACATTTTTTGTGAAAACCAGCAAAAAATGTCACAGATCATGCTCATGGGATGCTGCAAACAGTTTTAAATGTGAGCTGGGGGGAGCACATTTTATAGTGGTCAGAAGTGCCTTATGGGCCATTAAAACACCCTGAGGCCATCCTAACTCTGAATGGTTGCTATAAGTGGAGAACTATCTGAAGAGATGTTGCCATTCTAATGCATTTTGAGAATGGAGAAAAAAAGTGGTTTAGCTACTACATAGCTACTATGGTTTCCTAGGGGAAAAACAAAAACAAAACAAAGCCAGACATTATGAAAAATCTGAAATTTAGAGGAAGTATATTTCTTCACTGGACTTGAAAAGCATGAATTATATAGATCAGCACATAATGATATTGTTTCATATATTTATAAAATTTCAAAATTGCATTTTTATTCAAATGGTAATTCAAATCTGGCTAGTGTTATAGCATAATATAGTTTGTCTAAAGCTGCAATCCTTCATCTACTTACTTGGGGCTAAGTCCTATTAGAAGTCTGTTTTTACTTACTTCTCAATAGACATCCATATATTTGTACCATAAAGTATTGATTTTTTCAACAGTTAAAAAAATGGGAAAACATTGGAATGATCAATATAGTAATAAAGTAAGATTTTATTATTTGAATTTAAAACTACATGTAGACCTTAGTATAATCATGCAGAAATTAAAGAAATTCTTATTTTAAAACGAAGCTCTGAAAGTAAATATTCATGTTATGTAGCAGTAGCAGTACATTTGGATAGCTAAACATAACAATGTACTATTTTCTACACAAAATACTGTCCTATGGACACTTAACTAGGATTTAATACCTGTTGATTCCAGGAAGTCTGTATCTGACTAAAGAGGACTAAAAGCACCTAGGTTTTTAGTAAAACGGTTATTCCCAAATTACATTTATTTTATCTCAAATGGTAATAATACATTTATAAGCGAAAGTACTAATTCTATCAGATTATGAACTTTCAGGTAGTGTCACCACCCTTCAAAGAAGGACCAAATACAATAATCAATACATCAATAATTATTCATTTTGGAAAGTATTTAGTGTTCCAAATCTGGAGCAATAGCAACACTGCTAACACTTCGTAATTATCTAATGTTACATCTAAAATACATGCATCACTGTGAGTTCAGATAACAACAATGAAACCTTTGGAAACGTAAGAACAGTATTCAATCAGACCAAAGGGCAATTTCTATGTGGCCAATCAGGTTTATCTGGGAGTTCACAAAAATATTAAGAGTGCAGTGTCATTGTCACTGTTACAGAGCAGCTACCATTCAGAGGCATACTGGCTCCAATTCCAGAAGAGTGTGTGTGTGTGTGTGTGTGTGTGTGTGTGTGTGTGTGTGTACATATACAGAGAAGGGGGATTCTCTTGGCTAAAGTTCCTATTCGGTTGTAATTTCATTTTTATTTCATTAGAATGCTTATGGAGATAAATGGCCTGAAAGGTGTTTCAGTTGTAGTGTGTAAGAATATAATCAGATAT
Source organism: Ptyas mucosa (assembly GCA_012654045.1). Classification (NCBI taxonomy): domain Eukaryota; kingdom Metazoa; phylum Chordata; class Lepidosauria; order Squamata; family Colubridae; genus Ptyas; species Ptyas mucosa. The sequence continues at coordinate 22,929,935 of WNWU01013802.1, read as the reverse complement.
TCAACTAGAACTCTTTGTTATGGAAAAATTGGTGTTTCCTTTATGATACATTTTAATATTGTTCTATCTGGCAAACATTTCAGTTTTGTTGTCAATAAATTTAAGAATATTCTCTATAAGGAACATTAACCCAAAAAAGTCAGAATAATATACGAGTTCCCCTCAGTTTAATCTACAGTATTGCAGTTAACTGGAACTGTTTGGTAGAACCCCATGCCTTAAATAGTTTTTCTCCAGACTGGTGCCAAATGTGCTGTGTGACAATGGTCTGATTTCTAAGCCAACATATTGGCTGAAAATTAGAGGCAATGCATTTCCAAAACACTTGAAGAGACCAGATTGTAGAAAAAGTTCAAATTCCAAAATTCTGAAAATACAATAGGAAAGCTAATGTAACCAGAAAAGCAAGATTTGTCGTAAAATTTCAGTATGATGAGCTGTGTTTAATTGTTTCTCTATTCTTCATATATTCAGTACCTAAACCTTACCTTCTAAGTATGTTGGAAAGTAATTATGATAGTTATTCATTAGCTGCTGTCAGCTGATGACATTTTCATGGATAGAGTCCATTATGGTAAATTCATAGTTGCAAATTTCCAACTGCTTTTCTTTTCATCAGTACCAATACATTGGACTTGCAAAGTGCTTATCAGAACAGCACTGAAAATAAACATTTAGGGGAATTAACAGGCATAGTAATGAATGTTTTAAAAAAATACAGTGTTTTTAGTAATGCTGATAATCCTTTTTTTTGGTGACCTTGTGATAATTTAGCCTGAATTTCAATATGGTTGAAAGGTACAAGAAATGAGATTAAATTGCTACACTTGAAGTCTTTTACTGTGATAGTTTTGTACTGAAAAGCCTAAGGGAAGATGTAATAGTTTACCAAAATAAAGTGCCATCAGAGCTAGAACAGCATGTACGCTGCTATTCTGAAAATTATATTTAGTAAAATCATAATTCTATCCATTTTTTCTGTGCCATATTTCTACATCGACTATAAACATAACATGTCAAATTATATCAAACAAATTTGCACATAAGTCCTTTTTCCATATTATCTAAGTACTTGAAGGCTAGAAACATAGATCTGAGATGACAAGAAATTGCTTTGCACACACAAACAAAATGTGCCTCCATTACCGAGAGTCTGTTTAGCCTACCATAGCTTTGAAGATTATAGTAGGCATTTAAAACACATTTCAGCTACTTCAACTACCAGATACCTTTTTTTCATAGGAAAGTCAGTCTGGAAGGCCAGTGGCACTTTTATACACATGAACAGATAACACAGCCATGACTACATGTTGAGATGATCAGCTTGATAAATTCAACTAAAAGGTGCTTTACTAAATGCATGATAGAAAACAAGACTGTCTCTTTGAATTTCTAATAATTTACATATTGAATTATTTCTATATAGAAGAAATATGTGCAGGAGGCTTCTCTGAATTTACAATGTCTGTTGAAGCTGATGAGATAAAGCAGTTTCAAGATAGTAAAAATGGTCTTTATATGATTTATTCTAAAGTGGTTCTGCTATGGCAATGTGCAGTTGCATGCTAAAATGATCCAGTCATCATAGGGCTTCCCTTTGTAGTTTCATTGCACAAATTCCTACCTTGAGGTATACACTTTTGTTTGCCAAACAACAACAACCACTCTGATGTTTTCTCTGCTAGGTTCAGTTACCCTTATCTGTTCTGTTTTTAATTATTTACTGATTTTTAGTGAGTTTTGCACTATTGCATCTGTCCATTTATTAGTCAAAATTAAAAGATTTCTAACAGTAGCAACTGATTTAAATTTTAATTATCCTGACAAAAACTATTATCTAGTGATATCAGAAACCAGCTAAATCTGATTGTCTATTTAGTCTAAATCTGATCTAGACTATTTTTTAATCTTGTTCTTTCATACACTCTCACCTGTCCTCTCCTGACAATTTTTTAACTGACTAAAATGTAGTGTATTGTTATACTGCATTACTGAAGGTAGAAAATATATGGGTGCATTGCCATATATTTTTTAATAGGAAGGGTATATTCACTGAAAGTTTGTTAAGTTTTATTTCTGGCCAGCAGACCAGAACATTTACTGAAAGGGCAGCAAACATAGTATTAAGTAGGTTGAAATTATACAAGTCTATTTGGTAGATAGGATAAAGATAATTTGGGCTGAAATGAAATTTCTGGAATAGTACAGTGAAATGTACTTACTGTATTATTATGTAAAAGAAAATTGGTAATAGAATATATCAAAGCAATATTGCATATGATCCCACTATATAATGATTACTTTTTTAAAAAGTATCTTGAATTCTTGTTCTTGGAATCTTGATGAAAGCCCTTTCCCCTTCCTCTGTTTGAGAAATTGTATCCATTCTAAGTTTATAAAAAAAGTTTATGGCAAATGCCTTCCGGTTTAATTTCAAAATTATAATGTTCTAAAATGTGTGCATTTATTAAAAAATAAACTAAGAGAAAGTTATGAAGTCCTGAATTAGATTTGAAGCCTAGAATTATTAAAAATGCTGATTCTGATACTATACTACTATAGTGGTATAAACAAACTAATCTAGTTTGTTGCATCTTACAGTATCTTCTCTTGCTAAGCTTTTATTTTTTCTATTTTACTATTAGCAATGCATTGCAACAATGGATTACTTGCTAATATTATTTAATTGTGTGTGACCAGATAAATAACTGGTCAAATGTAGAGTTTCTCTACATTTACTAATGATACAAAATACTATTTTAATAGTTAAGGTGGTCAGCCCATTTTGGATTCCCCAACTCAAACATAAATTTCCAAGACAACATGATTTAAACGAAATTTGTCTATTTATGAGATATATGTTCTCCTAAGTATCAGTTTGGATTGCATTCTTCCATTTTATAACAGTGTTTAAACATTACAAACCAGCACTATTGAATCCATTCTAATAAATAAATCCTCACCACAGACTTCATAATTGGCAGTTCTTGTGGTATAGCCAAGTTGTTTTTCAAGTTTTATGGCCTAACATGCTAATATACTAACATGCTAATAAGACTAGAGCCTGAGACCCATGAGCAGAAGGAACATTAAATTACAGGAGTTACAGGATTTTCCTGCCCCACACCCTGGAAAACCTGCCCCCGAGAATTGGAGCAGCAAATAAAACATCATAGGATAAAGTGTAAAGGATCATTGTGGGAGATATCTTGGATGAATGGAATTTGCTACACAGGGTGCTTCAGTTTGAGATGATTGACAAGTGATTGCATCGATTCTCATAGATTTTGGTAGAGATACTGGAGGAGAAATGAGTGAAAGTCTTTCACAAGCTTACTTCTTGTTTCCATAATTTTATTCCAAATCACAGAATTTCTTGTGAAAGAATGTATAAGTTAAGATCCCTCAAAATAGCCTTTATAACCCATGAAGCATTGCTGAAAATCAAATTTTAACCATTTACTTGCAAAAGGTATGTAAATTATTTTTGTTTTTTAAAGCTAAAATTATATATTTGGTAACATACATATTGTCTGTCATAGCCACTAGAGTTAACCTTTGTATTTACATTTGTAATGCGTGCTAGTCTTATAAATGAATTTATTAATTATTTTGGCACAATGTGGTCTTCCTGTATGTTCATAAAAAACTCTTGGAACAGGGCCTTTATGAAAACATAATTCTCAGTGAGATGTCCTTTTGAAACATTATGTAATAAAATTTATGAGGTAGAGGGCTACACAAACACACACAGCCTTAAAAGAGTATAGAAGCAATTAGACAATTTCTCTAATATATGAAAGGATGAAATTGGCCCCAAATTAGAAAGTGACGTCTTCTAGTTCTCTTTTTCCAGAGACATAATCTTTGCCATATAAATATTTATAACAGTGGAAATAATGTTGTCATACAATTACACAAACTGTATTACCTTCTGCTAAAGGGAAGAATGATCGAAATCTTCTCAGAGTTTAGAGGTTCAATTTACTAATGTAATAAAAAACATGAATTTTGTCTTTTTCAGCAACTATCCAAAAATATATATGGAAAAATGCTCAGTAAATAGAGTATTCAATAATTAAACAATAAGTTCAGATATGTATGTAGTTAAATATTACTGTGAATTTTGCTTCTCTTCATGCTTTGAGTTTTGAAATACTCTATGTGAAATAAATGATTTTATAAATGGAGAGGACCCTTCACTCAGGAATTTCTATACTTGTTAACAATGGATGTCAACATCTTAAACTTTAATTTCACCTTTAAAAGTACATACATATTAACTCTGTATTCTTATTATTTGCTAAACTAGGAATACAGATAGTGTCGCTTGTAAGACTGTCACCGAATGTAAAGAAAATGCTTCCATTTTGTAAAAAAGATTTAGTGTTGGTACATTATACTATGTTATAGTGTGTCTCAACCAGCAAGTATGATGCCTTTTTATTTTTATGGCATAAACTTCCATTCATTGTAGCATCACCTACTGTTATGTCTTTGGAACCACTGTAGGTAGAAAAGTAGGCAGTGTTTCAGAAGTTATTAATCTGACATCTTAATATGAAAACAGGTAACAGTCCTGTAATCACCAGTGTGCCACAAATGCATTTCTGAAATGCATAAATATACATTTCTATAAAAGCCAAATCTGTATTTGTATGTTAATTTTTCATTACATTGTAAAATACTGTAAAGTTGTATGTCCTAATTTTGAATTATAAAAATATTTCCTACATAAAGGCATCAATATAGCAACTTTGTATGAAAGTAGCTTTCTAGAGTTTTATTTTATATATTAAAAAGTCTAAAGTTGCCAAAATACTCCTTGAGAAGTTCAAAAGCTGTTTTAATCTTTTTCCCCCTCCACTGTGGCTCTTTTTAAACATTCCAGGCTTCTTTTGAAGCAATAGTGTTGTTCTTAAAAACATGCTGTATTTGTTTTTCAACAACCATATATTACCATTTAAGCTTGCTTTTACATTGATTTATCAGATGATGTCCATTTTGAAATGTATTCTGTAATACTGATAGCATTGTCCTCCCCAGAAGTGCCAGCTTCACAAAGAACTGTAGCATGGCAATAAAATATTGATTTTATTATATATGAGTGTTCACTGTGTCTTCAATATTATAAGGGATGCTGTTTTCACATGTCCTGGATGTATGGTATTTTTCTTGATGTTCAAACTTGAAACAGACTGGCAGGAATCAAATATCTTTTAATGAACATGCTCAGAAGTTTCTTTCAAGTGGACATAATGCGTCTTTAGAATCTATACAGTGATAAAGCAGACCAGTGTCTGGGCCAAATCAACCCTGATTGTTTAATGTCATCAGCAACTGGTCCTAATTATGCCTTTAATTAAATTGATTGGACTAGCAGAACAATTGTTTTCCTACTACCATATCAAGGATGACTTTATAAAACAAGGATCAAATTTATTTGTTGAATCAGAGAATATATTTCAAGAAAACTAGTACTTTGTCTATTTACATTCTCGGTCGTCCAGGTTATGGTTGTCCCAAAGGTGCTTTTTCAAAAGGCATGTAGGAAGCCCCCACTCACCCAAATTAAAATATTCTTTATTCTTAATATTAAAAGGAATCAGGATGGAAAATTTCCCCTAAAGGAGAACAGAAGAAAAATCTTAACAAAGGCAGAAAGCAGCCACAGTCTTCTTACCATAGGAAAACAGCCTCAAGCAGAAACTTGAAGAGGCTGATCTTCAGGAATGGAGATTTTGTATCCATTCAGAAAGACTGGGCCTATCTATTCATAAGCAAAGAGCAGCCGAAACCCTAAATAAGCAACACAATAGGCAAGAAATCCAAACTGACAAGATTAGCTCAAACAAATAGCTAGGATTTGCATTTCTCCTTTTGCCTGTACAGCCAGCCATGATCCCTACATGACCTCATAGGAATCTGGCAACAGCCATTAAAATATTGAAGGACATATTCTTGCACAGGAACAGACATCTCAATCATAAAGCCCCAACGAATGTATAAAAGCCCGCTTACTCTCAACCCCATTTTGTCAGCCACCCCAGAAACATGTTGCTGTCGCTAGTTTCTGGCTACCAAATAAACAGAGACTTTCTTTCCTGCAGCCTGCCCCTATTTTGTTTCCAGCATCTTTCTTCCAGCTTGGAATCGGACTGGCAAGTGGACTTCGTTTTTCCTTGAAGACATTTCACTTGTCATCCAAGAAAAGAAGCTTCTTGTAGGAGAAGCAAAACACCTTCAAGGAAAAACAAAGTCCAGTTGCCTTTTGAAAAAGCACCTTAAATTAATTGACCAAATATGTTTATGCATTCTTATTTGAGAGTGTATTAATGAAATATTTTCAATGGATTGTTTAAAGTTACAGTCTATCCTCTAAGGTTTATTACACAAATTGCAAAACATCAGGCAAAAAAAGAAAAACTGTTGGTTGTCATTAGTAAATGGTTGCTTTAATGAACTCATTTTCATAGTTTTAGATTTCATAGTTTTATTGCTCACTTCAGAGACTGAAATACATCAAACAACAATATGCTTTGAATGTTTATGGCTCAGCACATAATATGAACCTAAGCAGCTGCTATGCATGGAGTAAATCAAGGAGAGCTAAACATATGTATAGCTTTTTATGTGTACAACAGCGAGAATTTCAAATATCATAATTTTCCCCCTTTCTCTAATATAAATACAGTTCTGATGTCGTTTCTTTTCTATGCTGCGGGAAGCTAACGTACCAACTGTGGCGGCTCGGTCCTCACCGATGCGTTGCAAAATGTAGCGCTCGAGCCACTGCCACACAAGGACACGCCATTGAGAAACTACATCTCCCAGCATGCAACTTTCTCATCCGGCGGCGAGGAGTGGGAGCTCTCTGTCATTTCCGGCGCTCGTTGGCTCTTGGGAACGAGCGGGTGGCTTTATCCCGGACACGAGGCGGCTGGCGAGGTTCGAGCTTTCAGAGCATCGTCACTATGGTGAGCCTTGGCCCGGTGCTGAGGGGGTTTTTCACTGCAGCGCACGAGATCGCAGCGCCTTCTCGGTGGGGATCTTAGGCCATTTCGGCGGGAGGGGAGATGGAAGGTTCCAGAAGTGCTCGCAGCGGACTCGGCTGGGTGGGGAATGTTAGGCCCGTGAGTTGTCATTTCTCCTCGGCAAGATTCAGTTCTCATCATTCCCAGCCGGAGAGACTCGGTACCGTGCAGGCCAGGGATGATGGGAATGGCAGATGGCCATATTTCAGAAGAACCGCGTTGGGGAAGGCGGGGCGAGGGCCTCTTCCTCTCAACGCCTCTTAGTGTTCTCCACCGTCGCGAGGAAACGAATTTTTCCTTCATTTGAGATGTAATTTCCAAATGTAATGGGAATATATTCTGTTTCCTGGAGTTTTTCTACCATTCCTAAAGGACCAGTCAGTGACGTAAACCTGAGCTTCGCCTCTGTAGTTGTCACAGTCGAGAAAGCTACCAGCTGCATTTCAACTGTCCAATACGGTAGACTGATTCTCCAGCACTGTCTGCATAAACTGTTTCCATGGAAAAGCCTACTCTTTCTCTCAGAGCAATCTTTTTCAGAGATTTAATTTTGTTGGAAATTTGAGTCCTGTTACATTTTCTAAATAATTTCATGTTTGTTATCCCTAGTCTGATTTTTGTTTAAAAAAATCACTTTCATCCTGTCTTTAAAACAATATGTTCAAGATATAAACAACTTAGAAACAACATGGCTAATATTAAAAACTGAACTTATGTGTGAAAAATAGTATTGGTGAAAACAAATTGAGATTGCATTCTTCTAATATTATCTTTAACCTAATTGAACTCCAAAAATTAACTTTTGTTTTTATAATTTTGTTTTAATAATTATTTTAATGACATTAAATATTTATTTGCTGTAATATTCACATATCAAAAAATCCCGTAGTTCCTGGTGAAGTGCATTGTAAGTTACTTTATTCAATGTGGTTTATATCATCCCAATAACTTATTCAGGCAGCCATGTCACTTGCACCTGTGAACATCTTCAAGGCTGGTGCTGATGAAGAAAAAGCAGAAACTGCTCGTTTAGTAAGTCTGTCATTGATTTATTCTAATAACTAGCTACATTAAAGTTGAAATGTATGTTTTATTTTTGGAACCCTGAATCCAAGCTGAAAGAAATTAAGTTTATTGACTATTTCTATTACAGTCCTCTTTTATTGGAGCTATTGCCATTGGAGACCTTGTTAAAAGCACTTTGGGGCCTAAAGGCATGGTAAGATTCTGTAAGAGTACCTTTCATCATTGTTAGTATTTTGAATCTGGTGCTTTATAATCACAAATTTGTAACTTGCAGGACAAGATTCTTCTGAGTACTGGAAGAGAGGGGACAGTGACAGTCACAAATGATGGGGCAACAATCTTAAAATCAATTGGAATTGATAATCCTGCAGCTAAAGTTTTGGTTGGTATGTATGTTTAAATATATTATTCAGATACTTTTAAAAATTATAAATTATTCATAAATTATATGTATAAATAAATACATATTTAGTAAAATATACCGTATGTATATTCTACTTCTGATTAAAAATATTTATAGTAGCTTTAGTTTGGCTTTATCAGCTTACTCTAAGCTGATTTTGTGCTCCAAGGCAAATATAATTATTTGCCTTGCTTATGTGTGACATTCCTATTCTCTGCACAGTGAGGCTGTGCAGAGTGCTGGATTCAAAGGGTAAAAAGTGCTTTGGAGTAAATGTAACATCTGCCTTCAGTTCCCTAAAGCAGTCTTTACTGAGAATCATGTTGCTATTCTACACAACTGTAGCAAGGTCCAAGGGGAAATGAGCTTGCACATTAAGGAATTGGCAACTCTTTAGCACTCTTCCTTTTGAATGAAAAGCACTGCATAGTCGTGGAGAGTTCTTTATGTAACAAATGGGAACTATTAATTATAAAATACTATGCCTACAGATATGTCCAAGGTTCAAGATGATGAAGTTGGTGATGGAACTACTTCAGTAACGGTTCTGGCAGCTGAATTGCTAAGAGTAAGTTGTTATATCTTTGTTTTTAATTAAAAAAATAGAACTATTGAGAAGCTAGTTTTATTTAAAAATAAACTTTTATTTAAAAATAGCTCCTTAAACCATTGAGGTTTAAATGTGAAAAAGCTGTCCTCTGCTAGACAATTTATAATAGGTACTATATAATATAGGGAGAAATCATTGAGAAAAATGGTAGTGCTAATTTTTTATATTATATTGGAAATTATAAAAATAAATGCTAACAATTAATCAGTTTCAGTATAATTTTTGAAATGTACCAAACAAAGAGAAAACTCACAATAGATTTTTAAAGTTTGGATTTTGTGCAGTACAGTACTAGATATGATATTCAACAGAATTGAAAAATAATTGATATGCTTGCCTAAGTTCAGGATGGAAACAAAATTTTACTAATATATTTCATTAATAGGAGGCAGAACTATTGGTTGCAAGAAAAATCCATCCTCAGACCATTATTGCTGGCTGGAGAGAAGCCACAAGAGCAGCCAGAGAAGCCTTGGTGAAGTCAGCTGTGGATAATGGGTTAGTATAGCCACAGGCAAGGTAGCATTTTTGTATCAAACCTGAGGTCAAAATTATGCCTAATAAGAAATGGTTATAGAAAATAGTGCTTACAACTTGATTGCTCTTTGCTATTATGGAAGGATTTGAAACACAGGACTATAGCATTCTAACAAAATACACTGAATGTTCAGAATTCTGTACAGTATATATACCTGTGGAAACTAACGCAAGCATTAACAGATGCAAGCTACCATTTTCCTCGTCCTATATATTTCACTCTTCAATGCATTATAAACTCTTTACTATTACCATGTTTCCTGAATATTTTTGTTCTCTAGAAGATTGTTCAATATTTGGTGTAAGAATTAGGAAAGTGGTCTGTTCCAGGATGCAACAATTTACTATATTGTTAAATACAATAAATAAGTACAGTATATGTATATGAGTAGTACATTTGATGTTTGTAGATTTTCAATACTGCAAAGTTCATCCTTTGGGAACAATATCTTGTCAGTGAATTGAGTTATCTCTGTGAACAATGTATTTAAATCTCCCTCTTTGAAGTGCAAGAATGAGAAGTCACACTAGCAGGAATCTATTGGAATTCTAGAAATTGTTGTGGGATTTCTTGCTATTTGTTCCCTATTTTAAAATGCTATTTTTTACATTCTAAAAACAATTAGAGCCTGGTTAGGCGCCTGGTTAGGAGCCTGGTTTAGCTCAGCAGACTAAAAGCATGGTGATCTACACCAGCTTCTGCAATTACTGTAAGTTCGAATCTCACCAGGCTCAGGGTTGACTCAGCCTTCTATCCTTTCTAAGGTAAGTTAAATGAGGACCCAGCTTGTGGGGGCAATAAGCTGACTTTGTATAAATATACAGAAGTATGAAGGCTATTGCTTAACGCAGAGGTTCCCAATCTTTTTCGGTTCGCGGCTCCCATAGCAATCCGACTTGCAACTGCGCATGCGCATTAGACGTTTCAGAAATGGCGCATCAGCGTTAGACCCAGCGGGCGGAATATTTCGCGGCGCCCTTATGACGATAGCGCGGCTCCCCAGGGAGCCGCGGCGCACACTTTGGGAACCACTGGCTTAACGCATTGTAAGCCGCCCTGAGTCTCCAGAGAAGGGCGGCATATAAATCAATTTAAAAAAAAAAATTAGTCATATGAATATATTTTTAGAAAAAGGAGAATGAGACTTCCCTATTTACGTATAGATCTTGTAGAAAGGTTTGGGGCTAAAAAGTATTCTTTTGTTGGTGGTCCTGATTATATTTTTCTGTTTTTCAGTAAAAATGAAGCCAAATTTCATAAAGATTTAATGAACATTGCAGAAACAACACTATCTTCAAAGCTGCTTACTCATCATAAAGAGCATTTTGCAAAACTTGCTGTAGATGCTGTCCTTCGCCTGAAAGGGTCTGGAAACCTAGAAGCTATTCATGTCATCAAGAAGTTAGGAGGAAGTCTCATAGACTCTTACTTGGATGAAGGTATTATATTACTGATTTTGATTAGCTGTATGAATGTATTTGCAATAAAACATGGCAGTGCTTGTTGCAGACTTCAATAGAAAGATGATTGTTAAAAATTCCAGTTAACCAAAGAAACAACATAGCAATATTATTTGATAAAATGCAAAAGCAAATTCTTGAGGGATCCTTAGACTTATGTAATTCTGCATAATTTTAATTTTTTCTTATTTATGTATTTCTTAAATTATTATGATTTGGAGCATACATGTATACCTTCATCAAAAATAGATATTTGAATTTCCATTACTGCATATTTGGCCTTTCCAAATTCTTACACATGACGTACAACGCACTTGGAAAGCTGTTGAGAAAAAACAACCTTCAATAAGATTATATAGCAGTGGTGTCAAACTGGTGGCCCAAGGGCCAGCTGCATCACACATGGGCCATGCCCACTCCAGCTTTGCGAAGGGAAAAAGTTGTGATATGTCATGTGACATCATGAGTTTGACACCTGTGTTATATAGGATGTATAATGAGACATTGAAGCTGCAATTTTATCAAACACTAGAATACTTGTGACTTGTTACTATATTTCCTGTAAATTGCCATGAGTAAATAGGCTGCAATATAAATTTTCCAAGTGAACAAATTTCAGAGATATTTCCTTATCTAAACAGTATGGCTATGAATGAGCAAAAAATCGGTGGGAGCAGAATGAATTCTGGCTTCCTGGCAACTTCTCTATTGAGTTTCCTTATGGGAAGCTGGCAGTGAATGTCAGAAATTTCCCTCCCTTCCTCTTTTTCTCTTTTCATTCTATCCTTCTTCCCTTCCTTCCTTGCTTCATTTTTCTCCCTTCCCTTCCAGCAGGTAAGTAATTAAGGAGAAGGGAGCAAGGGACTGCAAGTGGATGGCAAGGTGTGAGTGCCGAGCAAGGGACTGTAAACGGCTAGCAAGATGTGGGTGCAGATGGAGTGGCAGAGGGTACACTATTTCTTCATTGACTTTCTCCCTGCAAGCTTTCCACAGGCAAGGACTTTGCTAGTGAGAAGATGAGAAGGAGCATAAATAATTGTAACAGTTCCTTCCAGGTTCCCCAGTAACTTGTAAGCTATCAGGGAATGTTGAAAATGAGGCATAATTGAGGCAGCACTGTGGTAATACTGAACAGTATTGGCACTGAAGTGGCAAAACATTCTCAGATTTCATTCCCTTAGGAATAATAGGTCCCACCATTCTGTAGGCTAGCCCATTTGAGGTTTTGTCCTATGATGCAGTGTTTTGCTCAATTGAAGATTACTAAATATCAAACATACATGAGAATTTTAGTAGTATATAGATTTAAAACAGTTCACTTAATCATTTATTGTTTTACCCTGCAAACTATTTTCAGGTTTTCTGTTGGATAAAAAAATTGGAGTTAATCAGCCCAAAAAAATTGAAAATGCAAAGATACTTATTGCCAATACTGGCATGGATACTGATAAAATTAAGGTAAGTAGATTCAATAATACATTTAATAAAATTTAAACAATTGAATTTTAGTTAATATAATTATTGTATTCATTTCCTGTAGATATTTGGTTCCCGTGTAAGAGTGGATTCCACAGCAAAGGTAGCCGAAATAGAACAAGCAGAAAAGGAAAAAATGAAGGAGAAGGTTGAACGTATTCTAAAGCATGGAATAAACTGTTTTATCAACAGGTATGTATTTTGCCAGCAGAATTGGACAGTTATAGTTGACAAGATATAAAAAGTCTACACACCCTTGTTAAAGTGCCTGGTTTTTGAGATGTTAAAAATAAATTACTGCAGAATTCTTTCCACTTTTTATATAACACACAAACAGTACAATTTAATTGAAAAACAATCTAATTTTTTTAATGGAAAAGAACAATAAAAAAACTAGAATAATATGGCTGAATATGCATGGACACACATCTATCTAGGGATGTGGCTGTGTTCAGAATTAATTATATTCAAGCTGATGGTAAATACACACCTGCCATCAATTAAAATGACTGATCAAGCCCATATAAAGTTCAACTGTTCTAGTGGGATTTTTCTGACATTTATTAAGTTGCCTATTACAGCAAAAGCCAGTCTGCAAAGAGCTACAAAGCATCAAAGGGAGCTCATTGTTAGATGTTAATCAGGAATAGGGTACAAAAAGATTTCCAGGGCATTGGATATACCATGGAGCACAGTGAAGACAATTATCAGCAAGTGAAAAAATATGGGCACTACCCATATTTATATTACCAAGAATTGGATGAAAATTCAAAATGTATGAAAAAGAAAAATGGTCCAAGAGACTGCCAAGAGTCCTTTAGCAACATTAAAGGAGCTGCAGGAATTTTTGGCAAGTACTGGTTGTATACTATGTGACAATCATCTCCCATATTCTTCATATGTCTGGGCTGTGGGATAGGGTGGCAAGATGGAAGTCTTTTCTTACAAAGAAAAACATCCAAGCCCAGATACATTTTGTAAATACATTAAGTTTGACAAAAGCATGTAGGAAAATGTGTTCTCGTCTGATGAGATTATGATTGAACTTTTTGGCTATGATTCCAAAAGGTATGTTTGGTGCAAAAACAACACTGCACATTAGAAATACACAGTACCCACAGTGAAGCACGATGTTGGCAGCATTATGTTTTGGGGCTGTTTTTCTTTAGCTGGAACTGAGGCTTTAGTCAAGGTGGAAGAAAGTATGAATATCAGTCAAGTTTGGCAAAAACCTTCAGGCCTCTGCTAAAATGCTGAAGATGAAGAGTAATTTCAACTTTCAACATAATGACGACTCAATGCATATCTCCAGATCAACAAAAGAATGAGCCTGGATCTGAATCCAATTGTAAATCTATTGCGTGACCTGACGAGGGCTGTGTGCAGGTGATGCCCTTGCAGTCTGACAAATTTCGAGTGCTTTTGCAAGGAAAGAGAGGGCAAAGATTTCCAAGGCAAGATGTGCCAGATTGATAAGCTTCTACCCCAAAAGACATAATGCTGACATAAGATCAGAAAGTGCTTCAACAAAGTGTTTTAAGGGTCGCATACTTATGCAACCATGTTGTACAATTTTTGTTATTTTCCCCCCTAAAAGATTTCAGTTTGGTTTTCGATTGAATTGTAGAGCTTATAAGTTATACAGTGGTACTGTGGTACTCATTGTTAATTTGCTTCTGAGGGGCATGATGAGTACCAGAAACAGAATACCAAACTTTTTTCCCACTAAAAATAATGTAATGAGCCACAAGGCAGTCGACACCGATGAGTACCAAGTAAATAATGAATACCAAGAGAAATGTTTTGCATCAAAATATGTTGAATACCAAATTCAATGGGTTTCAAAGCAGTTGAATATCAAGATACCACTGTATTAAAGGTGGAAAACATTCTGAAGTGATTCATCTTGGTCAATTTTTTTTTTACATCTCAAAAACATGGCATTTTACCATAGGTGTGTATACTTTTATATCCACTGGACATAATTGGCATGATTTAGAGCAGGGTTTGTTGATCTCAGTAATTTTAAGATGTGCAGGCATGCTAGCTGGGTAATTCTAGCCCACAGGTCTTAAAATTGCTGAGGTTGAGAAAGTTTAGAATTTCAGTTTCACTATTTGTATCTCCACTAGACTTACACTCAGAATGTTCCCACTTAAATAAAAGTGGAGAAATTGTTAATCTTACCTTTATAGCTCTTCGGATGAAAATACCTAGTTATTTTGGAGGAGCAGCTTTAGTGGGAGGAGTTAATGAAAGGGGAATCATTGGAGTTTGCATCCCTGCTTGTTTTGCCCAAAGAAAATGCTGCATTGCATTGGAAATGAAGACAGAAAGAACCTTTCTGTTCACTAGAGGAACACTTTTGAAACCACTATATTACCCTGATGCATGACAGTAGTTAGATTGTGTTCCAAGAAGCTTTCCTGGACAGTTTCAAAATAGGCAAGATGGTAGGCATAATATTGCGCCCAAGCCTCACCTCTTTTGTATGCATACATAATGAGTTGAGCTTGCATTGTAACACACTCTGTCGTGTCTCTTTTGATACTTCCCTCTCCCTGTGGATGATGCATCCTTTTGTGCATTGATTTTCTGTCTCATATTAATATTTATAACTTGTGCTTATATTTTAAAGTATATTACATAGATATCCAAAAAACCATTGTTCTAAATTTTATTGATCAGTCAGTAAATAGTTCATAGTCTACATGATGTTCTTGCAGCTACTGAGCATTTTCATTTTTCCAACCAAAACTGAATAAGTGAATAATAAAACAACTTTTTGATTCTCTTGCTGATGGTCTCTTAAAGGCTTTTGTCAGTCCAGACCACTTTCAACTTGAAAAACTGATCTCTTTAATCAACTATCCTTCAGAAATCTTGAATTAAAACTGATAATTTCCAGGCATTGTGAATTAGAATTATCAGATTTTTATTCCCATATATTCAGAATAGAATATATCTATTCTGTTTTTGTGTGCATGAGGAAGTTTGTTAAGATATAACAGTTGAAGAATAATAATTGTTTCCCATGTGATTAGGAATGCTGTATGTTTCCATTACAGGCAGTTGATTTATAATTACCCAGAACAGATGTTTGCTGCTGCTGGAGTTATGGCAATTGAGCACGCAGATTTTGCTGGAGTTGAACGTTTAGCTCTCGTGACAGGTAAGTAAAGAGTAATTCTACAATTAGTGTTGATTTTCACTATTTACCCTACACTATTTACCCTACACAGTTTAGTTGGAGGAAATGGAATAGAAAAAATGAAAACAAAGAATTATCGATTATTTCCTAACTTCTGGGAAAAAAATTCCGAAGTTTAAGAATACTTAAAGGTATATCATGTAGGGAATGGAAGGTATGGATCGGTGGGCAGAGATTGGATGTCTTCTTTTCCACGAATCAAAATGCCTTTCCCTTGTGCAAAAGCTTCTTGGCTCTCAATTGTTTTGAATGGCAATTTCCTTTTAACATTATTCCTTGTTGATTTTTCATGATACTCTTCAGAGAAATTTCATAGTTCTGCATTTTTAAAAATTGGTCTTCAGGTTGTAAAAACAAATCTATTGACACATCAAAGAAGATACTGGACAATCTAATCAAAATCGGCTTTTAGTATTTTTCTATTCTTTTGGATAGAAAAGGAATTCTTCATAACAATTTGTTGTGAAGTAGCAGTATAATAGTCATTTCTTCATAAAGCAATCAGAGATACTTAGGAAAAGAATGCATTTTTGCTTTATTTTAGCAATTTGGGAAGATAAATAGTCCATCTCTGGACTATTATGCAACTGAAAATGGTTAATGTGAACTTTTATTTTTTTAGGTGGCGAAATTGCTTCAACTTTTGATCACCCAGAACTCGTAAAGCTAGGAAGCTGCAAGCTAATTGAAGAGGTCATGATTGGTGAAGATAAACTTATTCATTTCTCTGGAGTTGCTATGGGTAAGTGGATTGAGCAATCCTATTCTCCAGTTATCCTACTAAATGTTGGACACAACAATCCTAATCCAATTATTTATAAACTATTACTTGTACTGTGCAGTGACCAGACCAAAATAGGGGAAAGATGCAAAATTAAAAGCAAGAGAATGTGAAAGTAATACCTGACCATATGTGGAGAGATCCCATGAATTCACATTGATGATCCATACTTTTCATAACACTATTGCATTATAACATACATATCATTGTATTTCTGATATAATAGGTATAGTGGAATTGGTAAGCCTAGTAATAACGAAGAGACCATGTATGCCACACACTCTGTAGAACTATTAATCATTAGATGCTCCATCCTATATCTGCTTGGAAAGGGGTGTATATGCTGAGATTTGGTCTGCCCATATAGTACAGAATTTATGAAATTATTATATATCATAAAGGCCTGTTAGAATGTGAGCATCAGACTTTGAACAAGTAGCTTTTGAGCTAGTCCTTATGTATCGGATAGTAATCTAAGACTCTTTAAATTTAAATTTACATATGTTCCTCTTTTTTTATTTTTAGGTGAAGCTTGCACCATAGTTTTACGTGGTGCAACACAGCAAATCATAGATGAGGCTGAAAGGTCACTGCATGATGCACTCTGTGTTCTTGCCCAGACAGTCAAAGATACTAGAACTGTGTATGGTGGAGGTGAGTATTCAAACTTTGAAATCTACATTTTCTTCAATGCAAAGATTATGTATTTACTCACATTGGCTAAGATTTGGTTTTTCAAATTTTCAGGCTGTTCAGAGATGTTAATGGCTAATGCAGTGTGGGAGCTTGCAAAAAGAACCCCTGGCAAAGAATCGTTAGCAATGGAGTCTTTTGCTAAGGCTCTAAGTACGGTAAGCTCCTGTCCAGTTAATTGTATTAGAAATAAATATATAAAGCTAAAAGATATGGAAAAGACCAGCTGGCTAGCCTTTTGAATGTTTTAACTCTTGGGAGAAATAATCATTCATTTTTGTGGGATAAGTTACTTGTTCCATGAGTCTTGAAAAAAAGATACTGTTTAATATTCTGAACTATTTCTCTTCAAGGTAGCCATCCAAATAATGTACAGCATATAATGTAAATGGCCCAATTAAAAGGAATATTTCTGGAAATGGAATAATACTGTAATTGACCCTGTCCCCCAGTTAGCATCCTAACTGTAGTTGAAAATACTTAGATGTGAATGAATATTATTGAGATTTGTTGCATGGTATTTTATATTTGAATTAGCTTTTATTGCTTGTTTGGTACTGATTTCAAATAGTCCTTTAATAAAGGCCTATCTTTGTAGCTCCCAACTATCATAGCTGAAAATGCTGGATATGATAGTGCAGATTTGGTTTCCCAACTTCGAGCTGCCCACAGTGAAGGGAAGAATACCTATGGACTTGGTAAGTTCATGTTTTAATAAAATCTTAATGCATGAGTGGGAAAAAGGAGTCCTGGTGGCACAGTGGACTAATTCGCTGTTATTAAAATCAGCTGCTTGCAATTACTGCAAGTTCAAATCCCACCAGGCTCAAGGTTGACTCAGCCTTCCATCCTTTCTAAGGTAGGTGAAATGAGGACCCAGATTGTGGGGGCAATAAGCTGACTTTGTATAAATATACAAAAGTATGAAGGCTATTGCTTAACGTACTGTAAGCTGCCCTGAGTCTCTGGAGAAGGGCAGCATATAAATCAAATTTAAAAAAAACAAAAAAAACCCCGCAGCAGGCATTTGCTGATAAACTGTTTTTACACGTCAATGTCTGAAAAAAGAAAAATTGATAAAATATTCTTTCTCTATTCTCCCTCACTTACTTAGAACTTTCATTGGAAAATATTGTGAGTTCAATTCTAATATTAATTACAAACACAACTTAATTTCTTCTATGTGTTTTGAACTTTGGCTTTATATAGGCCTAGAAAATGTGGCCATGCCTAAAATATATATATGGAAATTTAGTATAATGCTTCAAATATCTCTGATAAAACCTCAGTCCTGGGCTGATTGTGTACTCAGAAACAGTCCTCAGATCTAAATGGACATTTGAGCTCTTCCTCTCCAAGTCACCAACTAACCAAATCCACAAGCTTATATAATACAGATGACCTTAATAAACAATAATTGTGTAGTTGAAAACTGCAACAGAAGCAAACATGAAACAGTTAATCTTCCCTATAATCTCTTGAAGATATGAAAGAAGCTGCTATTGCAGACATGGCAAGTCTAGGAGTCGTTGAAAGCTTTCAAGTGAAACGTCAAGTTTTGTTAAGTGCTGCTGAAGCAGCAGAAGTCATTCTCCGTGTTGATGACATCATTAAGGCGGCACCAAGGTAAACTGCTACTTTTCAGCCCTTGCGAGGGAATGAGCTAATTGAATATCAAATACTTTGCAAGAGGTGGGCAGGATTTTCAGCAGAATGATTTTTTCTGGTTACTGTCTTGACCTCTGAGGCAACAGGAATAGGACATAGATTCAGAGAGATCACCAGATATAGGCGGAAATCACCATAGGCGGAAATTGTTGACTTTTGGGAGGAGTTGAAGAGATTGGGTTAATCTCTGTGGAGACTCAATATATCTATTGTTGATTGTAGTTTAAAAAGGCCAAAAATTACTCTCATTTGGTAATAATAGTTGGAAGGGATGCACAGATAGGACAGCTATATTTTTTATTATCTACCCATGTTTTTCAGTTTAAATATTGCATACAGTATTTATTTTACGATACACTGTTACCAGGTTATATGAGTTAATGCTACTTAATTAAATCTTAAATTGAGATTTATCATTTCTAATTAACTGGTGGTACAGTGGTTAGAATGCAGTTTTGCAGCCAAACTCTGCCCATAGACTAGGATTCAGTCTTGATGAGTATAAAGGTTGACTCAGCTTTCTATCCTTCCGAGCTCTGTAAAATGAGATCCAGATTGTTGGAGCAATATGTTGACATTATATATTGTCCAGAGAGTGCTGTAAAGCACTATGGGGTGTATATAAATCTAAGTGCTATTGCTATTTTGAATAGAGAAATACTTTCCTGTCTTGTGGCATCTTCTTATACTCAGTTCTATTGCTTCTTTCAGGAAACGAGTCCCAGATCGGTATCCTTGTTGAGCATTCTGCATTCAGAAAATACATTTGAACCAGACATTTTCAGACTGGGTGTACTTCTAACAGAATACTGAAGAATTGGTATATTTAGCACCAGCGCATAAGTGTTTTGGTTTAACTTATATTGTGTTTTTTTTAAACACCTAATTCATAGTACAACATCTGTACTCTGTCACTGTTTCTTTTGTGTAGTACTCACAATAAACATTTCAAATAGAAATGGATTAATCTTTTAGTTTCCTATCATTATTCCACTGAATGTGCACTTAAACCTGGAAAAGTGAAAGAGCAGATTACTTAAAACATTTGTAGATGGCAGTTTGATTTTATAAGCAGAGTTCAGGATCATTATTTTAAACTAAAAAATTGAATCTTATGTTTAGTTCATTTAAGACTATTCCTCAGCTCCCATCAGTGTCAGCCAATGTGGCCAGTAATAAGGAATTAGGGAAGTTATAATTGAACACTTCAGGAAAGTATCAGATTGGTTGTTCTTTAAACATAAAATATTGCAGTAGATTTTTTTAATGTAGTAATAAGTGCAAAGTAATTTGGTTCCTAAGCAGTGTATATACTGAGCAGGGAAAAAAGGTTCCAAAATACACCGCCAAGATTGGGTTCTGCTTACCTGCCAAATATACTTTTTAAAATATATTCTGTATATATGTAAGACTGTCTCTGAATAAGCAGACTCTTGAATTTGTAATCAAAACATGAAAAATGCCACCTGCAGATAAGCCAGTTGTGAAAATTGAAACATGAAATCTTTCAAATTCATTTTATTGGTATGGTTTAAAATTCTGGATACCATTCATTGGGGCAAAATGATAGTTTTATAGTATTCTTAATCAGAACAGATGCATTTGGTATGAAAGTTTGACGATAAAGCCAGCATTTTGAGATGCATGAAACAAGAAACTCAGAATTTGCAAGAGGTTGAAAGAAAAGAGAAAAATAATATTTAGGCAGAAACATCTTTCTGAATAAAATCTTTCACTTTAGGAGAATGCATTTGTAAACTGAATAACAATTGGAGAAAATGCACAAATTATATATTTGACACTTTGTTTCAAAGACTAATACATACTTTTATTTCATAAGTTGAGAAAAAAACTTCATTGTAGGCTGTATAAAAACTCAGCAAAAAAAATTCCAGGTTCGGCACTTCTCTTCTGGCTGGGAAAGAGTCTTCCTTTTGTGTCACTAGAAAAGCTCATAAAGCATAACATGATTGTGGAACTTTATATGTCAGTGTTCTGTCCTGATATAATGCAGCTTTCTGTGTCCTACATAACAGGAAAAGCATTGTGGTTTTGTGTCACACGGAAGACTGCATTCTGAAAATGGGTGCCCTAAAGTATTTGCAAGGGAACACATTTTGATCCCTGCCCACTCAGGGCCACAGAAAGGCAGCTGGTTGGAGCCTGAGTGGCGTAGGAGGCTAATGCCTCCTACAAGGCAGCATTTAACATCCAGCTGCCTGCAATTACTGTAAGTTCGAATCTCACCAGGCTCAAGGTTGACTCAGCCTTCCATCCTTTCTAAGGTGGGTAAAATGAGGACCCGGTTTGTGGGGGCAATAAGCTGACTTTGTATAAAAAAATATACAAAAGTATGAAGGCTATTGCTTAACGCATTGTAAGCCGCCCTGAGTCTCCGGAGAAGGGCGGCATATAAATAAGAATAAAAATAAATAAATAAATAAAAATAAATAACTTTTTGCATCCTGCTATATATAGTTTCTAAGCCTTCTCGGGAAAGAAGCTCCTTAATTTTGGAACCCTGACTTAAAGTTAGTAACTTTTAAATATTTGGTAAATTTATGAAATAGTAGTTAAGCGCTACATCTCCAAGAGGGCATAGCCTGATCTGATGCAGGTTTTTAAAATCAAAGGGAGTGAAATGAGTTAGGAATATACCGCATTTTTTGGACTATAAGACGCACTCCCCCCCCCACACAAAGTGCATGGAAATGCATCTTATAGAGTGAATATTGGGGAGGGGGAGGGGGGTTGGTGTGCCAAGCAGCTGTTCTAGGCGGTGGGGATCACCACCACTGCTGCCGCTGCCCATTCGCCAGCAAACAGGCTGTGGTGAATGGGTGGCAGTGAATGGGTTGCGGGTGGCGTCAAATGGGCTGCGGTGGCGAACGGGCCACAGCAGTGATAACGTGCTGAAGCTGACCAGGCTGTTTGTTGTTTGCTGCAAAGACGCTAGCCAGATGAATACTGGATGGATACTGGGAGGCAGAGGCTGAATTTTTTCCCCTTATTTTCCTCCTCTAAAGCTAATGTGAATCTTACCGTCTGGTGTGTCTTACTGTCCGAAAAATATGGTAATAACTAAATACATTGAATATACAGATGTCTCCCATTAGATTCCCTGAAACAAAGTAGCATTTTGTGTCAGTTGAACCTTCTAAGAAGAGGACTTTTTTTAAAAAATTTGATTTATATGCCGCCCTTCTCCAGAGACTCAGGGCGGCTTACAGTGTGCTAAGCAATAGCCTTCATACTTTTGTATATTTATACAAAGTCAGCTTATTGCCCCCACAAATTGGGTCCTCATTTTACCCACCTTAGAAAGGATGGAAGGCTGAGTCAACCTTGAGCCTGGTGAGAATTGAACTCGCAGTAATTGCAGGCATCTGGATGTTAAATGCTGCCTCAGTAGGAGGCATTAGCCTCCTACGCCACTCAGGCTCCTTTGCAATATTACAGCAATTCAGCCCTGGAAGTTACAAGCTGTGACTTAAGGTAGTTGTCTTTTCTAAGAAAAAATTTTATCCTCAATAATGGATACAATGTGAACATGTCTTCTAAGTTTTAAGTTGAGGGCTTAAGAGAGGAATATTAGTAAACTGCTTAGAGGCCCACCATTGCCATCCACAAAAAAGCCTGAAAAAAAACATGTCTTCCAACCCTAACCCAGGTTATTCAAATGATATTACTACTCTTGATACTGTTGTGGTCTGCCAGCAGCCTGCGGAGCTGGCAGTGGAGTTGGACAGTAGGAGGCTGGGGAGGAACATGGGCCAGTCCTGGAGTCTGGGGAAGGCCCGGATAAGGGCTCTGCATCGGAGGCAGAGATGGGGCCAGGGCCATCTGGGAGTGATGCGCAGACTCCGGAGTCCCCAGAGTTGGACAGCAGAGAGGCAAAGGAACAGGAGGAGCCTATTCCTAGTGCACATATGCACAGAGCTGTCAGAAGGCAAGAGCAGATAAAGCAAAAGGGACAACTCGGGAGTAAGGCCAGGAGATGATTGGCCCCTCCCATAAGGCTTAAAAGAGAAACAAAGGCACTTCGGCCTTTTGCAGGAAAGCAATGTTGCTAAATCTGTTTCCAGTTGGCATCTCTTGTTTGTTTCTGAATTTCGTGGGGCTTTGCCAAGTAAGGCCTTTGGCAGGGTGTCAAAGAAGATAAAGATTGGTGATTATCCCGAAGGACTTCTTCCGAAGGACTTGTTTTGCAACTAATTGGGACTCAGCTGGGAATGAACGTAAAATAGATTTATTTGGGACTAATTGTGTATTGCAAGTGTGACTCAGTAAGCCTTGGTCACAACAGATACCTGAAATTATCCATCCCTATATAGATAAAAGCATGTTATTTATCAATACCTAATATCTAATTTATCAAGAACCGCTGTATAGTGTATCAATATTGCTGCATAAAATTATGGAAGTATAATGGATGAGCATTTCATGGCCACCTGCAGCCTTCCAGGCATCAATTTGTAACCTCAAAAATGCACCAAGTTCCTGCCAACAAATTACTGTAGTCAAATATTTTTGTTTAAAAGTGACAATATGTACAAGGAAAAATAAGTCATCACTAACCTTCCATTTCCTCATGGCCTCCTGCTGGAAAACATTTGCTCTGCCTATCCAGTGAAGACCCAATCCCTTGCCATCTGCCTTTTCTGTAATCCTTGGAGATCAAACATGACCCAGGTGGATTACAAGTGCTGCCCTAGTCTGAAAAAAGTGATTTACACACCTGACCTGGATGCCTTTGACAGAGAGCTATGGTAAGACAGTCAAGCAAAAGAGACAGTTTGGTCTAGTGAATTAAGGATCCAGGCTAAAAAGTGGCAGGCCATGAGTTCAAGTCCTGCCTTAGCCATGAAAGCCAGCTGGATAACTCTGCGCCAGTCACTGTTTCAATGCAACCCACCTCGCAGAGTTGTGGGGAAAATAGGAAGAGGAAGGTATGTTGGATATATTTACCCTTGAGTCATTTGTAAAAGCAAAGGCAGGGTACAAATAAATATATGGGTTAGAGCAGTGATGGCTAACCTTTTTGCCATCGCGTGCCAAAAGCGGGGGGAGCGCGGTGGGGTCACACGCACGCGTGCCCACATCCATAATTCTATGTGCCCTGCCCCCCCGTGCTCCCCCTGCTTTTGGCACGTGATGGCCCGGTAGGCCCCTTTTTTGCTCTCCCCAGGTTCCAGAGCCTTTCTAGGAGCCTGGGGAGGGCAAAAACGGCCTTCCCCACCCCCCCAGAGGCCTTCTGGAGGTCGGAAATAGTGTGTTTCCTGGCTTCTGGTGGGCCCAGAAGGCCCGAAAATCAGTTGGCTGGTGCACACATGCGTCCCGGAGCTAAGCTCACGTGCCCACCAATATGGCTCCGCGTGCCACCTGTGGCACCTGTGCCATAGGTTCGCCATCACGGGGTTAGAGTGTTTACTTTGTGATTTACTTTCCATAAAAAATGTGGAATAAAAGTTAAAATATTTCTCAGTTGCACTGTAATTAACAAGGTGAGCTGGGTATAAATATATTAAAAGGAACCCTGGTAATGCATAAAAGTATGAGAGAAAAATGCCAAATCACTTTTTCTCTAGCCTTTAATAATTCTTAAGAACATTTTAGAATCTGATTGAAAGACCTTATTTAAATAGCAGCTAGTTTGAAATTACTTATATATATTAACTGATAATTATAAACAGAATAAAAGGTTTCAAAATGTTTTCAGGATGCTTCTAGACATTGCCTCTATTATTAAGAATCCAGTGCTATAGTTTATTGACAATAAATGTAATAAATTTGTCCAACATCTGTTTAAATAAAAATGGCCATCCTGACATCTGATTCATCTGTGCATTGCTTTAGCCGTCCATTTTGATTCTTGAGAAAAGAAGCAATTATATAACATTACAGATGCTGACTGCCATCTCTGTTCTGAACATTTTTCAACTATGCATTTGCTACAAGTGTTTACATAGCTACTGTGCATGTGCAGACATACAGACACATACATACCATTGGAACAAGTGATATTCTGCCAATGTCACCTTCATGCAAGCCTGCAAAAGCAAAAACTAGTCCAAGCGTCCTGTTTAACTTTTCCGAGAGGTAGCCCTAGGCACTAATAATTCTTCGGTCTTTGGTGGTTGAGGAATGTCCTTGCGCTTTAATTGGATGCTTTGCAGGAGAGAGCAGGAGGGAGAGGCAGCAAGGAGTTGATGTCTTCTATTCCTTTGTCCTTGTCCATTCCTGATCGCTTCCTAGGCTCAGGGCTCTCCTCTGACCACCTCCCTACTCTGTGCACTCCCTTAGCCACTTTGGGTGCATTTCTACAGGGGTTGTGGTCATAGATCACCAGTTTCAAACCATTCAGGTGGATGAGACTGGGAAAATCATGGATGGCATTACAGTCCACATCAATCACTTCCAGGAAAGGCATGTGCAAAAGCACTGGTGGGAAATCGGCCAGTAAGTTGCTGGAGAGCCAGATAGTACGCAGTTCCTTCAGATACTGTAGCTGTTCGGGCAGAGACCGAAGTGCATTGGATCCAGCATGCAATGTCTTGAGTTGCTTCAGCTCACACACCACATTGGGCAGGTGGTACAGGCAGTTGGATTCAATCCATAAAGTTTTGAGGTTTTGGAGCTGATGCATCTCCGCAGGTAGGTCTCCCAGTTTGTTATTGCCCAGATAAAGGATAAACAGCTGTTTCAGGGTGCACACCACTTGGGGTAGTGTGTGGAAGTTGTTGAAATCCAGTGCCAGGATCTGAAGGTTCTGTAACTGTTCTAACTCGGGGGGCAGATGATTCAGGTTGTTGTTGCTCAAGTACAGCTTGACCAGCTCCCTGAAAGAGCAAACACACACAGGAAACCGTCTCACTTGCCTGCCACTCAGATCCAACATTTTATCAATTGGCATCTCTTCAAGGTCTCCCAGGATGTATTTCTGGCACTCATCAAAAGGGAGAAAGGCTATAATTTTTCTTAATGTGTTGCCCATTCTTAAAAGCTGCAATGGCTTTTAAAGTCAGATGAATATTCCTTGTAGATGTAGAAACTCTCTGGGTTTTACTCTGCTCTTCTGGCATTTCCTCTTCCTAGTAAAATAGAGGCATGGTCTACATGGCAACAATCATGATTTTCAAGAGCCTTGAAATATTTCTGATAAGTGAATGAGTGTCTGCTGATGAGAACTACAGACATTCCCATAGAGCAGCTCTAATAGAAAAGGGCAGTAAAACTATCTCAAGGAAGTTCTCGTTGATCTCAAATGTTTTTGGAAATGCTTCTGAGTTTCCTCTTTAGGATATTTCATTTTTGAGATTTGTGTCCCATGACTTAATGACCGCTAATGTGATCATACTTTCAGCAATTTATCCATTCATATATGTGGGTTCAGATATGAGTTAAGTCATGATATAACTTCCTAATTTTGGTTTAGCAAGTGGTATGAATCTATATTTATGGTGGAGTGAACAAGATGAACAAGTCATTGAATATCAACCTCAGTAGCTGAAAAACTAGCCCAGCGTATGGATTTAATTTCCCTTCCATTTCATATTATCCTAATTCAGAACTGGGTCCCCACTGGCAGAATTTTATTTAAAAAGTAATTACCATGGGATGAGAAATGTTTTAAAGCATTATCTAATATGAAGTGCAATGAATTAGGGCAGCTTGCATAGCACAATCACATTCTCTAGTCAGAATGTGGCTTTTTGTTACAAAATACAAACAAATTGTCATATTTATTAAACAATTTAATAATTATGACAATTTATTTGTGTTTTATTACATTTCTTTAGTATTTTTTGGGATGTGCCAACATTTAGGTGGGAAGGTCTGGCTTACCATTTAACCATTAATCTGTTTTATCAACATAGATCATTATGACCTTAAGCTATTGCATCTTGTAACCATTGACATAGCCAAAGTCTCAGCAGAGAGATAATGAAATAAAACATTGCAGATAATGAGTTTTGGAAAGTCTTTGGTATATGGGGAGAGGGTGGGAACCGATTAATATATTTTTCTACCTCTAAAAGATGGGCTCTTTTAGGAAAAAAAGTTTTTAGGGCTCAATGTACAGTTTTTCCTTTTGCCAATATTTTATCCTCCAAAAATCTGTAAGGCTCAGAAGATTACTGGACCAATGTTAGTGGCTGGATATGGTTTGAACCCTGCTTTCCTCAATTTTAGTTCACTCTAGCCATGAGATTACACTGATTCTGTAGTAAGACAATGTCAAATTAGTTCCCTTTCTTGAGTCATTTTGAGAGCCAGTTTGGGGTAGTGATTAAGTCATCACGCTAGAAACCAGGAGACCATGAGTTCTAGTCCTGATTTATGCAAAAAGCCAGTCGAGTGACCATGAGGGAGTTAGTCTCTCTTGGCCCAGGAAGGAAGCCACGGCAAACCACTTCTGAAAAACCTTGCCAGGAAAATTGCAGGCACTTGTCTGGGCAGTTTCTGAGAATCAGACAAATTGAATAGAAGGGGGGCAGGATGAATCATTTAGCTGTATGATATTTCAAATAAATCATAACAATTAGAACATTTAAGCAGTGGAATGATTTGCCTCCAGAAGTTGTGGGTGCTCTAACACTGGAGGTTTTTAAGAAGAGATTGGACAACCATTTGTCTGAAATGGTGTATGGTTTCCTGCCTGAGCAGGGGGTTGGACTAGACGACCTCCAAGGACCCTTCCAACTCTGTTATTCTGTTCTAATTCATAAATGCAATATATTTATCCAGAAAATAACTCACAGATGTCCACCCTTTTACGAACTCAGTCAATAGCTGTGAAGGATGCTCCAGAAAAAAAAAACTTCCTTCAGATGTCTATGGAGATTCTCAGTCATCCAGGTCATGGATGTGCCAAAGGTGCTTTTTCAAGAGGCAACTGGACTTACAGAAAGTCCAGTTGCCTCTTGAAACAGCACCTTTGGGACCTTCCTTCAGCTGCTTGGTCACAAGTAATTCATACTCACTTAGTCTTGGAGAAAAGGCTTTCTGTGACCTGTATGCAATTAGGCAGCAACTATTATTAAAATAATTTGTGCTGATCAGTAAATGTGCTGATCTTATGCAATAGAATAGAATAGAATTCTTTATTGGCCAAATGTAATTGGACACACAGGAAATTTGTTCATACGCTCTCAATATTCATACAAATAACAAAGTGATAAGTCATACATCATAAATCATAAGATACAAACAACGATAAATCATAATAGTTCAGTGATCTACCAATAGATCCCAATTTGGGTCTGCCCATCCCTAACAGGTTACAATATTTACACAAAACAACTGTGCTTTTACAGCATATTGCATATGTCCTGCCAAACAGCTATTGACTCATCAATAGTTGATTGTGTTCCCAGTGAACCACAGTGACACATAAAAGAGCAAATGCTCCAAGAAATCAGCTACATTTTCATTTTCAATACACTGAAGGCATGAAGGTTCTCTTAGTAATTCTGGTTTATATTCCGTTCATGACTGCTCTGACAAGGTAAGAAAGAATTTCAGAGCATTCTTATTTGTGTGTATATGCAGCAATATGAAAAAAAAAATTATCAGTTTACTTCAAAGCTTCCTTAGAAAACTTTATAATGTTTAAATAATGTCAGAAACTATTAGAGAATGATGCTACTACCGGTATAGTTTTCATTTCTGGCAAAACCAAAATGAATCATGTGAATCCAGTTCTTAAGATGCTCTTTTTACAAGGCCAGAATATTTAAGCACTAAACCTAATTTATCTGCCATGGAAGTAGGTGATACATGTAGATATTTCCTGCTGAGTCTCTTAGATGTTATATTAGGAATATAACAAATCTTTATTACAAATACTAATATTAGGAAAAAACAAAGAAAAGAGAAAAAAAAAGAGAAAAGGAAAAAAGATGGTAGTACAAAGAAGCAGCATCTGATTTGGGGAGGGCTGGTTATAAATGCATTTATATTTTATTCACTCTTTCTAAAGTTTCGTCATAATTTCCTCCTCCCCCAAATTATCCTGTTTTTACACTTTCTGGGCTAGTGTTTTGGGCTGGAGGAGGGTCCATTTGGACACAGATGGATTGCATATCACAGGGAGTTTACTTTTTATATATCTGTGGCCACTTTTTCTAATGGCAAGGTCAAAATGGTTCGTATCCAGTGAATATGTCCAATTGAACCAAACAGATAAAGCCCACCCATAGCATACTTTGATAATACCGTAGTATCAGTTCACTGAGCCTCAAAACGGGAAAAACAATGCAAATCATGACATTTGGTAAATGGCAGTGTCCACATTCAAATCTATATTTATATTGTTCAATCAGGATTCCACTATTTCAGTTTAATTCTATCCAAACTGTACTTCGAAAAAGAGGACAACTGGAGCAATTTTGGAGGAATAATTTACCTGAAAGTTTTGCTCGGAAGTACCATCCTTGCTTTCCATCTGATATTTTTTTGTCCATGAGAACTGCAAAGGAAAAGCTTCATAATTACATGAATGTAAGTTTATTTGTAGAAAACAGAATGAAAAGAACAGCCTGGGACAGCTCTGGGTCAACTAGTAGGCAAAATAAGCATAGAGCTAAGGCACCAGGAGGAAAGGAATCCCATAGAGTTTTCCCCTTTAGCTGTTGTGCTCTGAAATCAGCTTTAGCCCATTTTTTGTAACTGTCATTATCTATCATGCTCCACTTTAATCCGCATTGTATAAATATAACTTTTTTGGCATGCTGAAAGACTAAAATTTAAAAGTTTAGTTTGAAGGTGTCATCAGCTATTACATTTGCTTCCATCCCACGGAGTGAGAGTTTTCCTTCCATTGTTGGGCTGTATTGAGAGGAATGGAAACTTCTCCTGGAACAGCCCTTAATTAGCCTCTTTAATGAGTCCTTTTGCCTAGACCAACATATTATGCAAAATGGGATTTACTAGTCGAAGCAAGGAAAATACCAACCAGACACTTATAACACTTAAACTCACTAATATTGTTGGCACACACAATCATGTCATAATCTAGCAGATGCCAGTGATGGTTAATTCCTAAAAATAGATTGGGAGCTCTGGGTTTATGTGGAGAGTGGACTGATATGGAGCGGAATCCCGATAAACCTCTGAAGGCAACAGTGACTGATTCTCTCTTGACATCTCAGATTCAATGGGTCACTTTTAAAAAAAATCATGTCATGGATTATTTTCAACCTTCACAAAAGATAAAATTGCTGGCAGAGTTCATGTAGAGCTTTGGAATGATATATCACTGGTATGCTGATGACACTCCTGGACTGGATGAAACCAGATGATCTAAACATTTGCTCTTTGACCCCTCCCCAATAGCTTTGGGTTCCCGTGTGACAGTGACCGCAGAGAGCGTATTTGCACTGTGCCTTATCTAACCATTCCTGAGTTGCTAGACTTGGCCAAAGTTTCCAGGGCTGATTTGCTAGTATAAAGTACTTCATGTTGGGCAATCCTTGAGAAGTGTCTAAAGCTGCAATTGGTGTAAAATATCCAGGCAGCAAATAAGTGCAGAATATTGGAACTAAAACGATTCCATATTAAAAATCTGCAGTGCTTGGCACTTACTTTCTGGCTACCATTTAAAGTAGTAGTTTTAACATTTAAAGCCCTAGCCTAGACTAAAAAAACCAAACAAACTGTGATTACCTGACCTAATCTGTTATATCAGGTTCTGTTTAATACCTAGCCTATTAAATCAGTACAAGAGGTTCTCCTCTGATGTCCTTACCCTCTGGGAAAGACCCTTCCCTAGACAACATCCACGCTGCATCTAGGAATTTAGCTCAGTCTCCACTTTTCCCAGCTTTAGAATAGGAGCTAGACCTTCCTATGAGTCAGGCCTCTTAAATTTTAATTAGTTTATAATAACTTTTTAAATATCTTAAATAATTATGCTTCATTGACATATGGACATAATGGCAGAATACTGTATAGCTGGAATTTTTTTAAAAAAATGCTTAAGACACTATTTGTATAGAAACAGATCTGCACCTTGCAAAGTACGTGATCAAGTTGCATTACACTGACTTAATAAGTAAAACAACAACCAATAGTGGAGTTGGTTTTATTGATTTGGATTCAGACCGCACGCAGTATTTCCCACCCTGCCCACAGTATTTCAGTATGCAGTGTGAGCTGCCATACATTGATCTTCCTTTTACTATTTTTCCTTTCTACAGCACCTTTTCTTCCCATACAACCTCTTGGGGTTGTCTCAAGCATCCTCCTCAGACCTATAGGCAAAGCTTTCATGAACCAAAATACCGTAAACTATGGGGAAATAAAAATGGGCAAATCCCATTTTGTGAGCAGAGACTTTGGGTTCAAACTATTTTATGGTTTATATTTATAATACTAATTAAAAACAGGTGACAAATAAATAATAAAAATATAATAATACAAATACAAATGTGCACTGATTTCCTAAAAAGATATCTGATGTCGAAGGATTCCCATTAATGGAAGGGTTTTTGTTAGTTCTTCCTATGCTTCCTGGATGTTTTTTTTCTTAAGGGTTGGGAAGCAAATAGAGTTAAATATGGAAATGAAAGAATTAGCAAAAATCCACTCCCTTTATCTGAGGTTATTATAACATTTGTCTGTGCTTGACTTCAGGCTTATGGGTTCTATTAAGTGTTTTTATCAGACTCACAAGAGTCCACTAATCACAGCTAGAAGCCAGTTAGCAGAGGGCACAATGGAGCCAATGGCTTTTTTAAACCCCAAACTTGTCCCCTGTGTTTACAAAACTGAAAAGGGTTTAGAGCAAGCTGGAACTTGGTAGGTGACTAATTACTGAATGATGGATGCCTTTTTTCTCCTAGGCCCAATACTATGGAGAAGTGAGCATTGGCACCCCACCACAGAAATTCTATGTGATACTTGACACTGGATCTTCTGATCTTTGGATACCATCAATATATTGCATGAGTGACGCTTGTTGTAAGAAATATTTACATCATTCAGGAACTTAAATAAAATCAACAAAGAAAAGTCCAAATTTTGTCGTTATACAAGTTTCCCCAAGGAAACTTGGGGAAAGAATTGTTAATTTATGACTTCATCTAATGCAAAGTTCTCTCATAGATATGGAACCCCCTTTGAGATATCTTCTCTGCTGATATTTCCCATCTATTTTGGCTAGATGATACAACTCTTCAAAAATTGTGTCATTTTGGAGTTGTCTCATTTCTTAATGAACATTATTTTGATTTTTATATTTTTATTGATTTATTGAGTTTTCTGTCATTTTTTTTAGAATTTGTGGTTTTATTATTCATATTTTTATTTAAATTGTTTTAATGAGAAGGAAAATCTGCATAGAACTAAAATAACTAGGAACGAGGAATAGTAGAATGCTTAAGCTGAAAGAGATCTAACATACCCAATTCCTTCAACCTAAATCATCAATAATCATGATAGATCTAAACAAAGATGTTCATATCCACAACAGTATTTTGTGTACCTTTGAATCTGAAGCTAATTTTCGTTCAAGTTATTATTCTGCCTTAGTGGGGCAATTTCCTATAGCCATTCTTCATAAGTAGTCAAGAATTTTTAGCTGCAGAGTTTCTCATTGATGCTTTCAGTAAAGAAACTAGATTTGAAGTGAGTTGGAAGCACTTTTGAATCTTTCTCTTAGTAGGAGAATTCAGTATACTTTCAATAGCTTAACATTCAAATCCAAATATCAACTTTGCCAAGGCCGCACCACAAGAAGGTGATATTCTTCCCTAACATAAACAGGAACTGAATAGACTTCATGGATCCTCCAGTTTTGCCAGTTCAATTTGTCCTTAGCCTCTGTCACATAAAGCTGCTGCCTCTGGAATGGGACAACTCGCTGCGGCCAACTTGTTGAGGGACAATTTATCAATTCAATTTAATTATTTAAAATAAATAATTTTTTGTCATTCACATTCCATTTTGTCCCTCCATTTGCATCCTTTCTTTAATGATTCTATTCCACAATTTCTTTGATATTAATATAAATCTTGTACCACAGCAAGTTGTCCTGAGGTGAGTTGGCCAAGGCAAGTTGGCTGTAGTGAGTTGGCCATGGTGAGTTGACCTTGATGAATTGTCATTGACCTGCTGCTTTATTCGCCTGAATCAAAGAGTTGCTCTGCTTTCTGCCAAATAATTTGACTCTGATAATTTAATCTCATGTTTTTCTTTTGCTGAAAAAATACTTTTAAAAGTTAATCCTACTTTCCAGAAGAAGTAATGGATTAAGAGCAAATTTTGTTTTTACAGTAACACACAACAAATTTGAGTCATTTCTGTCACATTCCTATCAACATGGAGGGCAACAATTTTCTCTGCGGTACGGTACTGGGCACCTCATGGGCATTTTTTCCAAAGATGTGGTCCAGGTGAGAGAACTGCTGTTATCTTCAAGGGTTTTATGTTTTCTGAGAATGTGTATAGTACTAGAATTAAAAAATAAATTGCTGGAGATAAATGAGACCAATTCTCTTTTAAAAAGAATTTAACTAAAATAGGAACCTTCTTGTTAGGGGAGCTAGGAATAATAATATCCTAAGGAAACAATTGAGAGCCAATTTGGTATAGTGGTTAAGATGCTGGCCTAGAAACCAGGAAACAATTATTTCTAGTCCCATCTTAGGCATGAGAAACTGGCTTGGTGTTTTTGGACCAGTCATTCTTTTTCAGCCCAATGAGCTCACAGGGTTATTGTGAGGAAAATATGAGAAAAAAGAGTGATGGTATGCTTGTTGCCATGAATTGTAGATGAAAAAATGGAATAAAAATCTAAATAAAACAACATTTTCCTTGAAATGGTTCCTACTATATGCAGCTATAATATCTTTTCATACTGTTTTTCTTTTATGATCAATGAACAGATTAGCAACATTTCCATTGAGGCACAAGACTTTGGTGAATCTCTCTTGGAGCCAGGCAACACCTTTGTCTCTGCACATTTTGATGGGGTGTTGGGCTTGGCATACCCTAATTTGTCAGTGGTGGACTCTGTCCCAGTCTTTGACAATATGATGAAGCAGAATTTGGTTGAAGAGCCTGTGTTTTCCTTCTTTCTGAACAGGTCAGTATTTGCATGTGAAAAGAAGGGTAAACATTAATATATACGAACGGAGGAGAAATAGATACATCAGAGTTATTTAATTCTCATGCCATTGCCTCTTTGGGGGAATGGTTCAGCTCTGTGTCAAATGAATAATACATGTACAGAAAGATGATTGATTTATCTAATTCTGCTTTATATATTCTGGGAAACACTATTCACAGCTCTTAGATAAATACAGTTGGAAAGCTTGCTTTGCAGCCAAGGAGGTTTCCTTCTCTCAAAAAAACCCACCAAAATAAATCACAACATGATTACATGTTAACTTGATCTGTTTGATCAAAGATCTCTATTTTAAAAAAAGAAAAAGAAAATCCATTTTTCTATGAACAACTTTTTCTAAGAATAGATTATTACAAGTCCTATAAGCATATTTCCCTACTTATATCTGTATACGGCTTTCCAATTATCTGAATTATAGATATTTCCAAATATATATGCATTGCATAAAACTTCCCCAAATATACACCATTTTATATGCAGTTATGAGCTGAGAAATACTTTGAGGTAGATTTTAATAACTGATAATTCATGCTACAATAGCTTCCTTTTTGGTAGGTTATGACATTTTTCTTGAAACTGATTTCTTTACCATCCCTAATTTATTTCAAATATCTCTCTGAGTCCCAGTTGTGTTCTCATTCAATTTAACAACTACATCTTTTGCTTATCAGCATAATGCATTTCCTCTTTTCAGAGATGGCACACAGGATGGGGGTGAATTGATATTTGGAGGCATAGATCATTCACTCTACCATGGACCCATTTACTGGATTCCTGTCAGTCGGAAAATGTACTGGCAGATTCCTCTTGAAAAGTAAGTTTGCTAAAACAGAAACCTTCAGGTAGGCATGCAAAAACAACTTCTGAATCCTGATGAAGCAGATGAACCACAACCAATCCATAAATATTGTGCTTATGTTTGAGTATGAGAAGCAATTTTCTGGGCCTGCACTGTTGGCTACCAGCCAACAAGATAAGAAACTGGATGCCTGCTATCACAGTCCAGTAATATATGAGCTCAAGAAGATTTTTTTTAAAGAAAAGAGTCCTTTTTACCAATACATTATGATGGCAACTGTAAACAAAGTCACAGGCTTGGTATAGACAGAGCAAGACCAGGAATTCACTAAACAGCGACAAATCCAAGAAACAAGACAAGAGACAGTGAGGTGGAATCCAGAGTTCTAAACATGGCATAGTCATAGACAGAGTTGAGGCCTGAAAAATTGTTTTCAGCATCTACTACCAGGAAGGAAGGACAATACACCAGCTTATTTTTTATAAGTTCACTGAGAGTGAACAGGCAGCATGTAAATATTCTAAATAAATGAATGAATAAAATACAGAGCTGCAGCAGCTGAGCACTCGGCGTTGGCTCTTCTGTTGTCTTGTTTCCTGCCAAGTCTCTCCAATCTATGGAGTTGTTTCCTCTGTGGCTGAATCTTTATCAACCACTCTACTTAGGACTGGTGGCTGGACCTCAGAGTCTGAGGGGCTGTGAATGCAGAGCATATTTAATTTAACTAAATAACTAAATTAGTTAATACATAATATAATTGTACATATAGTAAACTTTTCTTTTAATATGTCCACCTATAGAAACTTTTTCAAAAGAAGAGACACAAAGAAAGCATGACCAAGATGTATTTCTTTATATTTTTGTTTTTCTGTTTTTTAAAAAACCAGAGCCATGGTTTTCTATTGTTCCTATTATAAATAAAATAATGGGAGATATTTGCATGGTAAAAGGTAAAAGTTTCCCTGACAGCCATGTCTGACTCTGGGGCATGGTGCTCATCTACATTTTATGGCTGAGGGAGCCAGCATTGTCCGATGATAGTTTCTGTGGACATGTGGCCTGCATGGCTCTATGTCAAAGATGCACGGTATGCTGTTACCCTCCCACTTTTAATCTACTCGCATTTGCATGCTTTTGAACTGTTAGATGGGCAGATATTTGCATGGGTAAGAGCAGGGGTGTCAAACTTGCATCATCACGTCATCACATGACGTATCACAACTTCCCCCCTTTGCTAAAACAGGGGTAGGCATGGTGCATCCAGCCACGGGTTTGACACCCCTGGGTTAGAGGATAATTGTTTACTGAAGCATAAATCTTACCACAGGATTTTGAAACAGGCAAATATGAGATTGCAGTCTTACTTTCTCTTGATGATACTGAATACAAAAATCCAAATGATATTAATGTGCAGATATAGTTTTTATGTATGTGTGTGTAATGCAGAGAAAGAGAAAAGATCTGAGGTTGGCTTTTTCAAATACCTATTTAATTTTGCTTGTTTTTGTATTCATGTATTCCAATTACCTTCAGTCTGTTTCTTGATTATTGATGTTTACTCTCGTCCCCCATCCCTTTATGTTTTCCACATCCAATAATGCAGTGTGAAAATCCAGGGACAGATTGTAGCATGTAAAAATGGCTGTGAAGCTATTGTAGATTCTGGAACCTCTCTTATTACTGGTCCATTACTAGATATTAAAAAACTACAAGCAAAAATTGGAGCTGTCCCCAGTTCTTCTGGAGAGGTAAATAAAATTCTGGGTTGGAAAGGATAAAAATTATTGATATCATGGTGACACAAACATATTAAGAGAGAGAAGACCTCAAAATAAGAGCTATACTAAAGCATAAATAAAGATTGGTTTTGTGAAATGTAAAATTAACAATGAGGTTTTATTATAATCCTTTTATCCACTATACCTATATTTAATATATTTGGAAACTAACATAGAAGCTGCTGGAAATGGAAGAGGCTGAAATTTTAAAGAGAGAATTTGGCATTTATTTATTGAGTGTTTATCTACTTTATTTGGAGCAAATGTTCTACAATGGATACTGATATGGGAGAATGAAAATGGGGAAGGTACTGAATGGAAGATACTTAGATGAACTGGCCAGCTTTTTTTATTCTAGGTCTGGGCTGCAAACATTTGGATGGCCACTTGATGATATTTCTATGTTTATCTGGATTCTTTCGCCCAGAAACTGGGTGCTCTTCTTTCACAGGGCTGCAAGAGAACCCATAACGATCAAACCAGACTCTCCCTTTTATCCATCACGTCTCTGATCCAAGCCACCAATTTGGGTACCTGATTGGCTCAAGGGCAGCAGACCAATGATGAAAGAGAAGAATAATTAAAGGGTTAATGAGAAAGAGGCTAGCTGCTGTTTCATGGCACATTCCTTCCATGTCATTGTTTGGTCACTTTTAAACATGGCTTTAATTGCTTTTTCAAAAGAGTGCTAAACCCATGTTTTAAATTAAAGTGCCTTCCGCCGTGCCCTCAAGACACATTTTTTCCAACAAGCCGGGCTGGCTTAAGAAGAAATTTTAAATATTTTAATTGGTTTGTTAGTTTTAAATTTTGGGGCCAAATTTATATATATTTTAATTGCTTTTAATATTTGTATTTCATGTTTTTATTTCTGGCTGTACACCGCCCTGAGTCCTCAGGGAGAAGGGCGGTATATACTGTAAATTGGAAATAAAATAAAATAAAATAAATAAATAAAATAAATTAGACTGACTTCACAATTAAGAAATGTGAAGGGGGAAATTGCAGGGCAAAGTGTGAGTGAATTTTAAGCAGCCACTCCCCATCGGTCAGCTGTTAGTTTGGCTACTTTTGAACAAAGGTTCATGTCCTTCTAAGAAGGCAGTAAACTGGTCTTCAGGAGAAATGAAAAAGAGGCTGGAGAGCAAATGAACATCTGTCAAAAGTGTTATGTCCTTATTTGGGCATCCGCTCGGGGATTGGCAAATCCACCGGCGGGAGATTCAAGTAGCTGTCATTGGACAGCTACCCTGCCGGAGCACTATAAGAAGGGCTCTGGCAGCACAGTTCCTTGTCTTGTTCTGAGCTGAATAAAGTTACTGAATAGACCCGAGCTGGTCGCGTCCTGCTTTCCCTGCGCCGATCTTACACTGGCGACGAAGGACTGAACCGAGCACGAACGGCACAGCACAAAGCTACCTCGATGAAGCGAAGCGACTCTGAGCTGAAGTCACTCGCCGAAGGTCCGCAGCAATGGCAAACCCAGAATCCGCATTGCTGACGCTGACCCCCTTCCAGCCAGGAAGAGAGATCTGGACTCACTATATGATCCGCTTTCGTCAATTCCTGAAAGGCAATAACATCAGGAATGCCGACGATGAAAGACAGAGAGGATTGTTCCTGGCGCACTGCGGCCCCGAGGTTCTTGCGATGGCCATCAACCTCGTTTCCCCCCGGGACATCGAGGACCTACCATGGACCGACCTGCAACGCATCCTGCAGGAACACTACGCGCCGACAGAAACGCCGGTGGCTAACCGCTTCAAGTTCCAGCAGAAATTCCAGAAAGAAGGTGAGACAATTAAAGAATTTGTGGCCTCCCTACGCCAGTTAGCAGTCAGCTGTGACTTCGACAATGTGGACAATGCTATTGCTGACCACATTGTGTTTGGCATGAGGGACAGGGCTCTCCAGAAGAAGTTTTTGGGCAAAAAGAAGCTGGTGCTCAAAGAGGTGATTGAAGAAGCCACGGCCGCGGAAACATCCGAGAAAGCCGCAGCCGCAATGCACCGAGCTAAGGGCATTCACAAAATCCGGAGAGCCCAAACATCCTCAACCGAAGACTCCACAGCTGGAGAAGAGGAGTCAGAAGGAGAAGAGGAGGTACACAAAATATCCAGACCCCCCGGGCGAGAAACTGCGAAAAATCCCGATCGACGGGAGCGTTGCAGCAGCTGCAAAGGGGACCACCCCAGAGCGACATGCAGATGGAGGGATGCAACGTGCAGACGCTGCAACAAGAGGGGGCACATTGCAGAGGCCTGCAGAGCAGCTGAGCCAGATTCCGAGCCATACGGATACCGGAATAGAGAAAATCAGGAGGACAACGCGAGGTCATCTAGACGGTCCTCGTACCAGCCCAGACGAGGGGGAAATGACGGAAACCGGAAAAGAGCGGTACATCAAACAACAATCCATTTCACTGATGAGGAGGAGTCCACCTCCAAGTGTCTGGTGACTGTGCACGTGGAGGGGTCTCCCTGTTCAATGGAGGTAGATTCGGGCTCGATCTACTCCATTATGGACTGGAAACGGTTAAAGAGCCTGAAGCTAGGCGTGCAGAAAAAAGACCTCAAACCACTACGTTCCAGACTGATTGACTTTGGGGGAAACCCCATAGGGGTACTGGGCAGAACCTCCATCAAAGTTTCCTTCAGAGCGTTCCAGGGGGAACTCCCTATCACCATCGTCGACCGCAGCCGCCCTACCTTGCTGGGCATGGAATGGTTCCAGCCGCTAGGACTCAAAATTCAAGGGGTCAACCAAATTAGAAGGGACGAACTCGACTCACTCCTCGAAGAGTTCCAGGAAGTCTTCGACGGTAAGCTGGGGAAATTTGTGGGGAAGCCAATTTCCTTAAACTTAGATAAGGGGATTACACCAATTAGGCATAAGCCCCGTTCCGTTTGCCTTGAGGCACAAAGTAGATGCTCAGCTAGATAAGCTGATAGCCCAAGGCATACTGGAGCCAATCGATCACACGGCATGGGAGACGCCCATTGTGACCCCCATGAAGCCTGATGGATCGATAAGGATATGCGCAGATTATAAAATTACCATAAACCGTGCCCTCCAGCAGAGCGCATATCCAGTCCCAGTAGTGCAACATCTGTTGCACTCACTAGGAGATGGTTCCATATTTGCCAAACTGGACCTGGCCCAGGCTTACCAGCAACTGCCAGTGGACGAAAAAACGGCAGAGGCTCAAACCATTGTCACTCATAGAGGGGCTTTTAAGTGCAACCGACTCCAATTTGGAGTAAGCGCAGCCCCGGGCATTTTCCAATCAATGATGGAACGCCTTCTCCAAGGCATTCCAGGGGTGGTGCCTTACTTCGACGATGTACTAATCTCTGGCCAATCTAAGACCCAATTGCTTGAGCGTCTAAAAACGGTATTGCAACGCTTCAAGGAAAAGGGTCTGAGAGTAAGGAAGGATAAATGCATCATAGGGGTACAGGAGGTCGAGTTCCTGGGCTACTTAATCGATGGCACAGGCATCCACCCCACCAAATCAAAAATAAAAGCAATTCAGGAAGCTCCAGCCCCCAAAAATAAAGCGGAGCTTCA
The DNA here is from genome assembly GCA_012654045.1 of Ptyas mucosa. NCBI lineage: Eukaryota > Metazoa > Chordata > Lepidosauria > Squamata > Colubridae > Ptyas > Ptyas mucosa. Next base: position 22,889,758 of record WNWU01013802.1, on the reverse strand, counting down.
GGCATTCTTGGGATTGCTGAATTTTTACAGCGCATTTCTCAAACAGAAGGCAACAGCTGCTGAGCCATTGCATCGTCTGCTGGGGAAAGCGGTTCCATGGAGATGGGAGAAAGAGGAGGAAACAGCGTTCAAGGCCGTGAAGAGTCTTCTCTCATCCAACAGCGTGCTAATACAATATAACAAGACGCTACCACTTCTGCTAACCTGCGACGCATCACTGTATGGAATAGGGGCAGTCCTCAGCCACCAACTGCCAAATGGGAATGAAGCCCCCATTGCATATTTCTCGAAGACAATGTCCAGTGCTGAGAGGAACTATAGCCAGCTGGACAAAGAGGCATTGGCCATCGTGGCAGGCACCAAACGCTTCCACAAATACCTGTACGGCAGAACTTTCACAGTAATAACGGATCATAAGCCGTTGTTGGGACTATTGGCAGGGGACAAACCTACCCCGACATACATGTTGCCCAGGATGACCCGCTGGGCGATATTCCTAGCCGGATATGACTACCGGTTAATCCACAAACCAGGCGCATCCATTGGGAATGCTGACGGATTAAGCCGGTGCCCATCCGTGGAACCAGTGAAAGACCCCGCACCAACCACCGGTCTGCTCCACATTGACATGGACAAAGACTGCCCAGTGACATCAGCCGATGTGGCAGCCCACACCCAGAAGGACCCAGTACTCAAAAAAGTCCTATCCTGGGTCCTGCGAGGCTGGCCCACCGAAACAACAGCAGACGAATACAGCCCCTTCGCGCGGAAGCAACAGGAGCTGTCCACAATGAAAGGCATTTTGCTATGGGGAGACCGGGTGATGATTCCGACCGCACTGAGGAAAAAGACGCTTGCTACGCTTCACAATGGGCACCCTGGCATAGTGCGGATGAAGGCCAGAAGTTACGTGTGGTGGCCAGCCATTGATAAGGACATTGAGGAGTGAGTGGCCAGATGTGACCCTTGCCAGGAGGTAAGACCTGCCCCAGCCCAAGCACAATCATCAGAGTGGGAGGCACCCAGCAGCCCCTGGGCAAGGGTTCACATAGACTTCGCGGGCCCGATGCAAGGGAGATACCTCTTAATAGTAGTAGATGCCTTCTCGAAATGGCTAGAGGTCATCCCCATGGCATCCACCACAACGGAAGCCACCATCAAGGCCCTACGGCGCCTGTTCACCACCCACGGGCTGCCCGACGTGTTGGTCTCTGACAACGGCCCCCAGCTGACCTCCAAGCCCATGGAGGAGTTCCTGGCCAACCTGGGCATTTGGCATGCCCTATCCTCACCGTACAGGCCAGCCGGAAATGGGCAAGCAGAACAAATGGTGAGGTCCACCAAAGAGGCCCTTGCCAAGATGGCACCGGGAGACTGGCAGGAAAGGATCGACACCTTCCTTCTGACCCAGCACATCACCCCACATGCCACCACCAGGAAGAGCCCAGCAGAGCTCCTGATGGGCAGGAAGCTGAGGTCACCTTTGGACCGGCTGCACCCACAATATCACACAGACGCAACTGCCACAGCCAGCCGCCCGCTGCGAGCCTTCGCCATAGGAGACCCTGTCTTCGCACGGAAATTCCATGGGTCTCCGAAATGGCTAAAAGGAAGAATAGAGAGCACAACCGGCCCGAAGTCGTATCGAGTGGAGCTGGAAGATGGACCGGTCTGCCAACGGCACATCGACCAGCTCCGGAAAAGATGGAAGGGGACGAGCCAAAACCAGACTGACGAGGTAGGCCTACAACACCCCGATGAGGTAGGCCTGCAACACCCCGATGAAGCAGGCCTACGCGACCCAGACGAGGTAGGCCGACAACACCACGGCGAAGGAGGCCTGCTACACCCCGGGGGGGAAGGCTGACCACACTCCTACGAGGTCGACCGCCGACGTTCCAGCGAGGCAGGACCGCACCTCGACAGAGCAGCAAGGCAGCCCCAGTCCCCACAAGTAGACCGGTACCTGCGACTCGAGGGGGACCCGCAACACTTCAGCGAGGATGGCGTTCATCACCCCAACCCCGGAGACCTCCACGCCAACGGTGAGGTAGATGGGGGACAACCCTGCAGGGGAGAATCACACACCCCCAGCAAGGGCAACCAACAACGTCCCGGCAGAGGAGACCATCCCAGCAGAGCAGTTGACCGGGGACAACCCAAGGAGAGCAACTCACAACATCCAGGTGAGGTCGGCCAACAACACACCGGCAAGGTCGACCCACACCACTCAAGCGAGGGCGATCCACAACAACCAGACAAGGGGGGCCTGCAACACCCCAACAAGGTCGGACAGCAGCCACGACGATCCGACCCACAGTACAAGTCCTGAAAACATCTGCGGCGACAGCATTTACCGGAACCAGAACAAGGAGTAATAACACCAGTGGACTTACCAGGCAACCAGGAGCACCTTCCGAGTGGCGCCCATCCACATGGTTCCGAGGAGACCGGGCAGGGACGAGACCAGCGACACCAGCCAGCAGATCCAGAGGTTGGGACCGGAGGAGCAGGCACGGGGCCCGCTCACTTGACGGCCGGACTCCGAGAGCCCCCAGTCCAGGGGTCGGAGAGGACGGAAGTTTCGCCCGCTCAGGGGAGCGGCGAAGCTCAGAGTGAACTGCGCAGGTCTGCCAGGATGAGTTGGAGACCCGCCTACCTGCAGGACTTCGTCACTGATTGACGGTGATAGACATTATTCAAACTAAGGGGGGGAGGAGTGTTATGTCCTTATTTGGGCATCCGCTCAGGGATTGGCAAATCCACCGGCGGGAGATTCAAGTAGCTGTCATTGGACAGCTACCCTGCCGGAGCACTATAAGAAGGGCTCCGGCAGCACAGTTCCTTGTCTTGTTCTGAGCTGAATAAAGTTACTGAATAGACCCGAGCTGGTCGCGTCTTGCTTTCCCTGCGCCGATCTTACAAAAAGTAATTCCAGGCTTTGCACAAACTCTATTGGGAGCTAATGCTTGACCTTTCAGCATCTACCAGCAAGTCTGAAAAACAAATTGAACAGTAAAGAGAAGGAGATCCTGCTTCACTGCATGTGCTCTTCAGCTCCTTTCAGCTGTTTTTTCCCCCCTTTTAAAAAACTTTTTTCATGCAGTGAAGCAGGATCTCCTCCTCTTTACTGTTCAACTTATTTTTCAGACTTGCTGGTAGATGCTGGAAGGTCAAGCATCCCAACAGTTTGTGCAAAACCTGGATATTTTCCCACTAGCTGGTGACATTTGGTAGAGGGGGTGGGAGACAATCCAGAGTTTCTTTTTCTTTTCCTTGTGGTAAATAAGGATACCACCATTTGGGAGGCATTTGTCCTGTGGTAGGATACAAATTGTTACTGATGAAATTTTATACTAGTATAGTTTAATGGCAGCTAAAGAACGGGTAGACTGACTTTATGAAAGTCATGGGAAAAACTTTTAATGTTTATAACAAGTGATTATGCAAGAGCTGCTGGTTCTAAAAGTCAACATCCTTTTGAAAATACTCAATAATTTTCTTTACTGGAAGTCATAATTATGATTGTTTCTGTTTAATTAAGTTGACCTAATTCATGTGGATTTCTTTTGAAAAGTTTCTAGGACCTGATGCTGCCATCTGTTGTCCTTATAATATTATGAGTTGTGAGATACTGATATAGTTGAAGACTGTAATTGTATTTAGATGCCACTGAAGTCTTTTTATCACTAGGATAATTGAATCTAATGTAGTGCATTTGAGTAAGTTTCATGATCAACATTTTAAATATCTTTTACACATTCACCAGCTTTGTTGGAGGAAAAGAACTGCCCAAATTACGAACTTCACTGTGTAGCTCCAGAATCGTACTCGCTCCCTTCTTAAAACTTCCATTTTGACAACTGATTTTGCACATCATTACCTATATTGATTGTCTCCTTTGACTGGCTTGAAAATAATGCTTGTTTCTATTAGTGCTGTGGCTGATATGCAGCACATGGCTAGTTGGCAGTTGTGCACACCTCCAAGAATGGTGTTTCACAATATATATGCAGAACCTTATTTTGAATCATTAAAACAGTGACATCCTTTTAAAGCTAACATGGCTGTTTTAAAAGAAATTGCTCAGCACACAGGCCCACACAGTGCAAACTACCTCTTGTGACAGTTCATCAGTGTCAAAAGTGTGTCAATCTTGCAAACAACATGAACATTTTAATAATTCAAGAAATTCCCCTTTGTTCATTACCCACTCTTTCAAAGATTTGTATGGCCCTATTTCTTCCTTGGACCATTCTCTGTTACTTATGGCCAGTTTAACTTTATGCCAACAGCATCTTTAGCTTCTTGTCAAAGAATGTAGGATAAATCTATCCAACCTTGACACTTCCTTGTGCTCATCAGTTTGGATGTTGGCCGCCCACCTGTACCAGAGGAAAAGGAATTTGGGAAATTACATTCTTATTGCCTCTTTACTAGTTCCAATATCACCTCATGCTACTTTTAGTAAGCCACTATATCAGTTCTTTGGCTTATACTGTGGAAAGCAGATCTAGCATTAGCTGTTTTACTTAATTGTCAAACATGAAACTTCCATAATCAAATGCAATGGATGATTAGATGTCAGAAATTATCAGGAACAAGTTAGTGTAAATGGTGACCAAAATTTTAGATCAAGGAATGCTTTGATTTGTGTTACAGTTTCTTGTGGACTGCAGGAGACTTTCCAGTCTGCCCTCGATAAGCTTTACCATTGGGCAGAATGAATTCACATTAACACCAAAGCAATATATAATTAAGGTATGTATCCAGGCTTTAATAATGGTCACTTAATGATCACTTAATAATGATTTTTAATATAAATAATGCTGTGCTTCAAAGGTTAGATATCCTAGACATAGATCTTTTTAATATATTTTATTGGAGTCTACTAATCTAGCTGAAATGTTAATATATATTGCTAGTCCATGTATGATATGCCATATGCTAAATAAATAAATAAATAAAAAATAAATAAATAATGAATATATTTTCTAGCACCACACAATAGGCATAAGTGCAGATTTTCATACGCATGATTTTTGACACAATATTATTTTGGAAGGATTTAGAAGCTCAAAGAACTTTTTAATATATTGATCCTTATCTTCCATATATCAGTTCCTGTTGCAGTATGAATATGCTGCTTCAGGACTATTTTCTCCTTCAGTAAATAAATTTTCTTATTTGGTGATGAGACTCTACACATGATGAACTTAATTTATCTGGAGATAACCATCCTTGGGTAGGTGATGGTAATATTTGGAACAAATGGATCCTTTTGCCCTCAGTCTAAAAAGAGGGCTCATGCTCCTGCTGTCTAGTCCAATTGCCCCAAGGTTTGGGCAGCAGGATTTCAATTAATCTGTACTATTCATATGTACAGATATTGATAATTAAGTCAAGCTGGACTTTCATGAAGCCATGCAATAGTTAGGCATTAATTCAGCTCAGATTCAGCACAGGCACAGGCAAAATGACCAGTAGTTGTAGCCATCTACTGACAGATTCCAGCTGAGATCGAACAGAAGAGGATAGAAGAGACCAAATGAAGAGACAATGATTAGATCATACTGATCTGATGGTAATCCAAGAACAAGTATCCATGGTGATAAGTTGGCTGTAATAGTTTTAATGGGCCTACCCGGTGTACCCCAATTGGCTGCCAGGAGAGATAGAAAAAAGCAATTGGTGACTCTTCTCCAGATATTGCTGAACTAGGATGCCAAGCAGCTTGAGCCAACATGGCCATTGGGAACATCTGGAGAGGCACATGTTGACTACCTTAGTTGATAGAATCAGCTGTGTTTCAGATGTTGCCTGAATAGCATCCTTTCTTCACAAGATAGGCTATCTCTTGGCAACTCATGGTTACATTAACATTTTTGGGGAATGAGGACCACAGTGGAAGAAGTCTTGCTTCCAATGGGGGTGGTATCAAGATTTTCTGCTTTTCCTGGATTTGGGGCAGTTCTGAGACTTTTATTATTATTGTTATTTTAAAACTCAAGTATATTTCAGGACTTAGTTGGTTAATGTTTCAATGGGAAAATCAGGCCACTGAGTTTGGTAACTGTGGTCAGAGGGAGGCATCAGACTAGAAACTGGAGCCCATGAGTTCTAGTCCCACTTTAGGCACAGAGCCAGCTGGGTGACCTTGGGCCAGTCACGATCTCTCAGCCCTAGGAAACAGAAAATGGCAAATCACTTCTGAAAAACCTTGCAAAGAAGCCTTCTGGGGTTTGTGCAAGTAGTTGTCAGGAGTCAAGACTGACTTTAAGGCATTAAAAAAAGAGGGGGTGAAATTATAGTACATGGACCAAACACAACCATCAGATTCCAGACCACTCGCCCCAGTCTTAAGATTTAGTCTGCCTGAGATTCTAAGCAACACTAACATAGACAGCACTAGAAAACACATGCACCATTGGGTGGCAGGGAAACTGGCAGGGAGCATTAGAAATCTTCCCATCCCATCCTGATAAGCAGATAAGAGGCTGCTGTTGGGTGGGATCAAGGAATGGTGAACATGGCTGGGAGAGTGTCATAAAGGTTGAAAATGAAAATCACAAGATGGCATCACAGCATCCATCAGCAGAACTTAAACAGCCAAAACGTCCCCAAATTTCATTCTCTTGGGAGTCATGGGTTCTGGATTTTGGACACATTCTGTAGGATAGGCCATTTGAGTTAGTAACATGGTTCAAAAACTGTTGCCCAATGATGCACCATTTCACCCAGTTAATGGTAATGACAACAAGAGTTTTAGTAGCGCATAGATAGAAACTGGATTTGAGTCAAGGGAGTGCCTGTCAATTTACAATATTCCACTGATGAATGACTTCTATTTTCAGAGATGTCGTGGTGAGTGCTATTCATCTATTGTATGCTATTTATAATTGCATCTGAATTCCAGTGTGGATGAGAGTTTGCATTCATCTCTAGTTTAGCTTGTTAATTGTATTACAGAGCTTGTAGTACAGTGGTTTAAAGCACCCTGTTATTAACATCTATTAACATCTGCTGCTTGCAATTACTGCAAGTTCGAATCCCACCAGGCTCAAGGTTGACTCAGCCTTCCATCCTTTCTAAGGTGGGTAAAATGAGGACCCAGATTGTGGGGGCAATAAGCTGACTTTGTATAAATATACAAAAGTATGAAGGCTATTGCTTAACGCACTGTAAGCCGCCCTGAGTCTCCGGAGAAGGGCGGCATATAAATCAAATAAAAATTAAAATAAATAAAATAAAATAAATAAGTATGTAATAAGATTGGGGAAAGAATCATTAGAATGATTTATAGGATTGGGTGAATTTGTCAATATCATGTTCTCATTTTTATGAAAATATCAATCTGGCTTCTTTTTCCTTTCTTTTGCTTCCTTTTTGCATAAAAATGCAACAAAATTTATAGAGGTTTCAGTGGATATTTTTGCAACTTTTTTTTTTGAATTTTGCCTAGTGTGCTAAGATTGAGTTCCAGTCCCACCTTAATCATAAAACTAGCTGGGTGACCTGGGGCAAGTTATTCTCTCTCAGCCCTGGATAGCAGCAATAGCAAACCACTTCTAAAAACCTTGCCAAGAAAACTGTAGGAACTAGTCCAGGTAGCCATTGGGATTCAAGACTAATTTAAAAGCAGAACAAAAGATAGACAAGGAAAAAAAGGAAGGAAGGAGTCCATATACATATTGTGCAAATGTTGAATTAACATGAATAAATTTTCAAAATTGTTGATGAACTGTATTTTAAAATAAGAAAAGATTAATTTTGAATATGAATAAGTTTTACATGTATTGGTTCAAAAATGCAAAATTATAGATAATTTCCATTCTAATAGCCCCAATCGTATAAGGTAATCATACATTAAAGGAAATGCACTATCATCGCTTCTCCTAATTACCCACTCTCTTCTTAATTTCATAGCATTTAGTTAAAGGGGCCAGCAAACTTTCTCATCACTATAGCCCTCTATTTCAGGTCTAGCACATGCTACATAATGGCAGTCTTTGTTTCTCTTTGGCAGGAAACAAGTGGATCTGAGGCCTTGTGTTTCAGCGGTTTCCAATCACTGGATCTCCTCTCTAATGGAGGACCATTGTGGATTCTAGGAGATGTATTTATGGCGGGTTTTTACTCTGTTTTTGATCGTGGACAGGATAGAGTTGGCTTTGCTAAACTAGCTCGTAAAGGAAGGAGAAGAAATCAACAGAAATAGTAAAGCAGCATAGGTAGAGATAAATATTGATAATTTTGCCTTTCACACAATGAACAAGAATTATTTTTGATATATGGAGAGAGAATGGGGAGAAGAAGGTGTAAAAGGATTTAACTATTGGGAGATCACTTTTACAGCTTGATTCTGATCCTTCTGTGATCATAATGGAGGTGTAGCGACTTTTTCCAACCTATTGACTGTCAGATGTGGCAGGGCTAACAGGATACCTGATTGGAGATCTATTTATGATTGAAACCCCAATAACTACTGTGTTTCCCTGAAAATAAGACCCTGTTTTATATTTTTTTGAACCCAGAAATAAGCACTTGGCCTTATTTTTGGGGAGGTCTTATTATTTTGGGGTGCTGTTTTACCTGATTTCCAACTCTGTCTCCCTAACCCTAACCAGAGGAAATGGCGGGGATCGGCTGCACATGCATTTAAATATTTTCAGGGAGGTCTTATTTTTGGGGACTTATTTTCAGGGAAACATGGTATTAGGTAGCCATATTAGAAATACAGTAGCTAAATAAAGTCTTCAAAAGTCATAGAGCGATTTGGCTTACATAATTTACATTTACTTGGATCATGATGTATATTCATTTTTGTGTGCAAAGGATGGTAGTCTTAGCTTTCAATCCTATATACAATATACTTAGATGAGTAAAGACCTAACTGAAACAAACTTTTGTTCTAAGGCAAAAGTTATTGTTATTCTGCTGATTAAATTATTACTACCCAACTGGTAAATGGAAAGTTACTTATCTGCAGTAATTATGTTTCTTATATTACAATTGATGTAAAGCAGAGATGGGGAATGGTGGCTGGCTCAGGAATTCTGGGAATTGAAGTCTACAAGTCATAAAAGGTCCATCATTCCCCACACCCAAGTAAAGGAAAATTGTCTAACAGGCCTGATTTGGCCCATGGAGTTTCTTCACCTGTTTTGCTAGATTCTTTTCCATTTCTCAGCTCATTGCTGACAAAGAAGGCAGATCTTCAGCAGATGGAAGAGGCATTTCTTCACTGTAGACTCAGGCATTGGTATAATTAGTTAGCTGGGTCTGTGGCTGGATAAGATCCCATGTCTGCCATGAAGATAGGCAAGATATTTGAGACTGCTACCCAATACATATTTACATGTGAGTTTGTTTCATTAAAATCAGAGACACTTACTTCTTGTTCTTGGTAAAATTAAAATATCTTTGTAGTTAAGAAGGCTTAAAGGTAGAATTGCAGATACAGAATTTTTGAAATTGATATAAGATTTATTCCTCAGAATCCTACACCCGAAATCAGCCACTTTCATAATTTTTCATAAACTAGATGTGTTCAGAGTGATAATTTCTCCTTAATTTCCCCCTTTTGTTCAATCTGTTCTGGACTTTCAGATATACAAATAAAGTTGATCAAGAAAATAACCTTCTGAGTCATTCTGTTTCAAGTTAATTTGACCTTTTCGTTTTCACCTGCCAGAAAACTGAAGTCCTGCTTAGCACTAAATTGTGGATTTTGTTCCAATAGAGGCAGCTGAATTCCAATAATTCTCTTGGGCAGCAGAATGAAACCAGTCCGTTTTTGCTGATGGGCCCTGAAGATAACAGTGAACCTTCCTCTATGCTTTCCTCTTATTAAATGACCATCTTACACCCCACCCTTCAATACAACAGATAAATTTATTTGAGAGGTCATTACAGCTTCAGAATATTCTCCTACAAGCAACAATTGTATTGATGTTTTGGCAGCATGCCAAGATTTTAAAATCATTGCTACATTTACTTCTTTTCAGCCTTTCCGTATTAGATGAAGGTAAAGGTTCCCCTTGCACATATGTGCTAGTCATTCCCGACTCTAAGGGGTGGTGCTCATCTCTGTTTCAAAGCCGAAGAGCCAACACTGTCTGAAGAAGTCTCTGTGGTCATGTGGCTGGCATGATTAAATGCCAAAGGTGCATGGAACACTGTTACCTTCCCACCAAAGGTGGTCCATATTTTTCTACTTGCATTTTTTAAGTGCTTTTGAACTGCTAGGTTGGCAGAAGCTTGGACAAGTAACGGGAGCTCACTCCATTACCCGGCGCTAGGGATTCGAACTGCTGAACTGCCGACCTTTCGATCGACAAGCTCAGCGCCTTAGCCACTGAGCCACCGCATCCCTCGCGTCCATATTAAGGACACAGAAATGGAATTCCGAACTTTAATCACAAGAGTTTTATAAGAAGCAGGATATTCTCCAGGAGCAGCAGTGCAAGGAATGTAAACATGCAAATCCCCTTTCTCTAAGAAAAGGAAGGCCAAAATATTTTTATGTAGGGGAAGAAGAACTTCAAGCAAGAATGTGTATGAATTCTGTACTCTTTGTCCACCTGTCATCTGGTCATATAGCTTCTATTACAAAGACTCTAGTTCTTAGTTTTATTTGTATATGTAACCAGAAATGACTGTCTATTTCATACCTATCTTGAGGGAACATCATAATTTTTTATTATGATTTGTTTCTATAATTCAGAGCATTTCAGGCACCCTATTCTGAGCATCTTTACTTACATAGACATCAAAATTCAAGTTGTCATGCTTTTATTTAAACAATATCAAGCAGGAATGAGTTTTAGAGATAATCTTCACTGATAAATACTCAGAATTTACTGACAAATGAATTAGGCAGTTACAAAGAGAAAGAACGCCAGTTTCTTGAAGTTTGGTTATCCTCCCTCTTTCCTATTCCTTCTAATATTTACTCCACTGTATCTTAATCTTGTTTGATTTGTCTAATGATTTGTATCTTAATCTTGTTTAGATACATATGTCTAAAAATAAAGGTAAGCTCAAACATTTTTAAATTGTTTTTATCAAAATAAAAGCACTGAAAATACACAGTAGGATAGACATTATGCAGGCTGCCAAGCTTTCTTTCTCCAAGGAAAATTAACATTCTGTATGCCAAGAAGTTTATAACAAAACTATGAGTCCATAGCACTCTATTTGTCAAAGGTGATCTTTAGTGGAGTCATTGTTAAACTCAGCTATATGAAGAATATCAGTTTCTTTAGTATCTGGTTGCTCTAATAAGTAACATATGTCAAATGTATTTGGAGAAACAGGACTAGGTGTAGGTGTGTTATTTGGACTTAAGCTGTTTTTTCCAGAGGAAGTTGCCAATTCTTTGGTACTGAGCACTTCATGTTGAGCAAGAACATCTGGAAATCTCCATCTTTGATTATCTGCCATATTGACAGTTGAAGTTTGAGACGAGGGTGATTTATTTCCTTTTGGCATACCCAAAGATGGATCCTGTTGCTTGGATTCCATATGAGGAGGTTCTGTTTCTGAAGGTGTTATCAACAAATCTGCATTACTATTGAGTGATCCACAATGGGTCAGCACAATTCCTTCAGAATCTGTCTCTGATTCACTTTGACTGCCCAAATCTTTTCCTGTCATGACATGGGAGACTTTGTCTGAATCCACTCTGGTTTCTTGGCTCTCAGTTTTGACAGTTAGTGAGTCTGCTTTGCTAATTCTCTCATCCACTTTGGATTGATTGGAAGTCTCTAGAGCATCATTCTTGCTGCTTTCTCGAATAACTCTAAGATCCATACTTCCATGCATCTTTCCATCCTTATCCGACCAGTTATGAGTTTTCCTGCCATTTAAAGGGAAGTGTCTCCCTCTAGAGTGCATTTCCAGAAAATTATCAAAATGATGCATTTCATGTGATGGGAAAAAAATTGAGCTTTCACTGGATTGTCGTTGGTAGGTCCTCCTGCTGGGCGAAGGGGAGACTTCTCGGACACTCAGAAAGCGTTTCACTCTTCGCAGCACTGAATGCTGCCTTCTAGCTTTATCATCATCCCGGAGCCAGTTTTCTCCATGGAAGAACTGACTGTCTGCCAGGCTGCAAGAAAAAACATGCAACATTCATTTTATGTATTAAGAGCAAACTGGCTCTCTGAGTGTGCAGACCTAGGCCGCACAAAACCATCCATAAAATGGAAAGTATATTTGCAGGTGTACTTCTTGGGAGAACATTGACCTTTACCATTGACAAAGGAAAAAACTCTATAAGGACAAATGGAATCTTTAGTCCTCAAACAATCTCCACAACAAATCTTTGAAACAGGCCAGGCTGAGAAAGAAAGAATGGTCAAAATCTGCTGTCCTGTCATTTATTCCTACCAGGGTTCACATCACATAATCAAATTAAATTAAATTAAAAATGCAACTAAAAGCTAAGATCAACCAAAATATAATTCTTAGCTAGGTGAAGGAAAACATTTATTCAACTGATGGAAAAAAAGACAATCTTTTATAAGAATGCCCCAAAGTTATCAAAGGTCATCTGAGGTGGAAAATTCCATAGCATTCATAGTCTTTTCTATAGCCTTCATTACTGAAAAATGTTCCTTATTAACAGACTTTCAATGGTAATATGTTAGGGGGAATATAATTTTAGATGAACATGAGAGATAAGGAAAGGTCCTGTCTGTCTAACTTTATTTTTTAAAAATTTACAAGAAGAGGCTGTTAATGATATAATACATTTGCATATGAAAAAGTAGGATAAGGCATTGCAGATTTGCATACCCCATTTCAATAGTTGATCCAAGGAAAGATGGAATGCAGGAATCTGCAGCTGCTAATGTATATGGTGGACGAGCTGAAGAATCATTCCAGTAAATATCTTTTTTCATTCTTGGTAAATTCATATGCATTTCATCAACAGCCATTAGTGAAACCTATAAGAATTAAGAATTAGAACACCTGCCACACACATTTTAAACATCTCAAATATAAGTCACAATCCAAAGAACTGCACAACACAACCATATCATTTTTATTTAAAGCAGCAGCAGCAGCCTGTACTTTTCTGGGCCAAAAGCAGAATTTGAAATGTGGTAACCATGTAAGAGGAAATGAATCTTTAGAGGATGCTTTTTAAATCTTGGATCAGGGGTCCAACAAATCTAAAAGTTGTTACTACCAGTTCTGTGGGGGTGGCTTGGTGGGGGGGTAATGTGACTAGGTGGGCATGGCCAACTTTTTTTTTTTTTTACTTTTAAAAGCATTTTTTCTACAACCTCTTTGGCTGAAGAGGTTGCAGAAAAAAATGCTTTTAAAAGCCTCTGACGATCCGGCAACTCAGCTGGGACCGTCAGAGGCTTTTAAAAGCATGTTTTCTACAACCTCTTTGGCTGAAGAGGTTGTAGAAAAAATGCTTTTAAAAGCCTCTGATGATCCCAGCTGAGCCGCGCGATCATCAGAGGCTTTTTTTTTACTTTTAAAAGCATTTTTTCGGCTGAAAAGATTGTAGAAAAAATGCTTTTAAAAGTAAAAAAAAAAGAGCCTCTAATGATCACGCGGCTCAGCTGGGCATGGGGGGGGCACAGAGATTTTTGCTACCGGTTCTCCGAACCACCCACCGCCATTGCTACCAGATCGGGCGATCAAGTCCAAACCGGAAGCATTTCACCCCTGTCTTTGATATCCAGTAACTGAGTGAGACAGCTTTGATGTAGCCTTACCTGCAATCAGAATGAATGAATGAATTAGAACAAAAATTAGACAATCACAGAAGGGGAGAATCCTGTTGCAAGACTTAATGGATATTAATAAGAGTCAGCTTCCATCATGTCATCCTGACAGAAGACATTCTACCCGAGAAGTCTACAGGTCACCAACTCTAATTCACTCCGGCTACTCCCACCAGCATAATTTAAAAATCCCAGAAACAGACATGCTCAAAACAGGGGGGAAATCCTTATGTATAATTTGGAATGGTTCTTTAATTATATTTTAAAATATGGCTTTCTAAAATAACGACCTGAATGTTGCTGGAATATTTCTTTCTCAATTTCTAGACACTGTATGCTCAGACTTCTTGCTGAACAGCTCCATTATTGCTCCAGCAACCTTGCCATGAACTGCGTCTTACGCTACTGGACAACACCCAGCAATATATTTTGAACACCTTGATCCATATTGTAGCATTAGTTGCAGTTGCACATGAGAAGACAATGTTTGTAGACCCCTTGATAGTAATGCATAAAAGTAATCTAAGCAGAAATTGAAATGTAAATGAAAAAGCACAGAACCAACAGCGAGGAAGCTTCAGCAGCTTGCAAAATGAGTATTGTATATGAAAACTGAACTATAAATAATTTTACTTTAATCTGGAAAATATTTATAAAGGTGGGAGCAGGATGCAACACTTGTGCTATTTCTTGCTAGAAATTGCATAAATTTACCATGTTGCAAGACAGCAAAAAATAGTAATCAGATGAAGCAAAAGGGTGTTTACCTGGAGATTCCTATCTATGCACCAGTTTGTTTCAAAATCATCATCATCTTCACCAAATGGGTTGATAAGTTGCTCAGCAACCTGTAATTAGAGTTGGCTATTTTGAGCATAGAGTTACCAAAGCTGATTTATAAACACATCTAACCATTGCAGATATAAATAGTTCTTTGGCAACATCAAGGAGAAATCCACATAGAATAGATACAGTACATTGTGTGGTGAGATATTGATGGACATGCCATATTTGTAGCATTAATCCTTGGTTTTTCAAAAGACTATTGCTTTGTGTATTTATTTAGTAGATGGATATGATGCATTCCTCTCCAGATAGAACACTCAGAACAGTCTAGCAAAAATAGAACAAAACATTAAAAATGGATAGCTGAAAGTGTAAATATTTGCATATTTATTTATTTATTACAGTTATTTATTTTCTGCTTTTTGGGATTATAATCCTCCCAAATTATCTTTCAAACAATTGCACCCAAACAATACATATTATTTAAAAACAAAGTAACAAAATTCAAAGAACCTTCCCACAAGACACTTGTTGGTAACGGATGAGAAACAGAGCAGGCTATAGGGTTCATCTTACACTGCCTTTCACCCTCTCTCCTTCCCACAACACACTTGATAGAATGAGCTAGAAGCAATCAAGGATGTAGGATGTCAACTCTTCATGAGTGGACGGCATCCAGTCATAGTGTTATAATTCATAAAAGTCTCAGAAAGTTGGGAAATGGTGGCCTAGAATGAAATAGTAGAAGCATGAGGTAGAATCATGAGGTGCAAAAGGTGGTCAGATAGGTGGAATTCCTCTGAATATTCTTCCTCCATGATAAAATACGCCACACCTAGGTAAAATATGCTAGGCTTGTTAATTGTTTTGCTGCATTCCTGTTTATGATTGGTACTGTTTGATATACTTTCCTAGATCACCCAATATCTTTCCCCCTTATTTATACAATTTACATGCCAAATAAATATTAAGGGAAATTGGATTGGAAGAAAATGAGTGTGGTTTTAACATTGCAGAAAGAAACATCAATAACCTGCATTATTCTGATGACACAACATTGGTAACTGAAAATGCAAAGGAGCTGCAGGCTGTAAAGTAGTAATAAAAGTTAAGCAGCACAGTGAAAAAATGGACTGAAATTAAATAGAAAGAAAACCAAATGAATGGCAACAGTGACAATACTCAGCCTTAAAACTGATAATGCAGATATTGAAGTGGTAGATAGCTTCTGCCTTTTAGGATGAACCATCAAAAGTAAGGGAACAATCAGTCAAGAAATACACATAGGCTAGTACTTGGTAGAACATCCATGAAGACCTTTGAAAAGTTATTCAGATGTGTGTCTACAAATATAGTTGTGAGATGCAAGCAACCAGAACCACATGTGAACAGCTGAAGTCAGTACTGCCTACCAACTATGTTACAAGGATCTCACCAGGCTGCTTGCCTTCCTCTGAGAATGATCATGGATCTTGGAGGTGGTCAGGTTATACTGCTGCTTGTGGCCGCACAATAACTCCAGGCTAGGCCCTTGCTTGACTCCTCCTTCTAGACTATCTGGCAGTTTTCCAACAATAATGCAGGCAATGGTATTCCCTGTAACACTTTATAGACATGAAAGCAGAGGTGGGCTGCTGGGGGTTTGTAGCGGTTTGGGAGAACTTCTAGATAGGATTCTCTGCAATTTGGAGAACCCCCAAATCCCACTTCTGACTGGCCTTGCCCACCCTACCCCGCCCCTCCCAAGAGTCCCCCATGCGTCCGTTTTGGATGCAGGTAAATGCAGGGCATGTGTGGAGGCTTGGGGAGGATGAAAAACAGGCCTACCGGAAGTTCGGGAAGGCTGGAAATGGGTCCGTTTCCAGCCTCCAGAGGGCCTCCAGAGCCTCGGGAAGCCATTTTCACCCTCCCAGAGGCTCAAGGAAAGCCTCTGGAGTTTGGGGAGGGCAAAAATACCCCCCCACACACACACACCATGGTGCAGGAGGTTGACTAGGCCACGCCCACCCTGGCCATGCCCACCCAGCAACTGGGCAGAGAACCTCTTGCTAAAATTTTTGAAGCCCACCCCTGCATGAAAGTATGGCTTTAAAGAAGCTGATGCTTTTGAACCTCCCTGTTTGAGAAGACTCCTGAAAATACTGTGGATAGCTAAAAAACAAACAAATGAATCATAAAACAAATAAATCCAGAGTTTAAAGTACAAACAACCAAGCTCAAATTATCCTACTTTGGGCACATTAAGGAAAAATCTAGCTCTCTGGAGGAGGCTCTTTTGCTGATAAAAATGAAAAGAGAGGAAGACCAAAATTATCTGGAAGGTGGATTGACTTGGTTACAGTGAACTACTGAAATGCCCTAAAGACTAGGTTAGAAAGAGATGGTCATGGAGAAAATCCATATGTTTGTTAAGAGTCAACACTGACTTAATGGCACACAATCAATCAATTGATTTTCTTTGTACATTACCTTGAATCTGAGAGGACTTTGTCTATTATTTTCATTTATTCATATTTTCCTACCTGTTCCATGTTTTTCTTCTACATGGGCATCCAATCCTTATATCTTAAACTGAGACTGCAGTAGTTGCATTTTTCTTTTTTCTTTATTTCACTATTAAACAAACTAATAATAACTAAGTAAATAGAGCCTACAATTTTATCAAGCAGCTAGATTAGTACACAATCTGGCATTCTTTATTCCTCAATTCCTTTTGCTCCAGACAGCCCTCAAAAGTATCACAGCAAAGTTGTAATCTGGAAAACACTAAATTTCCTCTTACTATGAATAAGTTAGTTATTTTATGTATTGGCAAACCTACAACCCTTAAATGAGATTGAAAGATATATACAAGTGTGACAACACTAAGAAACTTTGCACTGGCTAGCTGCACAGATCATCTGCCATTGGTATGTGCCATATAATCTCATAGGATTGAAAGGAATGCAAGGGAAGACAATTACATATTATTTTAGACACTTGGCTACCACAACAAAAAGGATTACAGACTAATCTCAGACAACAAGGGCTAGGATTAAAAGGATTTAATGTGAGAAAATCACTGTCCTATATATAATGTGATTGGCAGGCAAGCAACAATTTAAAATCATCTGGTTTTAAAATTGTTTTCCTTGCAAAAGAATACACATACTCTTACAATTGAATGTCCTTTGTGAATCAGAGATATAGATGAAAACATATGCAGAGCAAAATACATTTCTGCAACTGTTTTTCTGCTGAAGCAGGCAACAATT
Source organism: Ptyas mucosa (assembly GCA_012654045.1). Taxonomy (NCBI): domain Eukaryota; kingdom Metazoa; phylum Chordata; class Lepidosauria; order Squamata; family Colubridae; genus Ptyas; species Ptyas mucosa. The sequence continues at coordinate 22,871,970 of WNWU01013802.1, read as the reverse complement.
TTGTACTAATTATATTAAAATAATTCAGCATATCCATTTCAACAGGCAAATTCAATTTAGGACGTCTTAACATCTTGACTTTGCTGTGATGAAATTTACTTTGTGGAAATTATCAAAGGGAAAAGCATTTTTTATTTAGTAAGACTAAGTCAGAAACCAGTTATATGTAGTATTGTGTATTATGTTATATGTAGACATGTGTATTATTCGATATTTTTTTTTAAATTTGATTTATATGCCGCCCTTCTCCAGAGACTCAGGGCAGCTTACAATGTGCTAAGCAATATTAACAGAACTGAAAATCTGCTGCCTTTTTTTATTATGGTTTTAGAGTAATTTATCAGCTTTGTTTTATTTTATTGCATGTACTTGATTTTAACAGTGTTTTGGAAATATAAAATACGATTTTATGATTTTATGATTATTTTACAATATATAATAATAAATAACAATAATGTACTACAACCACAGCATTGTTAAATCAGAAGCTAGGATACCAATAATGCTAGAAATTAGAATAACACTCTGGGTGGATTATTCTTTAAAAGTTATAACACAAAATATTATGCAAGAAAACTTCAGCTCATGTAAAAGGACAGTTTTTATTTTTCCTCTCGTTTTGGCTGTGCTTGCTCCAAATCTATTCTGGAAAACCCTTCAGTCCATTGAAACTGAGCAGTGGAGGAGCAGAAAGATCTATTTTTCACCAGTGGCTGTTATATGCCAGCAGAATGACCTTCTTCAATATCCAATCCTTATTTATTGCACCATTAATGCACTAGATTTTTCTTGAAACTAGTTTTTATTCTGTTTAAACTGTATAGCCTGCCACAATAAATTTGTAATATAGCCCATGAATTTTAGTGAAAACAAATCAATTGTTACAAATCAACTTTGCATGTATAGGTTTATTGCTTGTACAAACCTATTAACTACTAGGTACAAAATATATAAGATAGCTAGCAGAGGGATTCTCCTCTTGTACCTTTTTTCTTTTTCTAAAAGACATACTTCGCATATATCTGTTAAACTACTTATATTTTCATGGGATTTATTTCTTCTCTCAGTTCAGTTAAGTCTTTTATTTTCTGATATTGACCAGTTAGTTTTGGCACCTACCTAGTTTGTTGTCACTTGACAATAGACAGAAGTGCCTATAGACTTCCATACGTAAAAGACTTAAGGAAAGCAGAGGTGATTTTTTTTTGGTCACCATGTTATTTCCTGAGTAAGACATACCTTTATTTATTTTCCACACAAACACCAGCCTCAAAAATATGTTCCTATAAAAGTTATTTGCCTGACTTTAATATTTCTTTCTTAATTCTTTCCACAACATAGAGCTAGCTACGATATAATACTTGACTTCTATAACAAAATCAGATTTAAATGTATATACATTTCATATTACTCCTTTCTCAAATAGGCATCAGGGGAAAATAAGGTTCCTTTACAAGAAAGATTATTAGGGATTTATTTTCTTAGGTAGCAAAAATCCATTATAGGTTAAGCAGGCATTACTAGAGGCAGTGAAGAGAGGAAAATGGCACACTACACTAGCATTGATGACTTGTTTACATTAATTATAAAAAAAGCAAGGTAAACCACTTCCTAATGGACCTAATGGACATATTCTGGCACTATCTCTGATTTCATTTCATTTCAACAGTACATTGTAATAGCACAGCAATGTGTTTAATCCATGTAAGCTATCAAAAGATGATAAAACAATTGTGCCTGCATTAAAAGTAAGCAAATAAACACCCAAAATATTGTTAGCTCTAGAATCTGAAGAATTTATTGTAATGAATGATTAATAGAAATGTTTTTAATGGCATCAGCATGTTTTCTAGATATTGTTGCCTTAAATATTCTTCACTTAAATTATGTTCCATTTTAATAAAGTCCAAATGCAAAATAAAATTTGCACTTATTATCCACATGGAAAACAAAAAGTAGCATTTATAGTGGGTTCAATGAAATTACTTAAAAATACAGAAAGAGGTATGAATTTTACAGATTATAAGATTGACAAGAAATAACTATCAATTAGACAATGAGGAATTCTATATCTGTTACTTGCAGTTACTTGCCTTATGTGATAGCAAAAGAGCGCTTGTCATTAACTCTGTTAGGCAACTTATGGCCCTTGAAATTTTTATTTACTTTTACTAGTGTTGGAAGAAATATCCTTCTGGGTTCAGCTCCAAGTGGGGAAAAAGACACTGGAAACATGGAAACTGTTTGGAAAGATGTTTTAATGGTTGACAGGAGTATATAGTATACCTTGTTGCCTTTGAGAGTCAACAAAAATGAATGATTATGACAGTTGATTACTCACTTGAGTCCCTTTCTTAAGAGTATAAACTTAGAAAAAAAGATAGACTCAATGTTACATGCTCTGTGATATCTTTAATTTTGAGACCTTGCATGCAAGAGGTCTGAAATTTGTATTACTGTAAGAGCATTGGCTGAATATACATCCCATTGTATTTATCAATATAACCAAGCCAAGTCAAAGGCAGGCAATTTGATCTTTGAAGAAAATTAAGCAAAAATTGGAAACTGTTTCCTTTAATTAGCTTTGTTGATAAATAGCTCTTGTTTGAGGCCTGGTGATGAACATCTGATCACTATCACCCATGCTTTGGGGATCTCTTGTTGGAATGTTGTGAATTTTGTCTAATGAAGTGATCTATGAAATTTGAAACTTGTGATTTCCTTAGACCAAGCACAGAACTTACACAATATGCAGTTGAATATCAGAATGGTTTCTGCAATTCTGATAGTAGGCTATATATAAACCTGGGAAATTATATGGATGACAGTGGACATAGGAATAAATAGTTAAATACATCTACACTGATAATGGACAGATAGTTTACCAAGGTACTATAAATATGCATATGAGGTTTGATTTCGAAGTACAGCTAACACTGTAGTTATAAATGCTAAATACTTTGATGTGTCTTATCATTAGTGTTAATGTGTAAGAGATATGTTCAATGCAGAGGTACTCAAGGTCTCTTATGCAGACAAACAACTTTGCTAGCTCTTAAAAATGTGCACAAATATTTTTATAGCACTATTGTCAACTGTGAAGTATTTCTTTGCTCATGACAATTGGTGCTAAATAAATAGTTAGCTCAAATTCCTGGAAAATATTAAAATTTTAGCAAAAGTTCATTCACGTTTATGTAAGAAAACTTTCATTGACATGAGTCTCTGGTTTTGAAGAAAACTATCAGAAAATTCCAACCCTTTTTAACATTATTGTTTACCTTAAGCCATCCTGCATAGAAGAAAAACTGTAACAATGTGAAGATAGGAATGTAAAGATCTAAATCATGACCTGGGATTCTTTGGTCAGGATCCAAAAACTGACGCCCTATAAGGCACGTGAAGAAGAAGGTATAAACAGCCAGGGTGACAACCTAGAAGAGTTAAAATTCATACAAAGTTATGAATATAACAACGAATGCAGGACGTTTTCTATACAGTATATCTAAAGACCTGCCTTCCCTAACCCGATGTACTTCTGTGTTATTGTATTACAATGTCCAGAATTCCTAGTCAACAAGGGCAACAAGAAATATCTAGGGAAATATAACTTGAGGAGGGCTGCAAAAGACTTTATATTTTTAAGATATGAATTACAAAACATGACGGCCCATTCAATACAAAATGTAATCTATTTCTGAAGGTCTTTGATTTTATTCCTTGGTTCCACAGTACTTGGCAGTAAATAAACAAGGCTTATCAATCTATGATTCTTTAGATATGTTGCGAGTATGAATCTCATTAGGATTAGCCACCACTGCCATTTATGATGCCATGAAGACTGTATCTGGAGATGATAGAATTGAGACTTAAATGCCCCAAATTAAGGAAAGCTAAATCAGAGTAGTGAGAAGCACAGAAATGTTTTGAATGCTTGAATACAAGTTTTCAGCACTCAAGATTTCACCCTACCCTAATACATCTCAGATATATTTAATAATATACAAGTATTCACTTTGTACCTGTGTGTACACGAGAGGAATTCCAACCCAGTCATAACCAAATAGTAGGCTACACCATGATCGATACCGATTCATTTCCTAAATGGAAAATAAAAACAAATAGACCAACTGATGTATTGTTTAGGATTATCACAATGTATTAATTATTATAGATACTGTATGATGATACTTGCCAGGAAGTAAAATAATGAATTCTGAGGCTATGTTCTGATAACACTTTTGTTTGGTGCCTTCCACTCAATGTTAACTTCTGGTGGGTGCCCGGAATAGTTCCTTGCAATTTACTTAGTGACTTTTGGGGAATAGTTTGGATTGCCTCTTTCCTAGGGTTGAGAGTCACTGGCCCAAGGTTACCCAGCTGGCTTTACGCTTAAATTGGGATTAGTATTTATAATCTCCTGATTTCTAGCCTGGTGCTTCACTGTTACACTAAACTGAAGATTCCTTGGTGCTCTCGGAGTTTGGTAGTTTGCTCATAGATGTTTCATTACCCTACTAGGTAACATCTTTGCGAATAAGTGTGAACTTTAGTCCATGCTTATATACAATATTTTTCTGCCAGTGTTGGTGTGAGTTTATCCTTGATAGTTCTTTATTTAGGGTATTGTTTCTGCTAGATTTTTTGATTGGTACAGTATTAACTTCTGCTTATCTGGATGTTGGCTGCTGAAAAGGATATATTCTGGTCTTTTTGTTTCCTTTTTAGCTTTTTGATTGTCTATTTTGAATGATATGTAGAAGTTCTTTATGTTCACTGTTGATGACAAATTTGTCTGCATGCCAGGTTTCTAGGAATTTTCTAGCATTTTTAGCATTTTAGCTTGGTCTGGGACACTCAGAGTTTCCCAGTTGAAACAATGGTTAAATTTGTCCATGTGTTGTAAAATTAAGGAGTTTTCATCATGTCTTCTGGCTGATAGTTGGGGTTCAGGAATGTGCTCCGCTAATCTTCTACCCGTTTGTCCTACAGAGTGACTGTTATAGTCCTTTCACTGTATGTTGTAGATAATTTCTTTTTTTCTTCTCCTAGGGCTACTGGGTCTTTTGGTTTCTGAAGATGTTTTAGAGGGTTTTAGTTGGCTTCTGTTATCAATATTACATTGCTGTAATAGTCTGTTGGCTGTTTCTGAGATGTTTCTGATATAAGAAAGAATGAACTATCAAATGGGAAGCCAAACATCTGAAGTAACAACAGGCCATTGGCAGCCTTTTTAATTAGTGATTCCTGAAGCTAGCCTTCAGATACAGTACAGTGAAAACATTTAAGTTGGGAAGTGGGCAGTTTTGGAAGATTCTTCTTGCCTTGAGTGTCATTTTCATCTATGAACAGCCTTGCACAGGAGTACAAGAACAGGAAGTCTCAGAATGTGGAAAAAAATGAGATAGATAAGGAAATTGGAAACACAATTTATATGGGGTAGATGAATAGAAAAACAAATATTCTATTTTTGGCTTTCAAATATTTTTCACAATTGTTCACTGCATCTGCTTACTTACATTCATCAGTGTTTGCAAGTCCACACTATCTTTGATTCTTCCATCTTGTCTTGCTTTGGCTGCCAAATTTCCAAACCAAACAAAAGGGATCCAATATTTAAGATGGGGTGATTTAAGATCATCAAATATTATCCTTTCCTCAGCTGTCATAAAACCTGTGCATAAAGAAATGCAGCTGGATTTTGATTACCTGTTTTTGTTTCTTCAAAAGAGAAGTTTCAAACCAGGCAAAGTTCCAATTCCTAAACTTTTTATGTAATTTTATGCATGTCCATATATTAAAATGTATATTTACTTCTTCAAACAACTGGCTTTTAATCCAGTGTTAAAATCAAGGACTACCAGTGCCCAACAAAAATGACTTTGAAGCTATTTTACTGTATCTGTCATGTGATGAACCCAATAAATGTTAATTTTGCAACCTACATATCCACACAGCCGCTATTTTATTTACAAAGAAAAGTAACAATATCTTAATATCTGTATTTCTGTTATACATGTTATAGCATGTTTTAGTAATACAAGAGGCATCTGGCTCTTCCACAGGAGATTAAAATCTACCTATTATCTATGGTTATTCTCTTGCAACTATCCACAGCATACTGGGCCCAGTGATGGCGAACCTATGGCATGCGTGCCAGAGGTGCCACACAGAGCCCTCTCTGTGGGCACACACACCATCACCCCAGCTCAGCCAGATGTTCGTCGGGTTTCTGAAGTGCACATGTGTGCTGGCCAGCTGGTCGTCAGGGTTCCAGTGCTCTGGTGTGTGTGCGCCTTCCAGTTTGGGCACTCTGTGCCTAAAAGGTTCTCCATCACTGCTATATACTGTAGTCTATATTAATAGTGCTTAATAGACCTTTCCTCCTTGGCAGCCTCTAGAGGCTACAACTGTATGTACATTAAGCTGGGACTAATTCCTAGAGAACTCATAGATACATCTGTCTTAGTAAAAATCAGTAGATAAGTTAGACATTATGCAGGAGATATACAGCAGCATTCCATTAAATTTTTGATCACAGCAGCTGGGGAAGAATTTTGTATATTTTGTTTTGCTTTGTTTAAATTAGTAGCACCCACCCAACATGTTTCATGTTTGCAGAAACATATATGCATTGCAACTTGAAATTTCTATCCTCTCTCCCAGTGATGGACAGTACTGCGATACTCTGAGAGTTGCACAAAATGCTGAGTCTTGTCCTGAGGTTGGTCATATGAGAAATTGTACAAAATAAGGCAGGTTTCCCTAATATCTTTGTCTTCTGTCATCCCACTGGGTACAATGGCTAAAGATGACGGAAGTTACAATAAAAAGAGAATACCAGATTGGGGGAACCTGTAGTACAGTATAAGATCATATTAAATTATAACAATATTTATTTATTTAAAATATTTATATGGCCACCCATCTTAAGCAGCATGGACAGCTTACAGCAATCATAAAAACATAAAACTAATAGCTTCATCTCTACTTGTTTCTTGCAATGCAGTGTGATTATAATGGCTCTACATAAGCACCGTCCCAAATGTCTACTACAATGTTGACTTTAACTAGGTCAAAGACAGGAATGCAAATGAGTGAACAGTACCTCCATCTACCACATGTTCTAAAGTTGGAAATCTTTTGTAGACAGCTGTGCTCACTGATCGAAAGATGAGGAGAGATGTTAAATTCACATAACGCATTAGAGTTCTCCTGAGTAATCGGCCATACTCATCTCTTCCCTGAACAGTGCTGGAGATCAAGAACATAATTCTGTCTGGCCATGGCAGATTTACAAATTGGTTCCACCAGCGGTTCACCACCAAAGTAACATAAAACCCTGGAGAGTTCAAAAAACCTGATTCACATTACTTGTTATACACACCCAACAGAAGATCTTCTAAAATTATGCATAAGTAAACTCTATATATACTCTTCTAGTAATTCCCTTGATATCTGGCAGTAGATTCTTTTTTTCATCCATCCCTGCTCCAAATACATTGATGAAATCCCAAGTAAACCTTTATTTATATAGTGCTATCCAACTATGGCTATGCTGGGAATTGTACCTCCAAGAGATCTGGAGAGCAGTAGGGTAGGGAAGGGTTTCCTAAATCATGTGTGAGTCACTTTAAAGATTTGAGAGAAGCTGCAGTAGATGGGTTAACTAGTCACAAAGTAAGACTGAACCAATTGCCACATATAGTGGGGAAGGGGATTTTATTGATCTTCCAGAGTTTTTTTTTAAAAAATACCATAACATTAAGTCAATAACTTAGTGTGGTGCCACCAATTAAAGAAATTCAATTGGAATTTTATTTATATTTGCATACCATCTCAAATCCTTAGGGATTGGGACAGGTTGCAATAACTGTACAGTATATTTTAGGTTTTACACTTAAAACCTTGCAAATGTTTCCACCCCTGCTCTGCATGAAATGGAATATAAGCTTACCCAGAACAAAAGTGACTGGAATTTGTTCTGCATATTTGTCACAGTAAAGGGACAATTTCTCAAAGTACCGTTTCTGGCTTCCTGAAAGGAAAAATCTGTGACAAAAAAGACAGGGACTTTTGATATAAAGACTAAATAAATACAAATTAAGAGCAAAGATAAGCATCCCAGAGCACTCAACATTAGATTGCACATTGGACATAATAGAAGGAAGGCAGTGAGAGATTCTGCAGTGAGAGATTTCACTGGTAGTTCAGTTGGAAGGTTGTAACAGCTACAGATTGCAAAGCTACATCAAACCTTACTATAATGGATTATACTAGTAATCGTAGCAGAGGAAAATCTTGAAACAATTGCAAAATAAATACTTGCAAATTTAGCTTTGCTTCAAACTGCAATTCCACAGAGGAATGACATTCAATTAAGATTTGAAGCTGAGCTAAATTTTCTCGTATCACATTCATTGAAAAATACAATATCATTGTAAATTTATATTTCCATGAAATGACAATTGCCACGTGGCGTCCTTCAGAGATAATTGATTTAGAGTTGCCATTTCTTGATTCTTTTCCCACAATGGTGAAGACATGAATTTTGTTTGGTACTTGCCTTCTTTGTCAAAATACAATTATGAAACATTGTACTATTTAAGTGTTTGATGAAAACATTATATAATACTAAATATATTGTTTTAGTAAATGTAACTATGCTTTACAATACATTTGATTCTAAATATAACCAAAAATTCCACACAATAATTTTAGTGAATTGACTAAATTATTTGCTTTAATTGCAAAACAGTCAAATTATACAAGATGTTTGAGAATGGCAAAAAGCAAGCTTGAAAAGCAGTGCTTTTGCGCAGATTCTATAAATTTCAACACAGCTTTTTAAAACAAAACCTTCTTGAATAGTTAGGATCTACATAATTATATATACCAACAACAATTTCATCTTCCAATTTTCAGTATTTGTGTAATAAAAATGGTACCCTAGATGTATAAGAGAAACACTGGCAGATATTGGGAAACATCAAGACTTGCAGAAATTAAATATATATATATATATATATTAATAGGAAAAATTTCTAAAGCAGGCATGTCCAACCTGTGGTCTGTGGGCTGCATGCAGCCCTGGACAGCTAGTAAGATGACCCCACAAAATATAACTAAAAATATAAAAAATAAAAGAAATTTGTTATTTATATACATTAACTATATTATATATTTTATATGCAGCCCAAGACAATTTGTTTTCACTTAATGCAGCCCAGGTAAGCCAAAAGTTTGGACATCCATGTTCTAAAGGAAGAATCTATAAAATATTTCTGTTAGGACTAAGCATACTATAAATTCCTGAGGACTTAGCTGAATGGGAAAGAGATACAGAAAATTGGAGGAAAGAAATAGAAGAGTGTGGCTGGTTAGAATCCCCCAGAGAACCACACTGCAACAGTTCAGGTCCCACTTGTTTAAGATAGTATCGCACATTCTCCTACAAGGTTTGGGTAGACAGCATTGTAGAATGTGAAAAAAGTTGTACCTATATAATATACTTATCGCTGTGTAAAGACAGGCAAAGAGAATAAATTCTCTGTAAAGCAGTTTGTAGATGCTTCCTTTCCATTTGAGAAGTAGCCTGTGGAACCCAAAGAAGGTAGCATTTGCAACTTTACTGGAGTATGTGACGGTCATCTCTCCAAAATGCTTTTGAAAAAATGGAAGACAAAAGCACAACGTGAAACCAATGGACTTCATGGAGAATATTTATTTAAACCTAAACCGTCATGACTTTCATAATGAAAGGTGTTATCAGAATGTTCCTGAACTGGATATTCTAGCACTGAGGATGTTACCTAGTTTGGGTAATGAAATGTCTGCAAGAAAAGAAGCAAGCTCAGAGAACACCAAGGACCCCTCATTTCAACCCTGAGCTACAACTATTCTTCTTTATTGGATATGTGTATAATTTCATCAAACTAGAGTTTTCCAAGTTGCTCTTTTAGAATTACAGTAATGTAATTCATTCTCCTGCTACCCTTTGGATACGTTAGAGTAACTTCAACAAAGCAGAAGTTAGATATATGTAGAGGCCACTAGGTTGGGAAAGGTTGATGTAGATAGTGAATTCCGTAATTGATACCAGATCCTGCAACTGTGTAGCAATCTTGCTGACAGACAGGATATGCATTGCCTTACTCAACAACTAATCATGGCACTGCAAAAAGGTATTATCAATAAAGTCTCAATGTACAACTGTTGAACTAGAACTTTCTTGATTATTTTTGTTTTGTGAGCTGCCCAGCATTGTCGTACGTAATGTGGGTAATCACATAAGTTCTTGTCCCTGATTTGAAATATTTTCATTGATTAAGCTAACTAAAATCCAAAGTTACAAAAGGTATTTGTCTTTATCAATGGTATACATCAGTGGCTGTCAACCTTTTCTTCACCACAGACCCACTTTTGTGGCCATGGACCCCCAAGACGTAACTCAAGATTTAAATCATAACGTTTCTTCAACCCTTTGTGGACCCTCTGTGATGACATCGTGCCCTTCCCAGCGTCTGCAGATCACAGATTGAGAACCACTGGTATACATTGATCAGCAATAAGAAACTTTCTAATAAATATATTAGTTGCAATTTTACTCATCGTTTCTGGAAGGCATGATCCCTTGATGATAGTTGGGACCCAATGAATGTTAAAAAAGAATTAAAAATGACAAAAACATTAGCACTGAGCCACATATTGATTCTAGTTCTAACACAAGTCATTCCATGGGCTTAGTAAAATATATTTGAATATATTTATGTATATGGAAAGTAATACCCTGTTTCCCCCAAAATAGGACATGCCCTGATAATAAGCCCAATCGCGCTTTTGAGTGCATGGCAATAAGGCCAAGCGCTTATTTCAGGGTTCAAAAAACTATAAGAGAGGGTCTTATTTTCGGGGAAACGCGGTAATTAGAGGTATTATTCTTAAGGCCCAAATTACCAAAAACAACTAGAAGTTGGCAAACGTTTGAGAGTCATCTATGGTAGGAATATTTCCACCATATTTTTTTCCATTCTTTTAATGCAAACATTTTGGAATAAGCATGCGGAGTAAATCTAACATATAAGGAATGAAGTGATTGTGGAAGGGTCTCAACTATGTTTAAGCAAAGAGAGGCCCTTTGTGGAGTTTACACCTCCACAAAGCTTTGCTATGTATTTTTGGAGGTGGAAAACTGTCTAGGTATTGATTAAATGTTAAATTAATTGTCCGTGTTAGAAATGTGCTGCTAAGAAATCAGATATAGTTTTAAAGCACTCATTGCGATGCCAAAATAAGAAGAAACACAATAAGATTTTGGAAACACTCACCGTTTATTCTGGCTAGGGCACTCAAATACAGAGGTGATGATGTGGGGCTGTTGTGTTCCCCAAATAAAAACATTCAGGTTACTTTGTTCCTCTCTTTGCTTTCGGCACGCAGCCTATCGGGGCTCTAATTTCTCCCTGGAGTTTTCACAGGACTGGACTGACAAGCACAGGGGTGAACGCATCTTTCCACTTCGGGAGGTGTGTTTTTGCCAAGTTTTCTTCTGCTGTCACTTACAACTGAGAACAAAGACAAGCAAGCAACAGCTGCTGATCTGGCTCATCTTGAATCTATAATTATCCTCCACTTGTTCTTCACAGGAGGACCCCTTTGGAGGGAAGTCACAATCATGGAAATAATCTGCATCAACCTTTTCCAATTGGGATACATTCCTTCTGCCATCGCTCAGTGACATAAAAAAGGTCAATTATTCAAAAAAGAAGAAAGGAAAGAAATGGAAAAGCAAAAAAAGAAGGTAAAAGAAAATGCCTTTAGATTCTTACTTTGTTGTTATTAAAATATATGAGTCAGAAAGGAAAAAGACTTCAGCCTTTTGAAGTTGTGGCCTAAAAACTATATTCTAACAAGTCAAAGGCGATTGGACCAATTAAAGGATATTGCCATATTAACTTCCCAAAGACCTTTCTCTGAATGTAGCTTCCATTTCCATGGGATGGACATGGTATAGTATGAGCAGCTATGGAACTAATGCTTAAAAAGTCCCAAATTGTAATTACAACAGACAAAATATGCAGTTATTAAGAATTAGATGATTCAGAATGCAATTCCAAAGATTTATCTAGATGTTAAGTCTCAGTAACTGCAGTGGTTTAATAATATGTAAGTATGCATATGATTGCTTTGAAAGTTTACATATCTCTGTAGTTTTACCTGCAGTATCTCTATGAATAGATGCTATTTGAGTGTTACAAGGAACCGGTGTCAGGAAAATCAGAAACTCAAAAATCAAAGCCAGGAAAGACAAATAGCTTAGAAACAACAAATTCAGAAAAGACAAGAAGCCATTTGTCCCAAAGGTGCTTTTTCAAGAGACAACTGGACTGAAGCACCTTTGGGACAACCATAACCTGGATGACTGAGAATCCCCATAGACCAGAGATGTCAAACTCGATTTAATTGAGGGACACGAGGGTTGTTTGATCTCAGGGGGCTGGGGTGGATGTGGCCGGAGTGGGCATAGCCAGCTTAACATCACTCGTCAAGACTCTGTTTCAGCTGGGTTGGCCTCCTGCAGGCCTCTGCCAGCAAAAACAGAGCCCGGGGGGAGACTGTGCGTGGCCCACCCAGGCTCCATTTTTGACCATAATGGCATCCAAGCTTTTTTTTCACTGGCAGAGGGCTACAGGAGGCCATCGTGGCCGAAAACAGAGCCTGGGAGGGCCCCCCCCCAAGGTGTGGTGCCCCCCCCCAGATCTGTTTTCTCTGGCAGAGGCATTGCGGGCTGGGCCTTCTGGCCTGTGGGCCTTGAGTTTGACACCCTTGCCATAGACACAAGAAGCAGTATTACAATGACATTTCTAAAGATATCAAAGATAGAAAAAACATAAACAGAAAAATAAAAATTTCCCAAAAGATCTGTGCACTCAGTAGGAGATTCCAACCCCAAATTGGTATACTAAAGGATACTAAAAAAGATCGTAACTTGTTCAAAGGAGAGCAAAGATGAAAGGAGTATAATGAAACTATAGAATAGAAATATCAAAATCCATAATACTTTAGAGCAATGGCTGCTAAACCAAGTATCTCTCTTTTTGGTCTCAAATAAATCTGATTTCAGAATCATCAGGAGGTCTAAGTCGCCTTGTGCCCAAAAAGCCAGTCTGGCATTTTGTGAGCAGATGTCTCTGTGAAAACCAGGTATCCAGTATTTCCAATAGCACAAGCCAAAGTTGATATGGAGGACAGTGCCCAGTGATCAAAGCAACCTTGCCCACTTTAAGGAGAATGTTTGGTGATTGTTTTTCTTGCCAACAGTGATGTTGGTGAGAAAGGGAAAGAAAGTCAGGTGACTCACTGATCATTTTCATTAATTTGATCTCCGTTAAAACTTTTGGGACAGCATCACTCATATGAGTGATCATAGGGCTTCATACTCAGGAGTGTCACAGGATGTGGTCAAAAGAATCAAGAGGCCAGCCAAGTCCTTTTTATGCACAACATGCACAAAAATCTTTTCAGCCAAAGACCATCATTTACTTAGCTATAAGCAAAGTTCTACAAATCTCTATTGCGGACATGGTCCTGAAAGTGTTGAGCGACACTTGTTGAGCAATAATCCTGCTCAGCCTCAGGCGATTTCTGTCCCCCTGAATTAAAAATCGGATTTTAGAGCATTTTTTTCCACAGGTGGGAGGAAGCCTCGCAGGGGCCACTTTAGTGGCTTTTAAAAAAAACACTCGAAGCCGGAAATATGGCTGGAATGATGACAATACAGTTTGCAGATGTCATCATTTCACTTCTCTCCCTAGAAAATACGGCTCAGGACGAGTCCAAGTAAAAGACCATTTGCAGTATTTTTGTAGACCTCAGAGGGATTAGTTTCCAGCTTCGATTCTCGTACTTCTCTCGCTTCCCAGAGAAAAAGCAGCTCACAGCATGCAGTGGAGAGTCACATCCTCCAGGGGGAGCCGCGCAGCTCTCCGCTCCACCCCAGAAGTCCTACCTGGCATAGGCGGACTCCAGTTCCGCCTTCATCGAGGTTGTTGTGCTTTTAAACGCATGCGCAGCCGCGCCCCGTTGTGCCTCCGCTGCTGGTGTTCAGGATCGGGTCTCGCAGCCGGAACGGGAGAAGAAGTGGGAGCTGTTGCTGACTCGTCGCCTGCGGCTGGGAGGGGTGGCATTGCTGGCCTCCGCAGGTAAGTCCCGCCGCTAGATTTTCCTCCTCCTGGAGTCACTCAAAAGCTGTCGCTCCAGAGGAGTCGTGACATCCAGTGGCATTGGATTGCAACTACCATTACCTCTGGTTAAGGTGGTTGGAGATTCTGGGAGTTGTAGTTCGACCCAGATGAGGGCACCGGGTTGCAGAAAGATGCACTTCAGCCTTTTCTTTTGCGTCGTCTCTTGTGCCGCCGCCGTGGCCGCCTGCGATTAATGGAACCGCGTTTCTTTTCCCAATCCCTCGGCAATCGCAGTTTCTCTCTCTCTCTCTCTTCTTAGGTGTTTCAGGCGGCACTCTGACCCAGCGCATGTGCAAGGTCACTTGAATGCCTAGGTTTGGGTCTCTTTGCTCACCTGCGCCCGGCAATGGTTCCTTCCACAAGCACATACACAGGCACTTAGATTATATCCAGTTTCGTAGATGGGCTGACGCCAGAGATCATTTTGAAGTGTCTTTAACAGCTATTCAGTATGATGCTTTTAATTCGTACGGGAGAAGGGAAATACTGCGATAAATGGAGGATATAAATATATGGATAATGGTATATTGGTATTTCCGGCTTGCTAGACAACTCGGTATTTATACCGTGCATTCAACATTCAGAATCTCCTGCTGGGGCCTGAGCATCCAGCATTCATTGCGCTTGCTTATTTTCAGAGTCATCAAGCAATCTGCTGCTTTGCTCTCGTTAGTCTAGGATATTTCTCAGGTTCCCTGAATTCACAGTTAATCTCCCTCCGGCACAGAATTTGCTCATTTGAACTGATAGTTTGCAACATTCACGGAAGTGGATTTTGATAAAGCGGATCGTTTTTTCAAGATGCTGTAGCAGTCTTGTTTTTCCCCAGAGGCTAACGCAGCCATTCTGAAAATGTTTATTTTGTTTGTCAGAAAGCCAGAACTACAATAACCTAGATGCCTGAAAATATACAGACCATAAATGTGCAAAGCTTGCACCTTCTAAGCAATTATGTCTGGCCTAGCAGAATCTCTTCTGTTTTCCCAATGTCTGAAACTTGTATTCTTTGCCTCCCTGGACTGGTAAACTTAACTTTGATTAAACTAGTGTTGGTTGCGATGGTGGAGAATAATTTGTCTGGACTTAATCTGTTTTTGGTAACAGGTTAATGTTAAATGGAGATTACCAGTATTGTAAATACTACAGATTTAAAGTATAATAGTATTATATCACTGAAGTTAAATTGGTTGAAGGAACAATGGTGTATATGTTACTTCAGGATTTACATTGAAAGTCTTTGATGAAGCTTTTGATAGAAATTGTGTATTTAATTCTTCATTGAAATTAATAGATTGTGGATTATTTTAAAAATATTGAAGTTAGCTCTTGTAAAATTACATCTGATAAATAATGGAAAATTAATAATGCATTTGAAAGCCATCGATATCTGAGCTTAATCTTTTATATATAAAAGGGGATTGTTGGCAAAAGTTAAATACAATCATATATTATTTTATATCATTCACTTCACATATGTTTTGTGCACATTGTACATGTCAGTTGCAGAATTCTTGTATGATTAAATTAACATTTGAGAATAAGGATAAATAATTCACTGTAGTCATACTTTTAATAAATAACTACTTGGTCTATATAATTTGCAGCTGATGCCTTTTCCTATTTAAAGGGACAATACTTGTGGAAGAGAATTCTAAAGGAACATATTTTTTGGGTCAATAGAGAAAATATTTTGACTAGGTACAAGGAAAAAGTCCTTGGCATTATATAAATTGGATGCCTTTTAATGCTTTGAGGCTGTTCTGAAATGTTTCAGTGAATATCACAGTGACGCACACTGTTTAGAAAGCTGAGAAATCAAACTGCAAGTATTTCCAGAAAGCTTTTCATATGGGCTCCAGTGGCCTCCAAAGCATGTCAATTACAAATAGTAAAGTGGCAGGTAGGGATGTTGTTAAGTGCACTCCTGAAAAGTAATCACATTATTTAACTTTAATTTAAACGTAAATCCTTTATCAGTGTAGATTTCAATATGTTGTTTAAAGTCCAATTCTAGACTTTACTCCTCCCCCTCCTCCCCCAAATGTTGCAAACCCCTACTATAAAATATTTTTTTTCTGCAATTACTTATTTCAGTTTTTTCATGCTATTATCCCATCAGGGTGATATGTAATTAATATTAAAATACATTTATAATCAAAATTATATATAGTCTTCACAATTCAGTAAACATTTTTGAGGCAATTATTTCAATAACCTTCTGGTCTCCAGTCTTGCCCTTAATAAAATAGTGAGTTTATTAGATATAGAAACCAAACATGAATTAATATGACCATCAGGCTCTAAGAACCTTAAAATTTCCTAATAATCTGACATCCAGATGCAAGGGTGACATTGAAGAGAAAATGGTTTAGTGAAGTCTTGCCTCCTATTGTAAAACAAATAGGGCTATCGTCAAGCAAAGTATGTGGTTAATAGACAGCCAGGACTTGATATCTGCTCTGCAAATTATTGGATATTTTGTAAATGTAATAAGCAAAAATGCTTCCGATTTTAAAAGTATCTGAACTATTCAATCTTCTCCCATACTTGAGAGTATTAATCAATCCAATGTTCCTTTGGTGCTGTTGGAAGGCAGGTTTAGGAATATCTTCCACAGTGCTGGAATCTATCCTTGTGATTCAGTGGTTCACTAAAAGATTGGTCCATGCTCTCCCTTACTGTACTTCATTCTTATAACATTGTAACAAAGTATTGCCTTTGATTAGGAGTATTCCTGGACAACCTGAAGAATATTATAAATCACTGATGCTGTTAAATATTGCTGTCTTATATTTTTGTCTGTAGCTGTACTAAAACCCGTCAGGCAACTAGTTGCAGATGGCCTGCTGAGTTGGTAAAGGTAGAAGTTCAACTGGAGTAGACCCCAATGTAAATTTTGCCTGCATCCTTCATTTCCTTAGATTCCATTCTATATAAAGTTTGCTGATTACACAGTTTTTATGAAGACTTTTTAATATGTCTTTAGATCAGGCTTGAATCTGCTAGTCTACAATTTTCTTGGCAACTTTTTCAGAAGTGGTTTGTAGTTTCCTTCTTACTAAGGCTTAAGACAGAGTGACTGGCCAAAGTCACCCAGTAGGCTGAGTACCCAAGGCAGTCCTAGAACATACATTTCCCAATTCCTTGCTTTATGACTTAACCAACAAACTGGCTCTCTTCAACACATACCACATATAGTTATTTATTTTGTCAGATTTATTTTCAGTTTTTAAAAGAAGCTAATCCTTCACTGTGGTATAATAAATATTTATGATCAACTGTTCCATTAGTCTTCATTCCTTATTGTTCTGCTCTTTTGATTATATAGGCACCTGTTTGGTTGCAGGAACTATTTTTAACAGCTGTATTGTTGAACTAAGTAACTGCTATGTTAACAAAGTTGAAGAACTACTATGTGTTAAGAAAGGTAAGTCATTTAGAGGTAATTTTGATTTTTAGTTGTCCTTTGGACTTTGTCTTCAGTTGAAAATCAGGAGATTGGCAGTTTAATCATTGCTGTATATGACAAATATTTACTATTTTTGGTCTGATATTAATCTTCATTAAAAGAGGTAGCAGATGTTAAACTCACTAAGTAGAGTCAACACATTCAGCTTTAGTGCTTGAAGGACAACTTGTTGGTAATACTCTGTAAGTAATCCATGTTGTTTGGATTCCTGAGGCACATTCAAATCTGTATGTAGTCTTTACTCTTTATTCTTAGCTTGGTCTTAATATAAACTTTTTGTCTAAATTAAAAAATGTAGGGCTTTCTTGGGGCAGGAAAAAAATATAGGGACATTTGTCAGCAAATACAGAATAACTGAAGGGGAAATAATTTATTCAAACAAAAAGCCTTTAGTTTTAACAAATAGTAGTTCTTTTCTAATGGTTGGCAAGATCCTTTAAATATTATTAAAATTGCAAAAAAAGGAATAAATTATATCCCTCAAAATTAATAAAACTACTACATTGACTTTTTACAAAGGGGAGATATTTGGCTTTAAAACAACCTAACTTGGAATTCCCCCGATATATTGGCTACAATTCCCATTATTCTCTGTTTTAGAATGATCCAAGTTATAATCAATACTTTGAAACATGTAAGTTTGAGGAATACATTTTAGACCTTATAAGACAATATCAAGCTACTAGTTGAACTTTTAGTTGTTTTCAAAGATAACAACTGTGATAACTCTGCACTGTAACTTATTTCTTTTTCTTATTTTTGGATTTATAACATGTCTTTATGCCAGAAGAAAATTAATTTTTAAATCTTTAAAAGTATTTTTTAATCCTTTTAAAGTATTCGCCTTTACCATAAAATTTTCTGCAAAGGTTGTATTCCAGGCTATTCATTTACATTTATAGCAAAAGATTTATCTAGCCTGTCACTACAACGAAAAATAGCTGGTAATCACCAAAAAACAAAAGGGATGGTCCTCTTCAATAGCATTGTGTGTGTGTGTGAGTGTGTGGGTTAAAATAATCAGGCCATAAAACAAATGAAATGCTTTAAATCTAGGAGTGGTGGTCCAATCCTGTAAAAAGAAAATAGCTCAAGATAATTAACATGCCTTTGTCATAACCTAAAAGAATGCAGCAATGATTTTAAGATTTTAAATTTAAAATTCCCACTGCCGCAAAAAGTTATAAAACTTTCGGGGGGGGGGGGAATTGCACTATTTTCATTCTTTGCCCCTTGTAAAAAAAAGTGCAGTCGGGATTTTTAATATTTTTTTTCCTTGATACTTAGATGTATCAGGAATGTGGCTCTGAAACTAGATGCTGGTCTTCGAACAAAGGAAATCTAACTAGTACTGTAATTCTATTTACTTGGCTGAAGTTTAACCTGACTCCAACTGGGTTGCTTCCATTAATGATATCTGATAGAGATAGATCTGCTTGGTGGAAAAATACCGTAAGGAAAAAACTGACTTATGGCATTTCCCCTGAATTTTTGTTACTTTCTGGACTTGTAAGTGTTTATTGGCTGTGAGGATTGCCACAGCACATTGCCGCCAATTGTTGCCTCCGTGCGTCATGTTTTCGGCCTCCACGCATTGCATTTTCAGCCTCCACATACCCTGTTTTAGACCCATTTTAGGCTGTGGGGATCGCCACTGATCGCCACCTCCACGCGTTGCATTTTCGGCCTCTGCATGTCCCGTTTTCGGCCTTCACACACCTTGTTTTAGACATGTTCCAGGCTGCAGGGATCGCCATAGCACATTCGCCATCGATCGCCTCTGTGTGTCGCGTTCTCAGCTTCTGTGCATCACATTTTTGGCTCCACACACCACATTTTTGGCCTCAGCGCATTGCATTTTTGGCTGGTTCCAGGCAGCAGGGATTGCCACCACTGCCGCTGCCAATCCCCACCGCCTGAAAACACCATGCACGGAGGCCCAAAAAGGGATGTGTGGAGGCTGAAAGTGCAACATGCAGAGGCCGAAAACACGACGTTCAGAGGCAGCGATCAGCAGCAATGTGCTGTGACAATCCCAGCAGCCTGGAACGGGTCTAAAACGGAGCAGAATTTTTTTTTCTTGTTTTCCTCCCCAAAAACTAATGTGCATCTTATACTCCGGAGCGTCTTATACTCCAATTAATACAGTATATTATTGTAAAATTCTGCTATTAAGCCACAGATTCTGTTTGAATACTGTATATTTTTGAAGACTAAGATGAATAAGTGGTGCTACGTTTCAGTCATGACTGCTTTCATGCTTTTTATTACTTTATCTGATTGGATTCTGGTCTAAGAGCTGAATAATAATCATCATTTACAGAAAGAGAAAAGTATAGAAAAGTTATTTACTGCCTGGAGCCTTTTCAGTGAGGTGGTTTATAAATCCTATAAAGACATACTCTCATACCCATGCATATGGAAGGTTGTAGAGTATAGTTTAATATCTTAATTTTGAATTATGTAAACAATAAAAAGATCTTTGGAAAGATTTGTGGATTTACGTTCTGTAGTATATGCTTAAAATCGTTCATACTTAACACTTCTGCTCTTATACCACAAAAGAAGACAGTGATCATTTCCATACTGTTGCGAAGAAAACAACATGGATGTATGTAAATAATCACCAGGATATAATAATCACCTTCAATTGAGGAAGACTTTACTTTCTAATTTAGCTCCCAAGTAAACATGAGCTGGAATCTCTACGTACTATATTTTTCGCACTATAAGATGCACCTGGCCATAAGACGCACCTAGGTTTAGAGGAGGAAAAGAAGAAAAAAAATATCAGGTGGAACCTGAGAAGACCACAGATTGGTGTCCTCTCATGTGCCAGCTCTGCCTATTGAGTCCTGCATTGCGGAAAAGAGATAGAAGAGGTGGGCAATGACAAAGACAGAAGAGGCGGGGTTCAGCACTGTAAAAGGACCCTGCCACCGTGGCCCGGCTGCTATTCACTAAAGGACCGGCACCGGTCCACAATTGGGGACTCCTGAGGTAATACACTTCACGGTCTGTGATGCAATATTTGCTCCATAAGACACAAAGACATTTCCATCCACTTTTCGGGGGGGAAGTGTGTCTTATGGAGTGAAAAATACGGTAATTTATCTGATGTATCTGGAAAAAATGCAGTGCAGTGATAGGCAGATGCATCTGAAGAATCAGAGGAAGGTAGAGCAAAGTCCAAAATGAGCATCACACTATTACTGTTGTACATGTGCTGTGACATCACAGGTAAATGAGGGATGGTGCTTACATCATTATTTTACGATGTTAACCTTTTCTGATGAAACTACTGGATTCTGTGGATGCTTGTATCAACAGACACTAACTATTCCAAACAACTCTTGGTAGCTGTGCAGTGTCATTGAATAAATACTAGAATAACATTATAGGAAGAAGGGCAGTTAAATCAGATCACTAATTTTTAGGGGGAGAAATTAATGGTAAGCCCTGCTGATTCCCAAAGATATTTGCTTATGCCAAGTCTGAACACAGAAGTATAACCAGATGCAAAGAATAGTAGGTTTAAATGCATCTAATACTAGATTATGTTTTGTTTTCAACATTCCTGGAGAAAAAATATTCAGGCAGACTTGGAAGAATTGATTGAAAATAAACTGTGGAGTCCTTGGTGCTTTCTGAGTTTGGTTGTTTGCTTGCAGATATTTCATTACTGACTAGATGTCTATGGAGATTCTCAGTCATCCAGGTCATGGTTGTCCCAAAGGTGCTTTTTTTCAAGAGGCAACTGGACTTTCTGATTTTTCTTTGAAGATGTTTCGCTTCTCATCCAAGAAGCTTCTTCAGCTCTGAAGTAAAAGCCAAACATCTTCCAAAAAAATCCCAGAAAGTCCAGTTGCCTCTTGAAAAAAAGCACTTTTGGGACATTACTGACTAGATAAAATAACAGTGCTAGTGAGTTTGTGGTTGCTCCTTGTTATACCATCACTTGCCATCCCAGTTTTGGTGGGGATGTGATTTTCTCCTTCATTAGTATATTAATTTCTGCTTGATTGTTAATCCTTGCTTATCTGGGTGTTGGTTGCTATAGAGAATGTGCTCTGCATGTATGTTATGTGCACATTTCAAATCCAAGAATACACTTAAGACAGAAGCTGGTCCACCCCAAGGATAAAACACCCAGACAGAAACTGAGCAACGTGGTATATGCAGTACAATGCAGTGAGCCATGTGCAGATCTGAACATTGGGGAAACGAAACAACCACTTCATAAACACATGGCACAACGTAGGAAAACAAACACATCAGGACTAGATTTAGCAGTCCATTTGCATTTAAAAGACACAGGCCACTCTTTTGAAGACAAGAAAGTCTATATTTTGGACAGAGAGGATCACTGGTTGAAGGAGGGGTTAAAAAGGCAATCGGTGTCAAAATTGAACAGCCCTCTTTCAACAGAGGGGGAGGGATACGACATCATCTATCTCCAATCTACAACACAGTCTTTTCAACAATTCCAAGAATGTTCCACAACAATTTCACCACTCAGGTGATCCTGATGACACAGATAAACCTCCAGGTGACCTTAATGACTTGCCAAAAGAATGCAAATGACCAGCTGTCTGCTAGGGGTATAAATCTTTCCATTCCCCACCATGCAGTCAGAGCTGAAGAAGCTTCTTGGATGAGAAGTGAAATGTCTTCAAAGAAAAACCAGAAAGTCCAGTTGCCTCTTGAAGGAAAAAAAAACACCTTTGGGACAACCATGACCTGGATGACTGAGAATCTCCATAGACATTTAAGATGTTTTGGATGATTTTGCTTGGTTTGTGTGTTGTGATGATGCAGTGTGGTTGTAATAGTCTGGTGATTTCTGACATGTTTTTGATGTATGGCAGTGTTACCATTTTCATAATTTGTGTTGCTCATGCTGTAATGGGTTGAGTGGTCAGGCACCTTTTGCTAAAGTTGCATGGGGTATCCATTTTGTTGGAAGACGTTATAGAGGCAGTCTGTTCCCTTTTTTGTGTGTGTTCTGGGTTGCTGCAGTGCATTTGTACTTATCTGATAATGTTCTTACATAGCTCCTGTTGTGGAGATTGGGTTGTTACATTGATAATGTAGCACTTAGTGGTTTTTTTTTTTTTACCAACTTGCATTTCTAATTGGCCATCATTTTCTCTGTTGATGAGGATTTTTCAGAAAGTTAGAAAGTTTCATTTTTTCTTTGTGAATGTTATCCCTTTGAAGATGTTGATTGTTTCATGTTTCTTATTATGACAATGGTATTTTCATAGCAGATTCATACTTTTGGCTGTATGTATGGGAATGCTATCTAGACATCACACCACAGTCATTGCTATGAGTCCTCAGAATGGTAATCCCATGAATTCATGTTTTGGTATATTTATCCATCAAACTGAGTGGCGTAGGAGGCTAATGCCTCCTACTAAGACAGCATTTAACATCCAGCTGCCTGCAATTACTGCAAGTTTGAATCTCACAAGGCTCAAGGTTGACTCAGCCTTCCATCCTTTCTAAGGTGGGTAAAATGAGGACCCGGTTGTGGGGGCAATAAACTGACTGTATAAAATATACAAAAGTATGAAGGCTATTGCTTAACACATTGTAAGCTGCCCTGAGTTTCCGGAGAAGGGCAGCATATAAATAAAATTTAAAAACAAAAACAAAAACTGAATATAGGTAATGAGGTAGAAGTTCATAAGGTCCATGATTCTGGGAATTACAAACTTAAGTGTATTTGGTCAGGTTGGGTGAGTAGTACTGTAATACTGCTGCTATGCTTTCCTTTCCTTTTTTTCTTTTTGCTAGTTCTGGCAATATGAGGTAGAATGCTATGACGTCAAATGAAATGACTGGCTGAGGAATTCTGGAAGTTGAAGTCAGCAAATCTTAAAGTTGCCAAGGTTGAGAATCATTGGTTTAAGCTGTAGTTGAGACTTTTCCGAAGGATATTGCATTCTGCAGTAGGCAGCTACGAAACAAAGAACCATACATGAATCTGGAATAGACATTATCAAGATATAAATACTGAAATGTATGCACTGTAGGGAAAATTAGGATTGTAGGTTTGTAGTTACAATTTTTAGATATCAAAAAAAATCTAAAGGTATCTCTCCATCTCTATCTCTTTAAGATATATTTTTACATATAATTTATATCACAGATACATTTTTAATTATATTTTATAAATATAATTCTAATTAACTTCTCCTAGGGCTGACAGGTTTGATCGCCTTGCAGTCCAAGGGACTCACAGGAGTCTTCTCCAGCACCATAGTTCAAAGGCCTAAATTCTTTGGCGCTCAGCCTTCCTTATGGTCCAACTTTCACAGCCATACATTGCAACTGGGAACACCATAGCCTTGACTATACACACTTTTGTTGGCAGAGTGATGTCTCTGCTTCTCCTTAGTTTGTTTAATTTAAAGTTAAAGGGATATGTGTTTGCCTGCTCTTTCATTACAAAAATATTTTATTCATAAATATCTATATAAATTCTGTACTGATCTTGTTTAGAGAAATATTCAAGCATATAAACCTATTTCCTGCTGTCATATACTGAAAAAGTATTAACTGGTGGTGGTTTTCTGAAATAGTTTTGAGTCTTTGTTTAATTCTGCATGATTGTCCTTGAGTTACTTATTATTGAACAATAGAGCATGGCAATTATAATATCCATAGTACCTTTTTAATGCTCCTTAACTGGAGATTGTAAGAGATTAATCCAAAGCTTTTTGTATTCATAGCTTCTTTTAGTGGACTGATTTGGTTTGTTTATTTTTGCTCTCCAATCAGCAAAATGAATGCAAAATTGGTTCTTTGTACTCACCGCATTTAAACATAATATTTAGTCTAATCGTTAACTTGAATGCTAGTAGAATTTTAGCCAGAAAAAGGCTATGTTAATCTTCAGAGAATGAGTGCCATAGTCAATCCCAAATATTAAAAGTTAGGGGATGTTGAACTATTTTTATGGACTATTTTGTACAAGTGGTCCTCGACTAATGACCTCAATTGAGCCCAAAATTTCTATTGCTAAGCGAGACATTTGTTAATGCCCCATTTTACAACCTTTCTTGTCAGTTTTTAAGTGAATCGCTGCAGTTGTTAAATTAGTAGCAAGGTTGTTAAGTGAGCCTGGCTTCCCCATTGACTTTACTTGTCAGAAGGTCACAGAAAGTGATCAAATGACCCCGGGATACTGCAACTCATAAATATGAGTTAGTTGCCAAGCATCCAAATTTTGATCACATGACCATGGGGATGCTGCAATGGTCGTAAGTATGAAAACTGGTTATAAGTTATTTTTTCAGTGCTATTGTAACTTTGAACAGTCACTAAATGAACTGCTATAACTCGAGGATTACCTGTATCTCATAGTGCCTGGGAGGAGATGTAGTTCTTTCACTTACATTTCTGATTAACTGAATTCCAGCACTGCATCCAAACCAGGGGTGAAATTCAGCCAGTTCTGTCTGGCTTGGGTGAACTGGTAGCGGCGGCTGTGGGAGGCTCTGCCCACCCGCGAGGATGTCATGACATTGCTTTTTTGCGACGATTTTAAGCCTCTGGCCATGCGCAGGAGGCTTTGCACATGTGCAGAAGGCTTTGCGCATGTGTGGCGTGCGTACATTTGCGAACCAGTAGGGAAGGTAAGTGAATTTCACCCCTGATCCAAACCCTAATTTGGAGATAAAGTAAGCATCTTATAAAGATGCCTTTGCTAGAATGAAATCATTCCCACCCTTTTATACCATCCTCTTTTAATCATTTTACATTGCTCTTCCTTCCAGCTTCATGATTTATTTTTGCTGTCAGTTGATTTATGAGAGAAACCCATAGTCACAACACCTGTATTAATGCTGACTTCCAACATGTCTCTAGAAACGTTGAATCTTTACAGTACTGTAATTTGTTTACATGCTCTTCAGCATCGTTGACTGTTCTTCCATGGCTAGTGAGAGTGTGGTATTGCAGGTTGCAGGGAAGGGTAACTTGTGTCAGGTAGCAGCTAAGTCTTTTGCGCCTGAATGCTGGAAGGAGTTGGATTACACTATAGAAAACAAAGGCTCAAAAGTGCAGCACCAAACTTTGATCACCGTTATCATGGCTGCATCAAGTTTTTCAAGAAAATGCCAGCAACTTCAAGTTTGCTTTTTGCATTAAAAATAACACAGCTCAAAAGAGTGATATTTTCTCTAAGAAATTTAACATCACCTTGACTTCTGAGAGCAAGATCAAATAGAAAGAGCATTGAATGTCCAATTTTGAATATTCAAAAGGTTTAACCCAGGATTATCTAACAGTGCAGGCTTACCATATGCTTCACATGATTTTGATAGGAAAAAAAATGCAGACATTTAAGATTTTGTGGCTTTTATTTATTTATTTTTGTTTGTGTGTTTTCAGGATTTGATGTTCGTATGAAAAAGGAAACTAAATGTTGTACTGTGTTATAATACCACAGTATTATTCGTGCATATGACAAATGACAGAACAGTTGAAATAAATAGAGTTGCAGTCTACATTTTTGTAATGGAGACCATACCATAACAGGAGAGGAAAGGGTGAATATTAACAAGAGACTGCTAAGGGAAAAAAACGGTCAGGGAATCTTAGTCTATTGCAGAGTAAATCATATTGAGAGCTCTATCTTCTGATAGCAATCTCTTCTGAGTAAAATCTTCCAAGAAAAGCAAGTCTTGAGTGGGACAAGTATATACAGTTTAATTACATTTTGTCTATTAGTTTATAAGAAAGGTATATTTTTCATTGCAGTGGGATGAATGGATGACTAGACTAGACTAGACTAGACTAGAATTTTATTGGCCAAGTGTGATTGGACACACAAGGAATTTGTCTTGGTGCATATGCTCTTAGTGTATATAAAAGAAAAGATACATTCGTGAAGAATCATAAGGTACAACACTAAATGATAGTCATAGAGTACAAATAAGCAATCAAATAATATTAGGAAACAGTCAATATAAATTGTAAGGATACCAGCAACAAGGTTACAGTCATACAATCATAAATGGGAGGAGATGGGTGATAGGAATGATGAAAAGATTAATAGTAATGCAGACTTAGTAAATAGTTTGACGGTGATGAGGGAATTATTTGTTTAGCAGAGTGATGGCATTCAGGGAAAAACTGTTCTTGGGTCTAGTTTTGTGTGCAGTGCTCTATAGCGTCATTTTGAGGGTAGGAGTTGAAACAGTTTATGTCCAGGATGTGAGGGGTCTGTAAATATGTTCACAGCCCTCTTTTTGACTTGTGCAGCATACAGGTCCTCAGTGGAAGGAAGGTTGGTAGTAATTATTTATTCTGCAGTTCAGACAGTTATAGATGTGCAGATGACGGACTCAATAATTCCTCTGTAGAACTGTATCAGCAGCTCAAATGGGAACTACTTTGAATATTTGTCTAGGCATCACTTGCATAATCTTATACTACCCTTCTGTGTTACTGGGTGTAGGGTATGTATACATTTTTGCCACAAAGGGGTAATTTTATTATATAGTCTTTATTGTATTTTAAAGGTGAGGGATTAGGGAGGAGTTCTGGCATTACAGGCTATAATATCTAATAAATAAAATTATCTGACAATTACTTTTCTTTGATCTTTAAGCTTTGAGTATAGTTGTTAGGTCCTAGTTTAAGATAAGATTACTGAAGAGCTGTATGCAAAATGAGTCATGTTTTAAAATAGAAGTAGTCCTGCAATAGCCTTTAAAAAAACAACCTCTACAATTCAGTTAGGTTTTTGAAATATTTGGAAATACGTGTCACAATTGAATACAATTTGTGGCATAGAAATATTTGAACTGTTATTTCAGTGTTTCCAGTGATCTTACAGTTGGAGACCCTTCTATGAAATTATGGGTATTATTAATATTGATGTCTTGCCTTCCCTTTAAGGATTTTAGACCAGGGGTCTACAACCTTGGCAACTTTAAGACTTGTGGACTTCAACTGGGAGTCTTAAAGTTGCCAAGGTTGCAGACCCCTGTTTTAGACCACATCTATAGAGGACTGGTGTCTCAATGCAGAAGGGACTGTTTGGTGAATCTGGGATTTGTGTTTCTAGCGCTCGAGCCCTTGTTCCAGTACCCATGTCACATTGTGTTGTAAATATTTTGAGAAGTCATGTTTTTTTGAAACTATTTGTTTCTTCTGTAACCACAAATATGTCTTTGCAACTGCAAATGTTTATGCAATATTAAGTGTACTGTAGAAATAAATACTATATTGACTATTGCTGTTATTTTTTATAATAGCTGAAGAAAATATCAGCTAGTACTTCTAAAAGTATAATTCAGTTTCATGTAATACACATTGATTCCCATAAATTCTCTATGGGAATCAGGAATATGTGTAAAAAAAAAGAGACATCTCCATGAATAGAAAAATTATATTTCATGTGTGTTACAACAATGATAACTTTGGGCTTGATTTAAAATATAATCTTAATATAATTCTAATTCTGTCTTTTTTACAGATCTGTTCATCTTGATGCTTATGGAGAATTGTTTGCTCGAAGCCGACCTCTGAATCTTCCAAGAACTTACCTTAACAAGGAAGAGGATTGGTGATTCTTCACAGATCCTGGGATTTAGCAACTGGTTTCTGAAAATAACACCCTATATAACAATGATTGCTGTATGGTCCCATTTTTTATCTTTTATCTGGCTTTAGCTTGTCTAGTTGTCAAATTAGGATTGAGAAACCTTTTGGAATGAGAGCATATTTGAAAATTTGAAAACATGGGCAGCCTCACTACGTGCCATGTTTGGGGGGTTACCTGTTCCAAAAAGATTTTTATGTGTTTTGGAAAACATATTTTTACCCAAAGGCACTGTGGTGAGATGACTGCAGCATTTTCAATAACATTTTGCCGATCAGAGCTATTTATGGTTCAGAGGCATTCTCATAAATAAATATAATCCCAGCTATTCTTTTTTTAATTACATGAGTATGTAAAAAAGCAAATATCCAGCTGGAACAGTGAATCTTATAGGCATCAAGGGAGATGTCCATAAGCACTGTGTTGTCTAATCCTGTTATAAATCTGTACTCTTTTTAAGTAACTTTATTAAAATAAATTGTGCAGTCACTTGCTCCTGCTGTTAGAAGGATTGTAATTATTCTGTACTTTTGAGTGGGACTGAAGAATTGGAGAAAAATGTGAAATTGAGAACGTCAGATTTAGGAACAAGTGGGGATCGGGCTGTCCTTATAGTTATTTCTATCCCACAGTTGACATATACTGTACTATTGGTCATGAAATAGCAAGTATGTCACCATTGTGCTCACAAGTACCTTCCTTGGCAACATCTGGAGTTTTTATCTTATTTTGCATTTTTCTAAAAAAGAACACTTAAAAAGTATAATTCTGAGGGTCAGCTTCATCTTTATTTCAAACATACTCTGCCCTAGTAGCTTAGAAAATAAAAATGGCAGATGATTTGAGCACAATATTGTGCTCAGAAGTATACCATTTGTCTGGGAAAGCTCCGAGTAAACTGGGGTGATAGTGTGTAGATTAGGGAGGCTGTGTTCTGATAAATTAGTGCTTTGAGATGTATTAGTCCCTAATTGCTCTTACTTTGAGATTGGGCAGGTGTCCATGGAAAACAGTGCTCATTTATTGATTGATTTATTTTTAAATTTATATACCGCCCTTCTCCCTGGGGACTGAGGGCGGTGTACAGCCGAATAAAAACATACAATACAAACATTAAAAACAGTTAAAAGAAATATCTTAGTTTGGCCCCAAATTTAAAAAGACAAACCAATTAAAATTGTTTAAAAGGATTTGTTAAGCCAGCCCGGCTTGCTGGAAGAAGAAAGTTTTAAGGGCACGGCGGAAGGCACGGAGGTCTTGGATTTTCCTTATCTCATGACACAGTCTTAAAATTCTAAATATACCCTTAAAAGATGGAGAGTTGTGATTTAAGTGATTCTGGTACACAGTGCTTAGAAAACAAAAGGTTATAATATAATTTTAAGTAATCTCTCATTAATCTTAAATTACCGTATTTTTCGGTGTATAAGATGCACCTTTTTGCCCCCCAAAAGGGGGTGAAAATCTGGGTGCATCTTATACGCTGAATGTAGCCCCGCCCACCCGCCAGCCCCCACCCTTCGGCCATTTTCGGCCAGTTCCAGGCAGCAGGGATCTGGGTCGGGGCACGGCCTGAGGAACAAACCTCTTTGGGACGGTCTGGGAAGGGGGACTCTGTCCGGCAGCTTCGGGGAAAAGACAGGTGCCACGATTTGCAGCTGGTCACCCCTCTGGCCACCCAGCGGGCAGCTCAGGGCAGACAAGGTTCGAGATTACTTCACTCCCCACCAATATGAGGAGCCACCGCCGCCGCTTCCTAAACCTCTCCACACCCAGGAGCCAAGCCGAGACGAACGGGAGCTCCTAAAGTAAAACGCCCCTCCTTTCCATCCACCGCTGCCTGGATTCCCCAATCCAACTTTCAGAGCTGCATTTCAGGCGGCGGCCGGCCAGTTCCCCTGCAATATGAGGAGTTGCCGCCTCTCTGTGCCCAGGAGTCGAGTGAGCTGAACGAGAGCTCTTAAAAAGCCCCTCCTTTCCAGCCACCGCTGCCTGGATTCCCCAATCCAACTTTCAGAGCCGCATTTCAGGCAGCAGGGGAACTGGGAACCATTTTGGATTTGGGCTGGGGATTGCAGCGCTGCCGCCTGAAAGTGCTTTTCTTCCCATTATGTGCAGTGGGAAGAAAAGTACTTTCAGGC